>CM056194.1:55839855-56279855 GCA_029692085.1 Gymnothorax javanicus
TTGAAACCGGATGTGATTCCTATTGGACGAGAGCGCGAATTGAAGATCCAGGAAGGAGCGCGGCTCCGGATCTGACCGTATCGGATGAGGACCAGACGATAGCCACGCCCCTAAAGCATATTCTGGCTTTATCCTTTATTCTAGCCTACTTGGGACCATAGTTTACAAAAATGAACATCATGACATATCGAAAGAGACTTGAAACTAGCGATACCCATAAAATGATGTGGAAAATCATTGTTGAAATAATAAATCAGGTGGCAAAGTAGGGTCATTTTCTCATAGACTTCAATACCATTGAACTTCTTTCTGCAACCACCGACGTCGCCATCTGCCGGCCATTAAATATTTTGCAAATTTTTGAGAATTCACTTTTCAGACCCGGGTGCTGCGTCCTGCGTCCATCTTTTTATACAGTCTATGGGCCAGAGTCAGGCATGTGCACAAGGATATTAAAAGCCCTCATCAATGGAACACAGATAACACGATTCTCCATGGCGACGGTGGAGAAAAACAGACGCGCGTCTTACTTTTCTCCAGCGGAGTTGGAGATATTAGGGACTTAAAGCAACGGCGGATTTTGCAACTGCTACGGCACCTGGAAATCAATCTCTCCTGACGCTAGTGCCGTAGTCCTCAAATCCAGTTGGGACTTTAGGCAAAGGCGGATTTTGATCAAAGTTTGTTAGCAAAGTAGTTAGTTCAGAGCGAACTGTAATTGTAACTGTAACCTACTGTGAGTGCTTATTTGTCCCTCTCTCACTGTCAAAAGGGGCAGATGACAAAGCTTCAGGGGAAATGGGAAACTGTTAATAATAGATTAGATTATTCAAATTAATTGTCATTATGCTAAGTACAGAGTATAACGAAAAGAAATGTGCATCTTTTTTATAAACTTTATTTCAAACAATTCAATTAAAAAAAGACATAAAATTTGACAATTTAAGCACACATCAAATCAGTGTGAGCGAATGGTAAAGTGCATGGGAGTCTGCATATATATGCAGCATGTGTGCACTATATATGCACAGTAGAATAAAGACTAATGTGACTAAAAAGACTAAAGACTAATGGGAGTAAATATAGATATTTACAGGGTATACGGAGAAATTATGTATCGTAGGCAATGCAAGGATGAGGGGAGAATTTAGCCTACAGCAGAGAATAGTTCACTATGGTTTTATACAATGAAATATACATAGTATCCTGTATCTGTGGGAAAGGTTTGCAGAAACACATAATGTATACTGTAGAACACATTTCATTTCAGAAGTACAATGAAAACCATTTAATTAAATCACCTGAACCTCGCGTTGTAGTGAATACGTGAGATTGGTTCTTTCCCCGTAGTACAACCCCAATCCCGAAATAGTTGGGACGAAGTGTAAATTGTGAATAAAATCAAAGTGCAGTGACTTTCAGATCACATGAGCCAATATGTTATTTACAATAGAACACAGATAACATTTCAAATGTTGAAACTGGGACATTTTACATTTTTATCCACAAAATGAGCTTATTTCAAATTTTCTGGCTGCAACAGGTCTCAAAAAAGTTGGGGCACAGGCAAAAAAGGGCTGAAAAAGCAATTAATATACAAGAGAATCAGCTGAAAGAACATTTTGCAAGTAATTACATTAACTGGCATCAGGTGTTTAACATGATTCGCTATAAAAGGGATGTGTTACAGAGGCTGAGTCTCTGAGAAGTAAAGATGGCCAGAGGCTCTCCAACCTGTGAAGGCTTGCGTAAAAAAATTGTGGAATGCTTTGAAAACAATGTTCCTCAATGTCAAATTGCAAAGGCTTTGAAGGCCTCATCATCGACAGTGCATAACATCATCAAAAGATTCAGAGACACTGGAAAAATCTCTGTGCATAAGGGACAAGGCCGAAGACCTTTACCTGATGCCCATGATCTTCAGGCCCTCAGACGCCACTGCATCACTCACCGGCACGATTCTGTCATTGACATTACTAAATGGGCCCAGGAATACTTCAAGAAACCACTGTCTGTAAACACAGTCCGCCATCTACAGATGCCACCGAAAACTCTATATGCAAAAGGAAGCCATTGTTGAGCATGATCCAGAAGCGTGCCATGTTCTGTGGGCCAAGGCTCATTTAAAATGGACTGCTGCAAAGTGGCAAAGTGTCCTGTGGTCAGACGAGTCTAAATTTGACATTCTTGTTGGAAAGCATGGGCGTTGTGTCCTCCGGGCTAAAGAGGAGAAAGACCACCCCTCCTGTTATTAGCATTCAGTTCAAAAGCCAGCATCTCTGATGGTATGGGGATGCATTAGTGCATATGGTGTGGGACACTTGCATGTTTTAAAAAGCGCCATGAATGCTGAGAGGTACATAAAGGTTTTAGAGCAACATATGCTCCCCTCCAGACAACATCTATTCCAGGGAAGGCCTTGTATATTTCAGCAGGACAATGCAAAACCACATACTGAAGCTATTACAACAGCATGGCTTCATAGTAGAAGAGTCCGTGTGCTGAACTGGCCTGCCTGCAGTCCTGATCTTTCAAACGATTGAGAGCATTTGGCGCATAATTAAACGAAAAGTCCGTCAAAGGAGACCCAAAACTCTCCAGCAGCTGGAAGCCTGTATTAAACAAGAGTGGGATCAAATTCCAATGGCTAAACTCAAGAAACTTGTCTCCTCAATGCCCAGATGCCTCTACTCTGTGTTAAAAAGAAGAGGGGATGCTACACCATGGTAAACAGGCCCCTGTCCCAACTTTTTTGAGACCTGTAGCAGCCATCAAATTTGAAATGAGCTCATTTTGTGGATAAAATTGTAAAATTTCTCAGTTTCAACATTTGCTATGTTATCTTTGTTCTATAGTGAATAAAATATTGGCTGGTGTGGTTTGAAAGTCATTATGTTTTGATTTTATTCACAATTTACACTTTGTCCCAACTTCTTCGGAATTGGGGTTGTAGGTCTGCTACGGCAAGCACTGCTGGCACACCGGCTTAAGTCTCGATCAGCAGAGCGCTGATCTATTTCCGGGTGCCGTAGCCATTGCAAAATCCATTGTTGCTTAAAGTCCCTATTAATAAAGGTGTACGGTGAGTACGAACAAAAAAAAAAAAAGTAATACAGTTGCAGCTGCAATAGAGCGGGAGTTTGTGTGGCAGAAAATCGCTGACTGAGTCAATACAAGAGTATTAAAAAACAACCAAATGAAGGTTAAATTACGAGAACTCCACTTATTCAACAACCATATACTGTATATGTGCTTGTGTGTATGTGCGTGCGCATATTTAACATTTGTGCAGGTGCAGCCCAACAGGCACGAAACGCACATGGCAGCAGCTGAAAATGAAATACAAAAAAATCGTTTAAATAGGTAAGTTCTAATTTCAACAAAAGCAACCACTTAGTCTACCCTACCTATTTAAACAGCTTTCAGTGGCTAACATAACAAATTTGAAAAGTTAAACGTTCTAATCAACAAATTAAATATTTTGAGCTACCCTAACACTGTCCTTATTTAATATTGTCTATCTTAAAGCAGCACCTAATTACCTTTTCAAATGCAAGTCCCCAGATTTGTGCTCACTGGATGTGTTCATATCATAGCCAACAGAACAAGGGCAACGCAAAGCGTAGCATCCCCTCGCAGGGTACAAATATTGTACATGTACATGTGTATATACGTCAGAAGAAGTTACTTTCATTAGACTATACTATATTACTAGGCAAGGAAGTTATTAATACCTGGGGACCGGATGTACAGAAAGTTTACTACTTTATGGAATGGCCCATGAGAAGATCTGAAAATAAACTTTATGTTAATTGGTATGAAGATTTAATAAAAGAATGTGAATAAAATCAGGGATTTAAAGAAGAAGATTAAAGCATATATGAGAAGGTGACAAAATTAAAGTGAAAAGTTAAAACATAATATGAACTTATCCTTGAACTTTCAAAGGTTAGTACTGTATAATATTTGAAACAGTCTAATGGCATTAAAGAAATCTTGGATGTGATTAAGAAGCAGCACTCATGACAACAAAATGATAAGGTCCAATGGGACAGTCATCACGTTATACTGTTAAATCTTCTGGCAACTATTTTTGCATATTTAATGAGCTATGACCTTTGATCTTTGACCTATATACGCCGAAATCGAACGTAGCCTGTATTTTGATATAAAGTACCTTCACATCAAATTTCATTAAAATCCGTCAAACATTACTGAAGTTATCGAACGGAAACCATTTTCGCATATTTAATGAGCTATGACCTTTGACCTACAAACTCCGAAATCGAACTTAGCTTGTATTTTGATATGTAGTACCTTCACATGAAATATCATAAAAATCTGTCAAACATTACTCAAGTAATCGATCGGAAACCATTTTCGCATATTTAATGAGCTATGAGCTATGACCTTTGACCTACATACTCTAAAATCGAACTTAGCCTGTATTTTGATATAAAGTACCTTCACGTTAAATTTCATTAAAAACCATCAAACATTAGTGGTTGTCGAATGGAAACCATTTTAGCATATTTAATGAGCTATGACCTTTGACCTTTGACCTACATACTTTGAAATCGAACTAAGGCTGTATTTTCATACCATATACCTTCAGATCAAATGTCATGAAAATCCGTCGAACATTACTCAAGTTATTGAACGGAAACCATTTTTGCATATTTAATGAGCTGTGACCTTTGACCTTTGACCTACATACTCTGAAATTGAACTTAGCCTGTATTTTGATATGAAGAACCTTCACATCAAATTTCATTAAAATCCATCAAACATTACTGAAGTTATTGAACGAAAACCATTTTAGCATATTTAATGAGCTAAGACCTTTGACCTTTGACCTATATATCCTGAAATCAAACTTAGCCTGTATTTTGATATAAAGTACCTTCACATCAAATTTAATTAAAATCCGTCAAACATTAGTGAAGTGATCGAACGGAAACCATTCTAGCATATTTAATGAGCTGTGACCTTTGACCTACATACTCTGAAATCGAACTTACGCTGTATTTTCATAACATGTACCTTAATATCAAATGTCATTAAAATCCGTTGAACATTACTCAAGTTATTGAACGGAAACCATTTTCGATTATTTAAAGAGCTGTGACCTTTGACCTTTGACCTACATCCTCCGAAATCGAACTTAGCCTGTATTTTGATTTAAAGTACCTTCATATCAAATTTCATTAAAATCTGTCACACATTACTCAAGTTATCGAATGGAAACCATTTTCACATATTTAATGAGCTATGACCTTTGACCTACATACTCCGAAATCGAACTTAGGCTGTATTTTCATACCATGTACCTTCATAACAAATGTCATTAAAATCTGTCACACATTACTCAAGTTATCGAAAGGAAACCATTTTCACATATTTAATGAGCTAGGACCTTTGACCTTTGACCTACATTCTCCAAAATCGAACTTAGCCTGTATTTTGATACCAACTACCTTCCTATCAAATTTCATTAAAATCTGTCAAACATTACTGAAGTTATTGAACGGAAACCAGATTTGTTACGGACGGACGGACGGACGGAAGGACTGACTGCGGCATTACTATATCCCCCTCCGACTAATTCGTCAGCGAGGGGATAAAAAAGCAGAGGCCAAAAAGTCAGGCGGGGGTCCACCACCACCACCTCTCACAGAGGCAGAGTAGATGGCCCTCAGCCACCGCAGTGAGCGACCCTCGTCAGAAGGCATTGCTGGAGGGGCCTCCTCAGATCCAGCCACCCCCCCTCCAGGATACAAGCGCCTATATAAGAAGTTAGTTATTCAAATTAATGATCACATCCTCTTACCAGAGCAAATTCAGTGACTCCCAAACAGCCATCTTAGACACAACTTGGCACATTGACTTTCCTATAGCAGTATGATTCCTTGTAAAAGGAATACTTTTTCATATTCATAGTTGTCTGTTTGGCAAAATCTACTATTATGATGACTCAGACTTACATAGTCAAAACTGTGATATGACCAGCACACTATTTGAAAAACAGAATTTAAATTCAGGAATTAGTTAAAGTTATAATTTAACAATCTAATCTTTATCTCCTACCAGTAATTGATGGTATGATCTGTCTGGTGGAGCCCTCTGCTATTACAGACCTTCATACAATTGTACGTGCTCTTAATAATCCATTTATTTTTAAATAACTGGTTAGAGTAGAACACAAAATCATTTTAAATTTCACCACAGGAGGATGATGAAGACTGAATCAGCTGCCACAGAGAGTGACACAGAGAGGCCTACTGAGGTTTACACCTTAAAAATAAGATCTAACAGTTGATGATAGTGGAATATCTTCATAAAACTTGCGCCATATTTTTTTTAAACAGAGCACTGATGGAAATTACATGGAGGAAGAGGATCCATCCACCTCCAAAGCACAGCTTACCTCTGTAAGATGCTCACCACTGGCCCATGACTTACACTGAAACAAATCAGACATGGCACTAAGATTTATTGTCTTTTTTGTGTTCCTATAGCTCATCGTGTAGCAGCTGTATAAGCTGTATCTAGAAAAACAGATTGAAAAATCCAACCTAGAAATGGACCACAAAAGGCTACAAATGCAGAAAACTAAATTAGAAATCCAAATGCTGGAGGATCAGTTGCAGGTGGATGATTTTACTTGTTTGAACAACTTTCAAAATATTAACTACTGCATTTGTTCTTGCAAAAAGCAAAGAAATAAAAAAAGTTGAAGTTGTCCTTATTTTATTTAAGATGATACAAGTGGAATCTTCTTTCTCATTCCAAGCTGATGCAAATAACTTATTTCAGGATAATTCCACAGACTTTAATTTTCACATTTTAAAACATTAGTTGTTCTATCTTGAAATCTTTTGACTTGGAATTAATTGCACGTATGAACTGCTGATAATTCATTATATAGCAGACTTTTCAACATGTATTGTGAAGAGTTAAAACTCTCCAGAGAGTTATTCATTATTTTGTTCTTTGAAACTGAAACTGACTGTGCCTTTAATGAATGAAGTCATGGTTGTTTCTTTCCGCAATAAAACAAAACGATAGTGAAAACTGCCGTTTGCAAAAAAAAAGAAAAAAACGAAGAGCTATGCAATTTGTTCTGAACTGAGAGCATGTCCTTGGTGCGTCACACGAGCAATATGCGGGCTGAGAATTTTGTTGAAACAAGAGGCTCCTCAGAGCCTGTACTGGGGCCGGGTCTAGGCCTGGGCCAATTGCAAAACCGCGCGCGCACATGAGCAAGACAATTGCGACCCCGAAAAAAAAAAAAAGAGAAGAATGGAGCCGAAACTTAGACTCGTGGCCTACCGGCCTGAGTAATAAATGATAGATTCAACAGAGAAACGGAACGCTCACACAATTATTCGTCCGGAAATGATAAAACATCCAAATGTGGTCGGATAACTCTCTCCTAACGGAGATTTCTTCTCAGTATTTGCGCTTCAATGTGTACTGTCTCTTCAAGGAACGGACACGCCATGTCTAACGTCTCCACAGTCTGCAGTCTCAGGAGGAGAAGAAACTGAGTTACTTGAAGAAACCCTGCCAGCAAGCAGGTTAGCTTCACGGAGTATGTTGCCGCAGCAACTGACTCAGAGGTGGACTGAACTCGCATTGTGAACCGGAAAACTCAAGAGTTTCCTGAAACTCTTGAGTTAACAAACTCAGTGTTACCACTAACCCCGCTTTCTGAAATGGGGCCCTGGTGTCTTATGAAATTAAACATAAAACTGAAATACCACGATTGCAAATGTTTATAAAGTGACCACAGGTTTGTCCAAAAAAGTGCACAAACCCAATGTTTCAAATGAGGGTCGAGGCATGTCAAACAACTTAGACAAGGTTACACCAGAGCCGGAGTAAGTCTATGATACAGTATGGCACAGTCTGTCAGCAGAATGCCAAAATCCGGTCTTCCCTTATTTACAATTTTGGACAAGGACACTCTTTCTGGCCCACCGTGTAAAATGCGATCATGTCGTGAACTTGCAATTTTAAATGAACAAATCAATATGCAAAATAAACAGTTGAATGTTTCAAAAACAATCTTACATCAGAACAGTGCTGCAAGAACTCTCTCTGTATAGGATTTTTCAATGCCAAATATGTGGGATAATTGCATGCATTTGTTTCAGGGGAACGTGAAACGTACTATACTGAATCTATGCAATCTGTATTATCAGTGAGTCACACATTCAGTTTTCATCTACAAAATGAACTATTCATGCTCAGAACCAAAGTTTGAGAGCAAGATTTACCTTGCAAGTGGATATTATTGTCTTCGAGAGACATAACAACGAAATGCAGCAACCATGCACCCATCCTCAAATACCTTGCACAGGAGGGAGAACGCCGTCTATCGGGAAATAGGAGACATGGGCGTGTCCGTTATTACCCCAAGTCTGTTATTAACCCTTCTCCCCCATTTGTCAGTTTATTTGAATTATACAGTATGACCATACCGTATCAGGCCAACCAAAGAAAATGGCCAAACTGTAACAAAAGTTTGTCAGATATATACCTTTTTAAAATAACCAGTAACATAAAATCGAAAACATGCCACATTCCTGCAAAACTTCGCACCACAACACTTTGAAGTTGACACATTTTCACCAGAACCTGAAACAAACCTAGGACAAACAAACTGTGCATGCGCACTCTTCTCGGACATTTTTGTCCTCCGCCAAAACGCTGGTTACTTGCTTAACCGTGGTTCTATGACTGAGTGGAAGACCGCCAGGGCGGTGCTAAAAGCACTAGTGGAAACATTCTCGCATCCGCGCTTCATCGAGAATCGTATTGAAAAGTTGTCATCTCGTGACCTCTGATGTGACCAGCCTATATATAGGCACCATCCACATGATATCGGTCTCATGATCATTCTCGCGCATTCCGAGTGACCAAAGACCCTGGCGGTCTTCCACTCAGTCATAGAACCACGGTTGCACAAGTAACCAGCGTTTTATTTCCTTCACTCCAGACCGCCAGGGCGGAGCTGAAAGCACTAGTGGAAGATGTATACCAACCTAGTCACGAGGAACATTGGCGCCATCTGGGAACACTGCAGCGGCCATTGCTGGCAGAGGCGCAACGCTCAGCCTGTAGTATCGAGCAAAGGTGCATGCTGAAGACCAAGTCGCAGCCATGCAAATCTATGAGAGCGGAACACCTCGGAGAGCCACCAAGGACGTTGCCACCACTCGTGTTGAGTGACAATGAACAGCAGAGGGCACTGTACACCCTGTGGATTGGTAAGCCTGGGTAATCACCTCCACTACCCAATGAGAGAGTCGTTGTTTAGACAAGGGGCTACCTTTTTTTTATACCAACGAAACAGAGAAATAGCTGGTCTGTTCCACGCAGTTGTGCGGACCAGTCAACATAGAGACGGAGTGCTCTGACCGGGCACAACTCTGAACAAATACTGGCTTGGTCTGGTGGTACAGCCGCCAGTGTAATTAGCTGATTAACATACTAAGGGGCTAAGACTTTGGGGAGGAAGGCTGGATTAGACCACAATGGTACACTCTCGAACATAGGACCCCAACAGAGGCAAATGGCACCCACTACCAAGGCATGTGACTCACTTGCATGCCGAGCTGTTGCAATGGCGAGAAGGAATGCCGTTTTAAGAGACAACTACTTCAAGTAGTAGGGTGTAGGGGGCTCTGGATAGAGATAGTACCCTTGTTTGCCCGCAGCTGCACCCTCCTCCATTGGGTAGACGGACAACACCGGTTCTCATCTACCTCCCAAAGCTCTCACGTGTTGGCTCCAAGCGCCACACCCCGGTAAACCGTCTCAGCTGACGGGCTAAACCACGTGAGGGGAAAAAGGAGTAAACCTTTCAAATCCGGAGTGGGGACCCGTAGGCGGTTCAGTGCTACATGTAACACCGTTCCGGCATCTCCTACAGCCAAACTGACGCCAAAGGTCATGCTCTGCATTCCTTTGGATCCCGTCAGTAAGGCCGAGAGGGGGATTCTGACGCTTAGGCCACCCAGGATCTCCATATTCCGGCCCAGGCTTCGCGCCCTGGAGAGGATACTCCAGCCCCACTGCAAAGTGTGGACATAAACCGGAAGTTGTCAGTTTACGAGTCATAAGACCTTCCAAATTGGCGTACAGGAAGGACGCCACGGGGCAACTTTGATGGTGGGAGGGACCATCAAAGTCCTATCGTCCGACCACCGCCCGCCTCAAGCTGGGCAGCCCCCGGCCAATGAGGTGTCGGTCCGCTAACGTCTGCCGCTCCAGAGGGTGCGTGGAGCTCAGTGTTTCGTCAAAACATGAAAAGTGGACGGAAACCCAGTACCCAACAGCTACAGTAACATTAAGAAAAAGACTCCTGCTTTGCGTATTGCTACTTGGAATGTGCGCACAATGTGCACAGGCTTCTCCGATGACCTGCGAGAGGTGGATAACATGAGGAAGACTGCAATTATTGACAGAGAACTGACTAGACTGGACATCAGCATAGCAGCCCTCCAAGAAACGAGGCTTGCGTCAAGTGGCTCCGTGAGAGAGGAGAACTACACCTTCTTCTGGACGGGTAGAGGTCCCGATGAGCCCCGCCAACAAGGAGTTGGCTTTGCTGTCAGAAACACTCTACTAGCTGCAGTAGAACCTCCCACTGGAGGCACAGAACATCTTCTCTCCATGCGACTCAACACTGCTGCCGGACCTGTCAATATCTTCAGCATCTATGCTCCTACTCTCAACTCTTTGGAAGACACTAAGGACCAGTTTTACGAGCAGCTGAATGAGCTGATAGCAAGTTGTCAGAAGGATGAGCCACTGTTCCTATTAGGTGACTTTAATGCCAGAGTTGGCACAGACTACGAGTCCTGGCCCACCTGCCTTGGACACCATGGTATAGGAAGGATGAATGAAAATGGACAGAGACTGTTGGAACTGTGTTCTTACCACAATCTCTGCATCACCAACTCCTTCTTTGAGTGCAAACCATACCATAAAGTGTCATGGGAACACCCAAGGTCTCACCGCTGGCACCAGCTTGATCTGGTAATCACGAGACGAACTGGTCTGAACAGTGTCCTCCTCACCAGAAGCTACCATAGTGCAAACTGTGATACCGACCATGCCCTTGTAAGCAGTAAAGTACGCCTAAAACCCCGAACTCTGCATCGCTCTAAGCCGAAGGGTCGACCTCGCATAAATGTCGCACAAATGTCAATCCCTGACAAAGTCACTGAGTACGTGTCCAGGCTAGATCATGCTTTCCAGCAAATGCCACATCACGCCCCTGATGCTACAACAAAGTGGAAGGTCATGAAAGACGTCATCCACAGCACAGCACTTGCCACGTTTGGCAAGAAAGGCCGGCCCAGTCAGGACTGGTTCAACGCTCATGTCTCCACAATGGAGCCAGTAATTGAGGCCAAACGCAGAGCCTTTTTAGCATACAAGACCTGTCCCAGCAGTCAGACACTCACAGCACTTAGGAGTGCTCGAAATACCGCACAACGTACTGCCAGAGAGTGCGCTAACAACTACTGGCGGCAACTATGTGAAGGGATACAGCGGAGCGCCGAGTCCAGAGACCTTCGTGGAATGTACAATGGCATCAAGAAGGCTCTAGGACCAACTGTGAAAAAGACTGCTCTTCTGAAATCCCTGTCAGGGGAAAAGATCACTAAGCGTAAGGAGCAAATGGCTAGATGGGTAGAACACTACTCTCAACTTTACTCACAGGAGACGTCGGTCTCTGACACCATCCTTAACAATATGGAAGATCTTCCCATAATGGAGGAACTAGATGAAATGCCATCTATTGAAGAACTCAGTAAAGCCATCGATTCCCTACCATGCGAGAAAGCACCAGGTAGTGACAACATACCACCTGAAGCCATCAAGCGTGGGAAACCGGCCCTACTTCAGCCGCTGTACAAACTGCTTTGCCTCTGTTGGGAGGAAGGGGCTGTCCCCCATGACATGCGTGATGCCACCATTGTGACTCTTTACAAAAACAAGGGAGACTGTGGGGATTGTAATAACTATAGGGGCATCTCCCTCCTGAACATAGTTGGCAAAGTGTATACTCGGATCCTTCTAAACAGACTAAAAACCCTGGCTGATCGTGTTTATCCAGAATCCCAATGCGGTTTTAGGGCGGGAAGGTCAACAACAGACATGATTTTCTCCCTACGTCAACTGCAGGAAAAGAGCAGAGAGCAAGGCCAACCCTTGTATATGTTGTTTATAGACCTGACTAAAGCATTCGATCTAGTCAGTAGAAAAGGCCTATTCGAACTTCTAAAGAAGATCGGCAGCCCACCAAAACTGTGCAGTATGGTGGTTTCGTTCCACACCAACATGAAAGGAACAGTCTTGTACGATGGATCTTGCTCAGACCCATTCTCCATAAATAGCGGGGTAAAGCAAGGTTGTGTGCTAGCACCAACACTTTTTGGGATTTTCTTTTCCATACTACTGTCACATGCCTTCGACACATCCACTGACGGTGTCTATCTGCATACAAGATCCGATGGGAAACTGTTTAACCTTGCACGACTCCGTTCCAAGACAAAGGTGAGGACAGTACTCCTAAGAGAGATGCTTTTTGCGGACGATGCAGTACTCGTGGCCCACACAGTGGCTGCTCTTCAGAGACTGAGCAACTGTTTTGGCACTGCATGTCAGCAATTTGGACTCATTGTAAGCCTGGAGAAAACTTGTGTCTGCGCACAAGGGCTAAGCACACCCCCTGCTGTCACCATGGATAATGTGCTCTTAAAAACAGTGGACAGTTTTACTTACCTGGGTTCTACAGTTACCAACACACTGTCCTAAGACACTGAACTAGACAAACGGCTCGGTAAGGCTAACACTACGATGGCCAGACTGACCCAGAGGGTATGGGAAAACAGAGTTCTGTCACTGCACACAAAAATACAAATATACCAGGCCTGTGTACTTAGTGTCTTGCAGTATGGAAGCGAGACATGGAACACATATGTACGACAGGAACGTCGACTAAATGCCTTCCATATGCGATGCCTTCGGCGCATCTTAGGTTTCAGTTGGAGGGATAAAATACCCAACAGTGTCATCCTGCAACGTGCAAAGATACAGAGCATCTACTCCATCCTTAGCCAGCGTCGTCTTCGCTGGCTAGGACACGTCAGACGCATGGAGGACGGAAGGATTCCTAAGGATGTGCTGTTTGGCAAACTGACCTGTGGCTCCAGATGAGTTGGTCGTCCAGCATTACGCTTCAAGGACACTTGTAAGAGAGACTTTAAAGCATGCAACATCTCTTCAGACACCTGGGAAGCGCAGGCTGAGGACAGAGCTGCCTGGCGCCGGACTGTGTATAACGGTGTCATAGAAGCAGACAAGAAAAGGGGAGTACTCACAGCAGAGAAACGGAGGAAACGGAAGAATGCAACGACAAACGCACCCCCAACTACACAACACGTATGCACTGTGTGCAACAGGGCATGCAGATCAAGGAGTGGACTCCTAAGCCACATCAGGAACCACAACAGAAGCAACACCTCCAGAGGCGCACAGATGGTCTCCTGAGACTGGACTGCCAAAGAGAAGACTACAAGTCAGCATCCGACAGGGGCTCCTAAGGAAGCAAGCAGAGGGAGTCAAGTTCGCACACAACGAGGGGGATTAAGACGATGTGCCCCTTTTAAGAAGGCCAACACCAGCCGGTGTGACCCAAGTGAAACCTCTGCCCTGTGGGCTGCTAATGCTGCTACATATACATTAAGCGTCGAGGCAGACCTGCCAAGCTCAAGCAAATGTTGTAAGAAATCCAAAATCTTTGGGACCGAACAGTTTAAGGGGTCAATACCGTGCTCTGTGCACCACGCACTAAAGACCTTCCATTTACCCACGTACAACTTGCGGGTGGACTCTGCACGTGCATTCATAACAGTGTTCCTAGTCCCGTCTGAACATTCCAGGAGCAGCCCTGGGGACCCAAGGGCCACGCCCACAGCTTCAGTCGGTCGGGGTGGGGATGTTGAATCCTGCCCTGCAACTGCCTCAGCAAGTCGGGCCTGTTGGGTGGCTGGACAAGGCGGTCCAACTACTAGTGAAAGCAGGTGCTGAAACCATGGTCTCGAAAGCCAATGAGGGGCGATCAGTAGCACTCAGTCCGTGCTTGTGAACGCGACACAACATCCTCCATAACAACGGCAGAGGAGGAATGGTATAGAGGATCAGATCGGGCTAATTGTGGGCCAGCACATCCTGACCCATTGCCCCTGGTTTGTCTCCCAGAGAGAACCATCTGTTACAATGAGTTGTCTGACTACTTGCAAATAGGTCAATGTCTGCTTTCCCGTATGTCCTGCATATCTGCTCCACCATGTTCGGGTGTAGTCTACATTCCCCTTGCGACACTTTCCCACATGACAGAGCATCTGCCACACCATTGAGGCAACCAGGATGGTGTGCTGCCTGCATGGAGAGGAGATTGTCCTGAGCCCACACCAGCAGGTTGTGAGCCACTTGGAGTGCGGCTGAGGACCTTGTGCCACTCTGACTGTTGATATAGTAAACTGTTGCAATGTTGTCAGTACGCACCAACACGTTTGCCTGTCAGCCCCTCCTGAAAATGACGCAAGGACAGAAGCACTGCTGTCAATTCCAGTGTGTGCTGTGCGAAGTGGAGCTGGCCAAGTGCCACTCACGCCCTGGCGCTGCCATACCCCTCCCCAACCAAGGAGGGAAGCATCCGTTCAGACAACTTCCCAGCATCCTGGAAGGGGGCCAAGTGGGACTCCCTGGGTGAGAAAGTGTGATTGCACCCATAGTCTCAGAGTGCGCACATAGTAGCGTGTGGTTCTCACCCGCATGTGTCTGTCTTGCACTGAGCAGAGCCGCAGCTGGATCAGCCATTTCTGAAATGGCCTTAGCCGCAGAAGGCCTAGCAGAATCACCGCTGTCGCCACTGTGAGTTTGCCCAACAGCCAGAGGAGGGAAACATATTGCTGGGTGTCTCCAGCATGAAGGCATCTCACCCCTGACATGATTGCTCGTATTCTGTCTGGGGTGGGACATGCCAGCATTGTGTTTGAATCCAGAGTCATGCATATGAAATGTGTTGACTGTACTGGATCCAGCTTGCATTTCCTCTGGTTCACTCTGAACCCCAGAGCTGTGATGTGTCAAAGTAGCCAGTAGGCGTGTTCCCTGGCCTGTTCGGGAGATGCTGCACAAACAAGCCAGTCATCTAGGTACAGAGTGATCCTCACGACATCCCTCTGAAGTGGCTCCAGTGCAACCTGGACGCATTTTGAGAATACCCTTGGTGCTAGAGAGAGCCCAAAGGGCAGGACTTTGAACCGAAAAATCTTTCCCATGAACGAAAAGCGAAGAAATTGCCTGTGCTTGGCAGCAATGGGAACATGAAAATAGGCATCCTCCAAGTCTACTGTTACGAACCAGTCTTGGTGTTGCACTGCCTGCAGCACTTCTTTTGTGCGTAACATTCGGAAAGGAAGAACTTTTAGAAACTGATTTAATCCTCTTAAATCCAAAATCGGCCTGAACCCTCCATCTTTCTTGGGAACGAGAAAGTAAACTGAAAAGAACCCCCCTGGATGAACCACAGGGTCGACCGTTTCTATGGCCCTTTTGTCTAGTAATGTTTGAATCTCTTGAGTGAAGGCCTGTGCTTGTTCGGCATTCCTGATGACTGTGTCTCAGCCCTGAGTGCATTGGGGGCCGGTGGCGAAACTGCAGGCAATAGCCCTCTGAAAGGGTTAGATGTTATGAGATACCAATGGGCTAAATGCCTGCTGGTGAAAACCCCTGCCACTGGCCCTGGCCCGTCAACGCTCTCGTCTACGTCTGTCTGCAGACATGGGGGGGGGCGCTGATGGCGGGTTGGGCCCGCCTGTCGGGTGGAAGGGAAGCTCACGCGTGGAGCAGCGCCTCTGTATCTAGGTGATGAGGCCTGGGGTTGTGATTGAGAGGGTCACCGTTGAGGGCGGTGGAGGGGCCTTTGAAATGCCTCGGGTGCTGCGTTTCTGTAATGTGAAGTAGACGGAGTAGAAGGTGGCCTAAATGTAGACACCACCCCAGCTTGGCGGGAACGAGATTCTGTCACGGACACATGTCGATCGAATGCCTCTTGTGCCGCAGGCCCGAACATCTGCCCGGGTGCCAGCAGGAGATGTCTCAAGTTTTTCCTGCATGATTCGGGAAGGGGAGACTGAGTGAGCCACACCTGCCGTCGGGCTTGAATCAGCGTACCCAAGGCGGTGCCGCACTGATTGGTAATAACGCCCATAGCTTGGAATGCCAGCTTGGACGCCTCAGCCACTAGCGCGTCAGATGACTTGGAGGCAACTGAAGAGTGCAGCATCACAAGTGTGTCTGCCAGCAAGTTAGCAAAACAGCCAAGAAGGGCAGTGGAATTATACGTACGGGAGGGTAGCTTGTCTGTGTGGTGTCATTCAATGTTAGGGCAACGCACCTGCTCGCGAAGTGCCTCGTCTGAAGTCACAATGAGCGAGGCAACACTTGACTCGACACCCGGCATGTTACTCATCATGTTACTCTGGGTCTTGCATCGCCGCAAGTGCGCAAGACATTTGGTCTGGGCACGTAGATCTCAAGGCCACCTCCAATGCCAATGCCACCACTGAAGTAAAGTCGCGACACTGCAGAATGACCAAAGTGGAGCGCTGACCAGGGCGAAGAAACATGTTCTCTGAGCCAATGGGTAGCGCCGGAGTGTCAAGCTGTAGATAGGCAAGCACGGCCTTAAATGTGGTCTCCACGGAATCCACCACTGAGGTGGACTCCTCAGACCATCCAGAGTAAGTGTCGCTGTCAGAGTCTGGGGGCCCCATGTCTGAAGCAACATTACTCTGGCCGTCTACTGAGGTGAAGGTTTGGCTGAACAAGGTGTCAGAGGCAGCCACTGACATTACATTGTCCAGCACCCCCGTAGATAGCTGCGTACCTAGGAGACCAGGCTAGGGCTGTTGTGGAGAGGGGGATGGTGTTTGTCCATTTGCCGAACTTACCTGTGTCCTCGCTGCAGGGGATGTCCTCGCCAGGAGGGGCAGGAGCTTCTCCACTGTACTGGAGAGTTGTGCGACTTGGCGTTCCAGATTGGAGGACTTCAACTTTTTTCGCTTCTCAGCCCGCTGAGGCGATTGTTTGCGCTTGCGCTGGGCTGGCTCAGTGTCACTGAGTAAAAGACTGTCAGCTGGTTGCTCCAACCCCGCCAGCTATTAGGTTGGGGCATGTAGTGCACCTGGCCGTGTCCATTTTGGTGTCTAGCTTATTCACACAATAAGGCTACCAATCAGGCACTGCTATCTTGGCAACCAAGCAAGCACTTAAGTGAGACAGATCGAACTTCTGGGAAGCAGGAGTGAAAGTCAATTTTTTAATATAAAAGCTACTGAACCAACTGGGGTACTTGAGCACAAATGGCACCTGTTAGCCTGGCAACCAAGGCTAAGCAAGGATAGACTTCACTGAAACTGGCAAACAACTTCTGGAAACCAGAGTTGAACCGTTTCATTTTTTTTTTTCCTGTCTCACTACGAACGGATAAAAAACCAAGCTAGCTGATGGCAATTAACTGTATTCAGCTTGGCAAGCAAGCAAGCACTTAAGTGAGACAGACCGAACTTCTGGTAACCAGGAGTTAAGGTCAATTTTTTTACATAAAAGCTACTGAACCGACTGGGCTACTCAAGCACAAATGGCACCTGTTAGCCTGGCAACCAAGGCTAAGCAAGGATAGACTTGACAGAAACTGGCAAACAACTTCTGGAAACCAGAGTTGAACCGTTTTTTTTTTTTTTTTTTCTGTCTCACTATGAACAGATAAAAAACAGAGCTAGCTGACGGCAACTAACTGTATGGCATTCAATCGTGATTGGTAACTTAACCCTGACCGTGGCAGCCAAGGTTTAGCCTGGAATCCATCTATATCAAGCTTTGGTTGCTCCCGACGGTCACTTGCTGATATGGCTGGCCTCAGTCGGTAGGCCAGCATTTGACTTTCAAATATTCACACAAAATCCATGAGAGATCTGTGAGAGATCTGCTCACAGTCGCAAGGGTGCCCCGCCCCTTTAGACAGACTTAAAAATAAATAAAATACCACAGTTCTGCATTCAACGGAAGTCCCGCCTCCCGGCTCATGTTTATACAAGTATTCATCTGAGTGGCAGCAGAGTCTCTGGGCAATGAATGAGCCGGGAGGCAGGACTTCCGTTGAATGCGCGAGCTTACTTGAAGCATAACTGTGGTATTTAATTATTTTTAGCAAAAATTAACCGTGTTTGTAGAGTTCTGAGGATACAAGTGGACAAAGCAGACTTGGATTATACTGGACGATGCGTTGGACGATGGTTTGAAAGTTTGTCAACGGACGCTTTGTGGAGTTTTCCCATTGCTACTGGGTGACCCCATTTGCTTCCAGCAAAAAAGGAATTTGGATAATTTTTCAAAACTCTCCAGTGGCCATAAAGTTGCGCCAGGTGAAGAACAACTTTGTCCGTTCAAGACATCTAATGGTGAGTAATTGATATACAAATTATAGTTTTTGGGTGGAGTATCACTTTAATCTAGCTGATGCAATCATGCCCTTCGAGCTATAGCTAATGCCAATTACAGTGAAATACGTTATGTAATTTGAGTATTATTTAATTTAGCCTTTATTATACCGGGGAATCCCACTGAAATAAACAAAATGCAGATATGGCCAAACATTATCCTGTTCAAAACCTAACAACCACTCCAAGAGTAAAAGCAAGCAAGCCACAATCTAATTTTTAAGCTCATGTCAAATAATATTCACGAATGCCGTTAAATGGCGCTGCGCGATTGATGGTTCTCGCCAAAAGGTCACCCAATCAGCCAAGAGCAGAAAACATGAATATTCATATTTTCACTTCATTAGTGACGTAAGGGCTAAACGCAGGCTATACGACTGAGGCCAGACTGATATCAGTCAGTGACTGCTGGGAGCGACCAGCACTTGATATGTATGGATTCCAGGCTAGCCAAGGTTCGGAACAGCTCAGTTATAATCACTTACCTTTGCAGCTTCACAACCAACAGCTCGTGTGGAATTCAGAGTTGTAAGCTGCGCTGGGAAGGCAGCGAGGACTGTGTGCCCCTTATCACAGACACATGATGTTGGTGAACTTATCTTACTGGCCCATGCAACCTGACAGAAACACTTCAGGGCCGTGAAATGCAGAGATAACCAAACTCAAGCGTTTCTCACAGACTCTGTAGGACTCTATTAAATCTACCCCCTATTGTCTTAAAAACACCTGCATCCTGCAGAGATATTTCAGGACCGTGGGGGCATATCGATCAGGGTGTCCCCTAATTCACCCTAAAACGGCCTTCCTGAACTTACCCTGTGGTGAACAACGCCACAGGGTCATCAGCCAGAGATCTACATTTTTAGCAAAAAATAACTGCGTTTGTAGAGTTCTGAGGATACGAGTGGACAAAGCAGACTTAGATTAAACTGGACGATGCGTTGGACGATGGTTTGAAAAGTTTGTCAATGGACGCTTTGTGGAGTTTTCCCATTGCTACTGGGTGACCCCATTTGCTTCCAGCAAAAAGGAATTTGGATAATTTTTTCAAAACTCTCCAGTGGCCATTAAGTTGCGCCAGGTGAAGAACAACTTTGTCCGTTTAAGACATCTAATGGTGAGTAATTGATATACAAATTATAGTTTTTGGGTGGAGTATCACTTTAATCTAGCTGATGCAATCATGCCCTTCGAGCTATAGCTAATGCCAATTACAGTGAAATACGTTATGTAATTTGAGTATTATTTAATTTAGCCTTTATTATACGGGAATCCCACTGAAATAAACAAAATGCAGATATGGCCAAACATTATCCTGTTCAAAACCTAACAACCACTCCAAGAGTAAAAAGCAAGCAAGCCACAATCTAATTTTTAAGCTCATGTCAAATAACATTCACGAATGCCGTAAAATGGCGCCGCACAATTGGTGGTTCTCGCCAAAAGGTCACCCAATTAGGCAAGAGCAGAAAACATGAATATTCATATATTCACTTCATTAATGACGTAAGGGCTAAACGCTGGCTATACGACTGAGGCCAGACTGATATCAGTCAGTGACCGTTGGGAGCGGCCAGCACTTGATATGTATGGATTCCAAGCTAGCCAAGGTTTGGAACAGCTCAGTTATAATCACTTACCTTCGCAGCTTCACAACCAACGGCTCGTGTGGAATTCAGAGTTGTAAGCTGCGCTGGGAAGGCAGGGAGGACTGTATGCCCCTTGTCATAGACACATGATGTTGGTGAGCTTATCTTACTGGCCCATGCAACCTGACAGAAACACTTCAGGGCCGTGAAATGCAGAGATAACCAAACTCAAGCGTTTCTCACAGACTCTGTAGGACTCTATTAAATCTACCCCCTATTGTCTTAAAAACACCTGCATCCTGCAGAGATATTTCAGGACCGTGGGGGCATATCGATCAGGGTGTCCCCTAATTCACCCTAAAACGGCCTTCCTGAACTTACCCTGTGGTGAACAACGCCACAGGGTCATCAGCCAGAGATCTACATTTTTAGCAAAAAATAACTGCGTTTGTAGAGTTCTGAGGATACGAGTGGACAAAGCAGACTTAGATTAAACTGGACGATGCGTTGGACGATGGTTTGAAAGTTTGTCAACGGACGCTTTGTGGAGTTTTCCCATTGCTACTGGGTGACCCCATTTGCTTCCAGCAAAAAGGAATTTGGATAATTTTTCAAAACTCTCCAGTGGCCATAAAGTTTTAAGCCAGGTGAAGAACAACTTTGTCCGTTCAAGACATCTAATGGTGAGTAATTGATATACAAATTATAGTTTTTGGGTGGAGTATCACTTTAATCTAGCTGATGCAATCATGCCCTTCGAGCTATAGCTAATGCCAATTACAGTGAAATACGTTATGTAATTTGAGTATTATTTAATTTAGCCTTTATTATACCGGGGAATCCCACTGAAATAAACAAAATGCAGATATGGCCAAACATTATCCTGTTCAAAACCTAACAACCACTCCAAGAGTAAAAGCAAGCAAGCCACAATCTAATTTTTAAGCTCATGTCAAATAATATTCACGAATGCCGTTAAATGGCGCTGCGCGATTGATGGTTCTCGCCAAAAGGTCACCCAATCAGCCAAGAGCAGAAAACATGAATATTCATATTTTCACTTCATTAGTGACGTAAGGGCTAAACGCAGGCTATACGACTGAGGCCAGACTGATATCAGTCAGTGACTGCTGGGAGCGACCAGCACTTGATATGTATGGATTCCAGGCTAGCCAAGGTTCGGAACAGCTCAGTTATAATCACTTACCTTTGCAGCTTCACAACCAACAGCTCGTGTGGAATTCAGAGTTATAAGCTGCGCTGGGAAGGCAGCGAGGACTGTGTGCCCCTTATCACAGACACATGATGTTGGTGAACTTATCTTACTGGCCCATGCAACCTGACAGAAACACTTCAGGGCCGTGAAATGCAGAGATAACCAAACTCAAGCGTTTCTCACAGACTCTGTAGGACTCTATTAAATCTACCCCCTATTGTCTTAAAAACACCTGCATCCTGCAGAGATATTTCAGGACCGTGGGGGCATATCGATCAGGGTGTCCCCTAATTCACCCTAAAACGGCCTTCCTGAACTTACCCTGTGGTGAACAACGCCACAGGGTCATCAACTCAGAGATCTACATTTTTAGCAAAAAATAACTGCGTTTGTAGAGTTCTGAGGATACGAGTGGACAAAGCAGACTTAGATTAAACTGGACGATGCGTTGGACGATGGTTTGAAAGTTTGTCAATGGACGCTTTGTGGAGTTTTCCCATTGCTACTGGGTGACCCCATTTGCTTCCAGCAAAAAAGGAATTTGGATAATTTTTCAAAACTCTCCAGTGGCCATTAAGTTGCGCCAGGTGAAGAACAACTTTGTCCGTTTAAGACATCTAATGGTGAGTAATTGATATACAAATTATAGTTTTTGGGTGGAGTATCACTTTAATCTAGCTGATGCAATCATGCCCTTCGAGCTATAGCTAATGCCAATTACAGTGAAATACGTTATGTAATTTGAGTATTATTTAATTTAGCCTTTATTATACCGGGGAATCCCACTGAAATAAACAAAATGCAGATATGGCCAAACATTATCCTGTTCAAAACCTAACAACCACTCCAAGAGTAAAAGCAAGCAAGCCACAATCTAATTTTTAAGCTCATGTCAAATAACATTCACGAATGCCGTAAAATGGCGCCGCACAATTGGTGGTTCTCGCCAAAAGGTCACCCAATTAGGCAAGAGCAGAAAACATGAATATTCATATATTCACTTCATTAATGACGTAAGGGCTAAACGCTGGCTATACGACTGAGGCCAGACTGATATCAGTCAGTGACCGTTGGGAGCGGCCAGCACTTGATATGTATGGATTCCAAGCTAGCCAAGGTTTGGAACAGCTCAGTTATAATCACTTACCTTCGCAGCTTCACAACCAACGGCTCGTGTGGAATTCAGAGTTGTAAGCTGCGCTGGGAAGGCAGGGAGGACTGTATGCCCCTTGTCATAGACACATGATGTTGGTGAGCTTATCTTACTGGCCCATGCAACCTGACAGAAACACTTCAGGGCCGTGAAATGCAGAGATAACCAAACTCAAGCGTTTCTCACAGACTCTGTAGGACTCTGTTAAATCTACCCCATATTGTCTTAAAAACACCTGCATCCTGCAGAGATATTTCAGGACCATGGGGGCATATCGATCAGGGTGTCCCCCAATTCACCCTAAAACGGCCTTCTTGAACTTACCCTATGCTGAACAATGCCACAGGGTCATCAACCAGAGATCTACAGAACTGCACCCTAGGAATGGAAGATTCGAAGGATCGAGGTGTGAAAATACTAATTTCACCCACAATGTTACAAATATAATGTGTATTTCTGTTATATTGTAGGACAGGAGCTGATTAATAGCATTAATGCGGATTATCTTTGTAATTCTGTATTGTGTTGGACGTTTCATGGCAAACTGTAGTGCAAGCATATTGTGTTTGGTATCATTTTACTCCACTAAAATTCCGAAATCGCATGGTGCATATTTTGAAGGGATTAAAATTGTACTAAACCCTCATTCAGTAAGTATGAAAAGAAATATACTTCTACTTCTCCTCGTGGTAATGTCCCCTCCCAAATTCCCTCTGAGGAGGGGTTGTCTTCCTGAGTACCCAAATGATTTATGACCCTGCTGTAGGAAGCGCTTCTTGAGTTCGGGCATAAAAGGTAGGAAAACAAACTATTTGAGGAGGATCGCAACAGACTTCCCACACGTGCATCTCCAGGCCGTGTGTAGCCAATAGTAGTTATGGAAGGTTGTAGACGACTTCCCACACATGCATCTGTATGTGTGCAGCCGTTATCACAATGGAAGATTGCATTCAACTTCCTCCATGCGCATCTCTATGCCGTGGGTAGCTTTAATCTAGTCATGGAAGATCTTGGGCGATTTCCCACACCTGCTCTTGCAGCGTGTGCAGACGGAATATAGTGATGGAAGCTTGTATTCAACCTTCCCACAGTGTACTTTGTGCATATGCGTAGTTGTGAGCTGCGCCAGGTATGATTTGACTTCTTCTTTATATTTTCTGTAACGGTATAATTTGGTTTCTAATTTAAGCTTGTGCCTTCCTGGCGAAATAAATTGATATTTGCATTTGTTGTGTGTTTCTGACTCTAAAACGAACATATATTTTCCAGTTCGGAGTCCTGGCTTCTAATTGGGTAACGTAGGACTGTAATCGCATGCCTGATCAACATGCTTGATCTGCATTATAAGGTGGATTTTCCACGCTGTGATGAGTGTTATTTTGATTGGCGTCAAGAGAATCCGGTATACCGAATAGGAATCGGTCCCTAAATGGAGTTTTCGAGGAGAGTCCATTATACCGAATAGGAATCGGTCCCTGAGCGGAGATCTCGTTTTGGGCCCCGGTAATCCCTAGTCATAGCTAATTTCTATGTCAAATTATTGTGCTTAATAATACCGCCAGCCTCTGAGTTAATTCACCAAATTGGGTAGTACAGATGTTTTGGTCCGGCGGAGTAAGGTATAGACCAGTTCTGGGTCCGATGCACAACATAGCTCTAAATTCATAAATTGGAGTCAGATCAATATTTATGCAAACGCATGGTAACCGCGAATGGTTATAACTAAATTTTCTATCCTAAATTTAATATGGAGTCAGATGAATTGTAACCGCTACGACATTAGGACTGCAGGATCCGCTGGACACGTTTCAGGCCACTTAAAAGCAGAACGTGAAGGACGTCATCACGTTTGACCTGAGGCAGTGGCCTAGTGCTGACGCTGTAGCCAGACCCCAGTTGTATACTGGAGACCGTTAAGACTTTCTTTTCCCTGGCTGTTTAGGCAAACACACTGAGACCTTCCGCCTCAACTAGGACCCTCCTTGGCCTAGTTGCAGGGTGTTTACAGAGTCCTGTGGATTCCCGCACAAGCTCACGAGCTGCACAGTAGGTATGTAGAATCTAAGATTCCGTGAGGGTGAGAATGAAGAAGAGACCGATATGACATGGGTGGTGCCTATATATAGGCTGGTCACGTCAGAGGTCACGAGATGACAACTTTTTAATACGATTCTCGATGAAGTGCGAATGCGAGGATGTTTCCTCCAGTGCTTTCAGCACCGCCCTGGCGGTCTGGAGTGAAGGAAATAGAACTTCCAGAGACGAATCAACTACGCAGGCACACTCTCCTGCTGAAGTTTTGGCAGAGAAAAAAAATGCCTTAAGGAGAGTATGCATGCTCAGTTGGTTCATCTCTGGGTTTGTCACAAGCATGGACTGTCTAAAACAGTAGTTCTCAATCTCGGTCCTGGGGCACCCTTGTGTATGCTGGTTTTCGTTTCACCCACGATTGCATTGCAGAATCTTAATAAGCAGTTAATTTCTTCTAATTAGGTGCATTTCATATTTAAAGCAGTTATTTACCATCTAAAGCCACATTTTGACAGAAAAACCCATGACTGCCATAAAGAATAAAAGACTCAAGAACATATTTTGCCTGTTACCATATTGCAAGCAAATTCAGGGGACAACATTTTCAAACAGGTCAAATTAGACACTGAAAAAATCAGTCAGCTCCAAATTAGTTTGCTGAAGACAGGTGTTTTGCATTCTTTGGAATTAATTTGCTTGAACTTAATGACATTAACATGACACAAAGCAGGTTTGACTTGCTTGCCTAATAAGTTGTTCGTCATGAGATGCAAGAGATGATCATCCCATACACACCTGCCCAGCCACTTCGTTCTGCAGCAGCAGGACGACTTCACCCCCCTACCCTGGGTCAGAAAGCTGGTCGTTCTACCAGATCACTCAGCTTCTCCCATCTTGCTCCCCAGTGGTGCAACCTCCCTACGAATTGCTCCATCCCTGCTGCTCTTCCGCCGTAACCTTAATACTCACTTGTTTAGACAGTTCCTGACCTGCTCACCCCCCTCCCCTGCTTTTATTTGCTTAAAAAAACCCTTTACTGTTTGTCTCCATTTGCTTTGTTTCTTCTTCCTGTGTGCTACTGCCTTCTGTATAGTCTTTGCTCTACATGTTCATGACTTCAGGTGACTAATGCTTGATGTGAATTGTACCTTGTCCAGTCTGTTGGGTTACAGTGTCAGGGACCTAACTGTATACACTTACTGTAAGTTGCTTTGGATAAAAGTGTCTGTTAAATAAATGTAATGTAATGTAATGGTTGCAGAAAGAAGTTCAATGCTATAGAAGTCTATGAGAAAATGAGAGCAAACATGAGAGCTGTGAGAGCAAACATCACCCCCATAGCCACCTCCACCTCCATTCCCCTCTGTCCAAACAATCATGCATCACTGACATGTTTCTCAGTCATCTCCCTCAAAACCCTCATTGAGACAGTAGGCTCCATGTCCTCGTCCTCCTGTCCACTAGACACACTCCCAACCTCTATGCTGAAGGAAGTCTTAACTTCTATTGCCCCTAGCTTGCTCAATATAATAAACTGCTCCCTTGTTTCAGGTATTTTTCCAGCCCATTTCAAGCTGGCGATTGTCCAGCCCCTCCTTAAAAAACCCAACCTCGACCCCTCCCTACACCTTAACTACAGACCCATCAGCAAACTCCCCTTCATTGCAAAGATACTGGAAAAAGTAGTGGCCAATCAGCTCACCACATACCTGAATAAGCATAATATCGCCAACAAACACCAATCTGGCTTCCGCATGTGTCACTCCACTTAATCGGCTCTCCTCAGAGTCACTAATGACATCCTGATGGCCGCTGATGTCGGTGACTGCTCTGTCTTAGTCATGCTAGACCTCAGTGCAGCCTTTGATACAGTGGACCATAGAATCCTGCTGGACCGGCTCAAGGAATGGATTGGAATCTCTGGGAGCGCACTGAGTTGGTTCGCCTCCTACCTCAGTGGGAGAACATTCTCAGTGGCTGTTGGTCCCTTTACATCTGACCCCTCCCAACTGTCATGCGGGGTCCCGCAGGGCTCAGTGCTGGCACCAATTCTGTTCAACACGTACATGCTCCCCCTTACACAACTTATCAGTTCCTTTAAGGGCATCTCATACCACCTGTTTGCCAAAGACATTCAACTCCTCTTCCCATTTAATACCGAAAACCTCAATAGCCTCTCCACCCTTTTCAATTGTCTGTCTGCCATTGAGCAATGGTTGGCAGGCAATTGCCTCCAATTAAACGCTAGTAAAACAGAGGTACTGGTCATTGCTAACAACACCACTGCCTCCAGAGTGGTAAACCCCCTCGGGTCCCTAAAGGGAAATGTTTGTCCCGTCATCAGGAGTCTAGGGGTTCTTTTTGACCAAGCCATGTTCCTGGATAACCACATAAAATCTCTAACGTTCCTGTTTTTACCACCTAAGGAACCTTGCTAAATTACGGTTCATCCTCTCCCACACAGAACTGGAAATGGCCATACACGCCTTCATTTCATCACAACTAGACTATTGTAATGCCCTGTTCACCTGTCTCAATAAATCCTCTATTGATCAGCTCCAGTGTGTTCACAATGCCACCACCAGACTGCTCACCAGGTCCAAAAAATCTTGTCATATCACTCCCCTCCTCTTCACCTTGCACTGGCTCCCAATTCAGTTAAGAATCCAATTCAAGGTCCTGGTTTTCACCTTCAGAGCCCTCCATGGTCACTCCCCATCATACATCTGTGATCTCATTAAACTCCACAGCTCAAACCGGTGTCTGAGGTCCTCAAATCAGCAACTGTTGGCTGTACCTCGGACCCGGTTGAAAACAAAAGGTGATAGAGCTTTTGCAGCTGTAGCTCCAAAACTTTGGAACACCCTTCCTTTGGACCTGAGATCCGCGCCCTCAGAACTGCACTTCAAGAAACTATTAAAAACACACCTTTTTAGGCAGGCCTTTGGGCAGATGTAATCTCTTGTGATAGGTATACTACCTCATTTTAGTCTGTTATGTTCCGCGTATTGTTGTACACTGTATCTAGTTGACTGTTGTTCGCTCTACCATGTTCTTTTATTTATTTATTTACTTTTTTCTCCTTTTTGCTTATTTTATTTGAACCTTTGTACAGTGCTCCGTGCATTCGTGCTGTGATGGTGCTTTATAAAGTTTTACTTACTTACTTACTTATAAACTCAGATATGGTTTGGGGCGCGGATATTCTCTGGTCCTCATTAGATAAGGTCAGATCCACCCACAGATTCTCCCCTCACTGCTCCCTGGACCTTAAATTCATGCTATCGTCCAATAAAGAATCACATCCAGTTTCAAAATGACAAAATGGCGCTGTTCAAATTGCCAAAATCTAGGTCTCCTAAATGGTATGCTGAAACCAATGGGTGACGTCATGGTTGCTTCGTCCATCTTTTTATACAGTCTACAGTTACAGGCCATGTGATTTTATGAGTTTGGGTCAGGTGAAAATGTATCAGCTTCAAAGTGTTGTGGTGCAAAGTTTTGCGGGAATGTGGCATGTTTTTGATTTTGTGTTGCTGGTTATTTGAAAAAGGTACACATCTGACAAAGTTTTGTTACAGCTTTGCCGTTTTCTTTGGTAGGCCTGCCGTATGGTCCTTGTCCAGTTTTCACCACTTGTCTGAAATGTCCCCAGGTTTTAATTCTCCGATGTCTTATTCTGTCTTATTCTTAACATGTTACCTATGCAAATGGATTTAGGGAAAATATAAACTAGCAGATATTCAGGTATTCAATTGTGTGTGCATCATCACAGTAAAAATAATAATTAATTACTGTCCCTGCACCCACACCTCTGACTAACTTATTACTCGTAGCAACTGCGAGTACAGCTGCAACAAGTCACTCAAATTATTTATTGTGGATTTTTGGTGGAAAAGGCATCCTCCCATTATCAGTGTGTACGTTGTAGATGACTTGAGAAATGCAAAAAAAAACCCAACATGAAATTCAAACTGTTTCTGCTCCCTTTCAGTTGAATGAATTAATGGACTGAATATATACAGTGCTGTGAAAAAGTATTTGCCCCCTTCCTGATTTCTTATTTTATCTTTCTTCTTTCATTCTCTTTTTCATCTCCCGCCTCAAGAAGTCGTCCCCCAAGCCAAGCACCAGCTGCTCCTTCAACACTGACTCTGCATTGGGAATTCTATCAGGGTCTCTGTGTAAGATACAGCTCAAACTTTCCCGTACGTCATAGGCGTAGGGCTGAATCATCTCTCCAGGTTGCTGCTTTCTGTCATTGAACTCTTTCAATCTTGTTCCCACTGGGACTTTGTCACCATGTGTGTCCAACAGGATGTCAAAGATGTCATCTGCTGACTGGTTTCCATTTGTGAGCAGGTACTTAACTGTAGATCTGGCTTCATCTTCCAGGTGTTGCTTGAGTAATTCTGCACAGTCTTCTTCAGGCACTCTCAGAACTCGGAAAGCAGATTTCATCGCTGCAACAGTATGGTCACCTGCTTTGGCGGGCTTCCCTCCAAAGTCGGGGTGCTTACGCTCACGTGGAATGTAAACAGCTGTCTGAGTCCTAGCTTGCTGATCAATAACAGACTTTGCCAATGAGAGGGCCTCTTTATGCTCATTCCGTGCTTGTTGCAAAGTGTCTGCTTGCTCTGCCATCTTTTTCTGCAACTACGCAAACTCTCTCCGCAAGTCTTCCAACTCTGACATCATTGGAGCGTCCAGCTAGGGGTTGGAATGCTCTGTCATAGCTCAAAAAACGCTAGGCCTAGTAATGCACACTCAATCCTGTTCGTGACACCAAATGTAACCGTGAGGAAGGCTAAGGAGTGTGCCCCCCTATGTGTGTGATGGGAGACCTACCGTCAGTGAACTGGCAATAACCCCTGAGAAACTAATATGCACTGTCAGAGCCAGAGTCCAGGAAACAAACACAGTCAACCTCAATCAGTAAATTATGTGGAATATATTAAATAATCAGAATATTTAAATAAACAGGTTGAATAATCACAGATTTAAATAATTAAATATTAGCCCAATATTCAAATAGCATACCACTGACTTTTCGATAACACATACCAAATATATATATATTAGCCTATATGGGATCCCATTCATATAATTTAACCAGTGTGTTATCACAGCCAGAACCACATAGAATAAATAGATAAAATGTTCATTAATTTACACATACAATACAATAAATACGATGTGATAGCATCAATTGAATCAATAATGAATTACGATTAACGTTCAATCAGAATAAATATGAAATAATACAAATATCATTAGGCATCTCCAGAATAAACAGAGTGAATGTCCATTGGAATAAATAATGTGACTGTCCATCAGAATCTAAGTGTTCCATAACCATTCAGAACCGTAGAATTCTCTCTCTGCAGCAATACAATTAAAAAAAAAAAAAAACCTTATTGTTGGTAACTTGCAACCAGAATGGTAGTCTATGAGAATCAGCAGTAGTGTTGCTATATCACTGCTGGCTTTCCGATACAACACAGCAGGTTGCATTAAATATGTACAGTACTTTAGTCGATCACAACTACACCTCTTAGCAGGGCCAGCAGCGAAGAGCGGTCACTGGTTGGCAGGGTACACACAGGAATCCGTAACCCAGGGAAAAGACGTTGAACTAGCTGACAGTAGGCTGCGCGTGAAGTTAGCTTCTCGGCTAACACCTCCGCTTAATGGCTCCCCAAACGTTCAGCAGACTCTAGGCTCTCCGTGGCAGTAACAAACACCTCCCCGTCTCTCCAAACGGCAGTACAAACCACTCCCAGAACTGACGCTTATGCTGCCTTCGGTAACACTAGTAAACACGAGTCGCGTCGTGAATTGAGTCGAAGGTACCAGGAAGGACAGTGAGGTCGTGAGGTCAAAAGAACGGAATTCACCAGTCGTGTCTCGAAAACACGGCTCGTGGGACGCGTTACCGAATGCAGCATTACTTGAGGTTGAAAACGTTATTCCTGGGTCGGCAGTCAGACTTCACATAACAGCTTTTAGCATTTGTCTAGTCACCGGCTAATGTAAGCTAGCTAGTTTCTCTCTGGCGGTGCTATTGTAGATTTAACTCAGCGATGCTAAATTAACTGTCTCTCACTAGACTGTACGAGAGTGTTGTTCACCGAAAACTGATTTCACCGACACATAGAAAACGTTACGGCAACGACAGGTTAAGTATTCCTCTTGGCTGCTCGTCACCGTGTCAACTTTTCGTCTTGCCCCGTTTCTAACTGCCCTGTTGCTAATTCAAACACCCTCCCAGGCAACCCCAAAATTCTCTCCCTCGCGGATCACTCTTGTTCCCGTTACATATGTAGACCTATATCGGTATAATCATGATCTAGAAGATGTTTAATCAGAAATACAAAGTATCTATGACTGAAGAACAGTCTGACATATCCGAAGATATCTCACTCGGCTCTGCCATATCCTTCTGTTGAAATAAGTAGCATGGGTTTGCAAGAGTTCTTGCGATGATGTCACAGTCAAGACGGTTAAGCGCGACAAGACTTATGGTTGTATTGTAAGAACTGGATACTGAACCGAAAATGGCCGCCCATTCATTTCAGTGGAAATTGCTCAGTGGCGCAGCACGCCGACATGGGGCCATAGTTCCGGGGGCACGCGGACATGCGCTGTGTGACTTTTCGTTCACACATGCGTAGTGTGGGGCTCATGAACGCGCTGACGTCTGGGGTATCCATGACAACGGCCCGCGCCCGTGACACTCCCACAAAGGACGCGTGTTCATGACCAATGTTCTTCGGAAATGTAGCTAACTATGTCCACGGCAAAACCCACGGGCAAACAGCACTCGGCTTAAATATAGTTTGGAAAAACAATTTATATACCTAATAGGGATATAAAATGTTGATGAACTATTTTTATTTAACCGGGAAATAAAATTATTCACTATCGCAAACAATGTCAGACTTGCTACTGTAAAAGATGACAGTTCAATCTCGTTTTCCACACAGTTCAAAGCTAAATGTATTCGTAGAAAGTGAAACGCTTCGAGCTTGTAAGCTTGCAGCCTCCTCTATTCTTACTGGATTCATGACGATAACCCAACCGCACAGAGCACTGCCCCAGAGATGCCAATTCTCACGCATTCAGCGTAGGTCTCACGCATTTTTTAGGCTTATTCACCGTAGTCCGCAATTATTCATTGAATGCTTAATGAGATTCTCATGCGGAATAAAAATCCTTGTGCATTGAAGTTTCTGTTTCCCTTTCGTAAAAGTGCACCTCATCACAAGTAACATGGAAAGCGATTATGTCTCCGGACTTCCCGCGCTTCTCTTTACTCAGGGATTGGAAACAATGCATGTGTTTCATGATCGTTTAAATTGTTTTAATGAAATAAGACCATTTGAAACGTTTTTATGCAATTCCATTGCTTTCAATCCCTAAGTAAAGACAAGCCTGAGAATTCCAGCGTCATAATCGATTTCCGTGTCATTAGTGGGGAAATCCACCGTAATGCACGTGAAACTGATTAACTTGATGCACAATGACTTAAATTCCGCGCGTGAATTTCTTCTATGGAAGCCCAAAGTGGACAATATTCAAATCAAAATGTAATCCCACTATTGCATTATAATTTTCCACTTATGAATGAGTTATTTGAGACAATATTAAATTGAAAATGCATTAATCCAATTATCACTTTCATTTTCACATACACATATGGGAAATCTATGACTATATTCAAATGATAATGAAAAGCTGTTTGACATTTCATTTTCAAAGTCATGCTCCGCAATACAGTGGACAATATTCAAATGCAATAAGCAAAACAGCACCCCCAGCCTATTGCATTTACAGGTACATGTCATCACGCTCTTTTAGGGTCAACATGATAATGAAAATGCTGTTTTCTAATCACTTGGAAATAATAATGATGACGACAATTGACATTTCATTTTCAAAGACTTATCCTGCAATACATGGGACAATATTCAAACGCAGTGAGGGAAACAGCGCCTCCCAGTCCATTGCATTTTCAAATACATGTCACCACGCTCTTTTTGGGACACAATGAAAATTAAAATGCAATCTGTCAGCGTCTCATCAAATGGGTCTTCCGCTAGGGCGTCACTCATTAGGGCGTGAATGGAAACCATGTTCCTCATTTGCATACCAACCAATCAGCTTCTGGGTAGCGCTTGTACGCACGGAGGCTTACTGATAATGTCATGATGGCTTGGCTGCTATGTATTGTGTGCCATCGCGTACTAGGCTACGTTGCTCTTTGGATGTAGCTACCTCAGCGGCTAGTATGCTAGCTAACGTTAACTAAGGAAAATATTTGTAAATGATCATCACATAAAAGCAATATGATTTGATTTTTGCCCCAACTCTATTAACTGAGCTAGCTGTAACATGCATGAACTTATCCGAGGCTTCGCGGCAGTGTTGCGCAACTGCAACCCAAGTGTGCTTGCAGATTTCAGAGACGTTAGCTAGCTTGCTAGTGAGTCTAAAAGCAATCGCGTAGGTACAGCCAGCTAGCTATGATGCCTACTGGAGAAGCTCTTACAACCGATTTGTCACTTTCAAATCTACTTTTGAACTCTTTCACCATTGATTAGCAGCAGCTTTTACCTACAGAACAAACTGACAGTTCAGCCTGAGACATGTTATTTCATAGCTAGTTAAAGCAGCATTACCTTCCATGCGTGCTAATGCGTATTACATTACTCCAGATAAAACGCTATCCGTCTCCCCACCCTGCTGACGCTAGTTAGGGGAAATGTTTGTCATCATTTTTATACTTAATTGCTGTGATTCGGTTTTTGCCCTAGCTTCACCAGCTAGCTAGCTGACAGCGATTGCTCTTGTGCTTGCCGAGTTGCAAGTTCACCACTCCTGAAACATGCACAATGTAGGCATCACGCAGAACGTTCCGATAAACCGCCAGCAGTCAGGCTGCCGCTGTTCCTAGTTTAATCGTGATTCCCAAACCATGTAGCAATGGGAGAAGTTTTGATGACTCTGACTCGCTGAAAACGATGTTCCTCGCTTGCTAACTTAACCTGCTGAAATATGAACTTCTTTGATATGTTTGGCAGCGCTTCTGTACATCCCAACAGTACTATCAGATTTCTGGGAGATTTAAATGGATAGCTCATTACCTGGCTAGCTCAAGAACAATCGGCAAGCACAAGAGCAATCGCTGTCAGCTAGCTAGCTTGTGAAGACAGGGGAAAAACCGAATCACAGCGATTAAGTATAAAAATGATGACAAACATTTCCCCTAACTAGCGTCAGCAGGGTGGGGAGACGGATAGCGTTTTATCTGGAGTAATGTAATAGAGTTAGCACAAAAGGATAATGCTGCTTTAACTAGCTTTTAACATGTCTCAGGCTTAACTGACAGTTGTTCTTTTCGGGAAAAGAAGCTTTGATCAATGGTGAAAGAGGTGTAGCATACTATGCTGTTGAGATCAGGGCTGGAAGAGCTTCTCCAATAGGCATCATAGCTAGCTAGCTGTACCTAAGCAATTGCTTTTAGACTCACTAGCAAGCTAGCTAACGTCTCTGAGATCTACAAGCACACTTGGGTTGCAGGTGCACAACACTGGCACAGCCTCGGGATAAGTTCATGCATATTACAGCTAGCTCAGTTAATAGAGTTGGGGCAAAAATCAAATCATATCGCTTAATGTGATGATCATTTACAAATATTTTCCTTAGTTAACGTTAGCTAGCATACTAGCTGCCGAGATGGCTGATCAAAAGCGAACGTAGCCTACTGCGCGATGGCACACAATACATAGCAGCCTAGCCATCATGACATTATCAAGAAGCCTCCGTTCATAAGCGCTACCCAGAAGCTGATTGGTTGGTATGCAAATGAGGAACATGGTTTCCGTTCCGCCCCTAATGAGTGAACGCCCTAGCGGAAGACCCGCCTTGATGAGACGCTGACAGATTGCATTTTAATTTTCATTGTGTCCCAAAAAAGCGTGGTGACATGTATTTGAAAATGCAATGGACTGGGAGGCGCTGTTTCCCTTACTGTGTTTGAATATTGTCCCATGTATTGCAGGATAAGTCTTTGAAAATGAAATGTCAAATGTCGTCATCAGTATTATGCCATTATTATTTCCAAGTGATTAGAAAACAACATTTTCATTATCATGTTGACCCTAAAAGAGCGTGATGACACGTACCTGTAAATGCAATAGGCTGGGGGTGCTGTTTTGCTTATTGCATTTGAATATTGTCCACTGTATTGCGGAGCATGACTTTGAAAATGAAATGTCAAACAGCTTTTCATTATCATTTGAATATAGTCATAGATTTCCCATATGTGTATGTGAAAATGAAAGTGATAATTGGATTAATGCATTTTCAATTTAATATTGTCTCAAATAACTCATTCATAAGTGGAAAATTATAATGCAATAGTGGGATTACATTTTCATTTGAATATTGTCCACTTTGGGCGTCCATATTCTTCAGTGCGCGTTGATTGAATTATTGCTGACTACGGCACAGGAACGTGAGGAGAGACTCACGCCTAAGGCGTGAGACTTGGCATCTCTGCTGCCACTGGAATTTAAAATAGGCCTGAGGTTCCACAGGTTTGAATACAGAAGCTGCATTTGACAGACCCATATATGGGTTTGTGAGTTTTATAGGGTTACGTTAAAATAATTACTTTTGCACATGTTTTGGCTTCATGATCTTGGCTGCTGATGGCTTGTAAATTGATGGAGCTATCCATCCATCCATTATTTACACTGCTACTTCCTCATCAAGTTCACAAGGGAGCTGGAGCCGGTCCCTGCCTCTAATATGTGAAAACCTGGAACAAACCCCATGCGCCACTCTGATCCATGGCAGGGCCCACAAACCATTCACTCATACACTCATACCTATGGGCAATTTAGAGTCTCCAGTAATACTGGTGTGCTTGTTTTTGGGTTGTATGAGGAAACTAGAGTAGCTGAAGGAAAAAACACAAACATGGAGAGAACATGCAAAACCCTAGGCCTCAGGCTGGATTCAAACCCACAACCTTCTTGCTGTGTCTTCCTTGATAGGGGTAGTGAAGTAAGATCAATCAGACCTTGGAAACAGGGGGATTGAAACATTATGTGATGTGCATCTTCAAACATCTACAAAATTTAAGCATGAACTTCCATATTATTTGAGCATACAGAAATAAATTGAAAAAAATCGCCGGCATTTTACATTAAAAAAACATTTTGTAGAACTATTGCTTACATCCAGTTTGTTTCAATGCATAAAAAAAATCTGGATGAATTCTGAGATCCTGTTTATCCCCACCCCCTTTTGTTGCACAAAAGGATCCCTGCACGACAGATTTTCAAAACAACATTTTTAAAATTTTTTTTTTTTAATTTTAGCTGTTTGGGTCCATTTTATGCGATTAAAGTTAATGAAACATTGTTTAACATTGCTTTGATAATACATGCAATAGAGGGTTAAGGCAACACAGAACCTCAAAATTGCATTTTCCCCCCCAAAGTTGAAGCCAAGCAAGGAAATTCGATTATACAGACACATGTTGGCATGGTAGGCTCCGATTGGGCAGAGTCAGTACGAGACGCGTTCGGTGCGGTGGAGCAGTAGACACAAACAGTGTTGTGGGGACAGGCACGGAATAGCAAGCGAGGAACCCGTGGCCGCTAATTTCATGCAAACACCCATTTGCCGAGGCGATAACAGAAACGTAGCGTAGCGTAGATTCTGCCCTTGTAGCTTCAGACATCGATTGTTTTGCTTTTCATTGTGAGCATCTCTTGTTTTCGTTGTACTGAGGAACATTGGTAGGACGATTCAATACAGGTACAATATAAGTGATTTACACAAGTTTGCGCGGTTTGTAGCTCGCAACGGTTTGCATCATTAGGATGATTATATTATATAGTGGTCAAAGAATATCGCACTGATAATTTACTGTGCAAGCGTAATACCATATCAGCAAAAATGGGCTCTAGACTGACCAGACAGAGCAGTCTGGACAGCGAAACGAAATTTTCGAAGAGGAGACGCCAGGCGCGTGACAGCTCGGGAGAAGCTGAGAGGAATGGAAGTCGGGGTAGCGGAGAGTTTTTGTTTACATCATTGATGCTGAAATCGGACAAGCTACCGGGAATGCTGCGGAAAACGAATCAAAGTCCGTACGTGAGGAGGGTGACATGGATCAGAGAGATACAAAAGCTTCTCCGAGAGCACAAGGTTGACCAGGCAGTCGACGTGCTCAAATTACTGAGAAAGGTGAGGACTGAGAGGGTGTTATTTTCCTTGAAAAAAAAAAAAAATACAACTTTCGGCGCGTTAGCAGTATTTTACATGTAAAGAACACTTTATTTAAAGTAAAATACATCAAATTAAAAATTTTTTCCCGTCATGGTTTCAAACAATAGAAGGTTGAATGCACAACCAGTGGGAGATGCAGTATCTTTGTGCCTGTTGCAATCGGGCAGACGGTCACCTGTAAATAACGGATAATCACTGAAAACAGCATAAAACAGTGGTACACACGACCATGTTTAAATTGTTGCAATTAGTGTTTATTTTAGTTTTATGCTCATTTAATAATTGTCTGCCCAGTATATTGATAGGTTGCTGCTGTCATTGAAGATTGCCGTCGACATAAGTACGAAATATGTATTTGGCCTACATTATATTGCGATTCTCTGTTTTGACGATGTGTCAGAGAACACTTGCTTGGCCTCATGGTAAGAGAGTTCTTATGCTTTTATGAAGATGTACTCGAAGCCAGTTGACAATGTGTGTGTCTCGCTGCTTTCTTGGAACTTAAGTAACAGTTGTAATTTCTATCCCAACTACTGCTACTTCTGCGACTCATTGTGATGATATTACTTTTTGAATTACTGTAAGAATAAACCATAAAAATAAATAATGAAGGCAGTGGCTGTATCCAAGACTTGACCTTGCAACTGTGTTTTTAAAATATGTTTCTCATTGGGTGATAATGAGCAAAACGATGTCAGTTGACATTATTGACTGCTGAATCTAGACGTCATGAAATGCGCTTTTACTAATTTGGTTATTATTCTTACATGTGCGCTTGCTTTGTTTTCCCAAGCAGCCATAGAGACCTTATTGATCACTGCAAGGCATCCTCCAACCCTATTTGTTTCAGTTTATTTGCCTATTCAAATCGACCTTTGGCAAATAATGTTCACTAATATCTTCACCTGAATGTGTACCTGATGCATTTGATTGAATGCTTATATATTTTTCATTGGAAAGTTGGAAACTTTGCTAATCAACTGAAAGTAAAGACTACTGCTTGTCGACCCAGTTGTGTCCGTTTTATTAAAATGTGCAAAGTAGAATTTCATCTGGTTGTTAATTTTCAGACAGCAAGTATAGCTTCAAACAAATACTGTACCTTTTGACAACCTCATATTCAGAAATTCAGTAAGCAAAATTTTTAAGGTTATCATGTTGGCTTATCACAGGAGACATGTAGCGTCTTGAGAACAATGTAATCATGATATGACCTGCGCATTTCTGTAACCTAGTTGAAGTTCCATTCTTTTTGTGAAAGTGAATCTGTTTTTTTTTTTCAGTGATTTTTTTTTTGTTGGGATGCACCATGTATCCCAATGCAGAGTGGTTTTTTTTGTCACAGATTTTTCCAGGATATTTTTCTCCCTCCTTGACATGCACATCAGAAGCTTACACTCAATGCTTTGGGTGAATTCATGATCAGCTTATGTTCTTCAGCCATCATGCTAGAGCATGAGTGGGAGTTTGTCTCCCTCTCTGTCTGCTCCTCTGTACGGAGCCAGTGCATACAGAGAACCCCATCTGTTCCTCCTTCCAGTGAGGGACCGTTAGGAGTTGCTGCTCAGAGCTGGCAGCAGAGATGTACTTACAGCACCCCCCCCCACTATGCCAGCTAAAACCCCAAGAGGTGAAAGAAATTTTAAAGATAGATTTTTTAACCTTCCTCTTCTGTGAAACTGTGTCAGAGTTGGCTGTTACCCTTTACTGATGAAGCAGGGAAGATGGCTATCAGTGTGTTTTGCCTGCTGCACAAGAATTTCTTGTTCATTCCCTGGGGTGTGGGTGGAATCATGCAGGCACGCCCACCCTTCCAGGGTACACAAAACATTGTACTCATGGTGACTCCCGGTAATATCTCCCTCAGCCACCATTTCCAGCAACACGTTTTATAAACCCCAATTCCAATGAAGTTGGGACGTTGTGTAAAACGTGAATAAATACAGAATACAATGATTTGCAAATCCTTTTCAACCTATATTCCATTGAGTGCACTAAAAGACAAGATATTTAATGTTCAAACTGATAAACTTTTTTTTTTTTTTGAAATATTCACTCATTTTGAATTTGATGCCTGCAACATGTTCCAAAAAAGCTGGGACAGGGGCATGTTTACCACTGTGTTACGTCACCTTTCCTTGTATGAACACTCAATAAGCATTTGGGAACTGAGGACACTAATTGTAGAAGCTTTGTAGGTGGAATTCTTTCCCATTCTTGCTTGATGTACGACTTCAGTTGCTCAACAGTCTGGAGTCTCTATTGTTGTATTTTATGCTTCATAATGCGCCACACAATGGGAGATAGGTCTGGACTGTAGGCAGGCCAGTCTATTACCCGCACTGTTTTACTATGATGCCATGCTGTTGTAACACATATAGAATGCGGCTTGGCATTGTTTTGCTGATATAAGCAGGGACGTCCCTGAAAAAGACATCGCTTGGATGGCAGCATATGTTGCTACAAAACCAGTATGTTTCTTTCAGAATTAATGGTGCCTTCACAGATGTGCAAGTTACCCATGCCATGGGCACTAACACATCCCCATACCATCACAGATGCTGGCTTTTGAACTTTGTGCTGATAAAAATCTGGATGGTCTTTTTCCTCTTTAGCCCGGAGGACACGACGTCCATGATTTCCAAAAACAATTTGAAATGTGGACTCGTCAGACCACAGCACACTTTTCCACTTTGCGTCAGTCCATCTCAGATGAGCTCGGGCCCAGAGAAGCCGGCGGCGTTTCCGGGTGCTGTTGATATATGGTTTTCGCTTTGCATGGTAGAGTTTTAATTGCACTTGTAGATGTAGCGACAAACTATTTTAACTGACAATGGTTTTCTTAAGTGTTCCTGAGCCTACATGGTAATATCCTTTACAGAATGATGTCGGTTTTTAATGCAGTGCCGCCCGAGGGGACCGACGGTCACGGGCGTTCAATGCTGGATTTCAGCCTTGCCGCTTACATGTAGAGATTTCTCCGGATTCTCTGAATCTTTTGATGATATTATGGACTGTAGATGATGAAATACCCAAATTCCTAGCAATTGCACGTTGAGAAACATTTTTATTAAACTGTTGGACTATTTGTTCAGGCAGTTGTTCATAAAGTGGTGAACCTTGCCCCATCCTTGAACGACTGAGCCCTTCGGGGATGCTCCTTTCATACCTATTCACGACACTCACCTGTTTCCAATTAACCTGTTCACCTGTGGAATATTCCATACTGGTTTTTTTTAAGCATTCCTCAACTTTCCCAGTCTTTTGTTGCCCCTGTCCCAGCTTTTTTGGAACGTGTTGCAGGCATCAAATTCAAAATGAGTGAATATTTCCAAAAAAACAATAAAGTTTATCAGTTTGAACATTGAACATCTTGTTTTTGTAGTGTACTCAAGAGAATATAGGTCGAAAAGGATTTGCAAATCATTGTACTCTGTTTTTATGCACGTTTTACACAATGTCCCGACTTCATTGTAATTGGGGTTTGTAGATTGAAGCAATTTTTTTAAGTTAACCACAGTTTTGGCAGAAGGTGGAAACTCACCATCTCTAAATTTGTTCTTATTTCACAGTTTTGAAGTTCTATGCCTGGAACAGAAAAATCATCCATGTCTATTCCAATTAAACCCTCCCCTGCCGTGTGGGCCACGCCCATATTTTGGGGTAGTTTAACAACCCTAGCTGTTTGAGAGCATTTATTTTTGTACTGCTACAGTGTACTACTATGGCTAAGGTGTACCATCTCTACTAAAAAAATTTGTGGGCACATTTTTCTGCCTGAAGCTTGCATCACCTGGATTACAAAAAAATGTGAATGTGTATCCAAGACATTTGGCCCTAGCTTAGGATGGAATGGAGTGCCCATGGAACTTATGACTATTTTTCATTGAGGAAGTCTCCCTGAATAATGATAATGGGTAAGTACCTTGGGCCACTCAATCTGCAAAGAGAAAACGGGTGTCAAACTAGGATGATAGGCACCCACAACCAAGTTTGGACCACACCCATTTCCAGCAGAATCACCTCCCGCCAAAAATGTAGGTGTAGGAGGCAGCTCTGATGTCTTAATTTCAACTAAAAAATGTATGGGCAACCCAAAGAGAATGCCATTTTAACCCTTTTTTCCAATTGGAGAAACGCTGCAGTTTTGAATGTTAGTATTCACCGACTGAACAGTGCATTTTTATGGCTGGCCAACGTAGCAAGGTCAACTTCTTCCTCTAAGATAAGCAGGGCTCCTAGCTAAGTGGCTACATTGGACATTTAGGCTAAAAACGTGGTGAAAAGACGTCTTTACGAGTCGAATTTGAATGTAGGGGCTTATGGACACTTGGATGACGTCGCACAAGCTGTATGGAGGCATTTTGTGTTTTTAAAATGTTGTTTTTACGCTTGAAAGAATGGTCACCAATGACTTCAATTGATTTGGATTTGTCTTCAATGCTGTTTTTCTTTGTAACTTCTAAAGTATTTTGAGGACAAAAGAAATTCACGGACCCTTCGATTAGCCTTGGGGTGAGTCGATGATGAGTGAATTTTCATTTTTGGGTGAAGTATTCCTTTAAGGGCCCATTGCAGAAAATTACTGATACATCAAGTTGAAATCCTGGTTGTGTTAGAATTTTCAGTATTAAAGGTTCAAACATATATAATCCAATTTATTCTGTAATGCATCATTGAGGAAGAAGATTGGACCAAGTGAAAAAAAGCCATGTTACTTTTGAGTAACGTGAGTAATGCTTGAAAAATCCAGTCTGCCAGCATAACCATTGAGGGATTCATTCTGGGTTTTCTCTAGTAAAGTTGATTATGGTCAGAGGTTGTCACAATGTGAAAGTTTTGAAGTTCTGTCCAATAAGTATTGAAACAATTTTATACTATAGCCTGATGCAGTAAATGTAACGTGAGTAATGCTGGAATTGCCCAGTACAACAAAGATTTTCTTTGCTCATGTCAGTGTTTCATTTAGTGCATACTCAAAAGGAAGACCAGGTGATATTTTCCCGCATCTGTATCTCTAATGTTTGCAATATTCAGTTGATATTACACCGCTCAGAAGCTTGGCCTGTATCTGACGTTATTTTAATTGATTTCAATTTACATTTTGTACAAATTTCATGCTCTGATTTAACAAGATAGAATTATGTCAGGTCTTAGTTTTGAACATGTATGTGAACGTATAAAAATACATTGTAATGCCATTGGACTTAAAGTTCAGTGTAGAGACATTTAGTTTAAGAAGGTTTTGTGTGCTCTGAAAAACTGTCCATGGAATAAATCACTTGAACAGAGAATGGACCAATGTATTGTCCATTCTGCATTTCAGTCATTGCTTCTTTGGGGCCTGGATATGTCCCCCAGGCACCAAAGTATGCAGTGCGTAGGATGCAGTGTCTGTACACTGCCATTGTGTCGCACTAGTAAAGAAAGGAGCTACATGTGCAAAAATGGCCCCCATAAATGATGGGTTCTGCTGCACTTATCTGATCACATTTGCTGACAATTTGAAAAACAAAACCACAGGGGCAGACCTTTGACAAACTTAGTATTGACCTCCATGATTTTGTTCCTTTCCCACTGACAGTTTTAGATTATCTTTTGAAGAGCCCGATCCTACAATCCAAGTCGGTCAACCGCAAACACAAAATGTAGTTTTTTTTTTTTTTTTTTTTTTAGGAAATTGTAGGAGGTAAAATTCATGAAATGGTCCTGTTTATCTACAACGTATATTACCTATGTATTTTGTGTTCATTTCGTGTGCATTTGCATACAGGCTGTTTCACAATCAGGGGTAAATTCTACAACCCCAATTCTAAAATAGTTGGGACGAAGTGTAAATTGTGAATAAAATCAAAATGCAATGACTCTCAGATCACATGAGCCAGTATGTTATTTATAATAGAACATAGATAACATTTCAAATGTTGAAACTGAGACATTTTACATTTTTATGCACAAAATGAGCTTATTTTAAATTTTCTGGCTGCACAGGCAAAAAAGGGCTGAAAAAGCAATTAATATATCAGAGAATCAGCTGAAAGAACATTTAGCAAGTAATTAAGTTAACTGGCATCAGGTGTGTAACATGATTGGCTATAAAAGGGATGTATTAGAGAGGCTGAGTCTCTGAGAAGTAAAGATGGCCAGAGGCTCTCCAACCTGTGAAGGCTTGCGTGAAAAAATTGTGGAATACTTTAAAAACAATGTTCCTCAACGTCAAATTGCAAAGGCTTTGAAGGTCTCTTCATCGACAATGCATAACATCATCAAAAGATTGAGAGAAACTGGAAAAAAGGGACAAGGCTGAAGACCTTTACTGGATGCCTGTGATCTTCGGGCCCTCAGACACCACTGCATCACTCACCGGCATGATTCTGTCATTGGCATAACTAAATGGGCCCAGGAATACTTCAAGAAACCACTGTCTGTAAACACAGTCCGCCGTGCCATCCACAGATGCCACCTAAAACTCCATCATGCAAAAAGGAAGCCATTGTTGAGTATGATCCAGAAGCGCCCCCGTGTTCTGTGGGCCAAGGCTCATTTAAAATGGACTGTAGCAAAGTGGCAAAGTGTCCTGTGGTCAGACGAGTCCAAATTTGACATTCTCGTTGGAAATCATGGGCGTCATGTCCTCCGGGCTAAAGAGGAGAAAGACCACCCCTCCTGATAAATCAGCGTTCAGTTCAAAAGCCAGCATCTCTGATGGTATGGGGATGCATTAGTGCATATGGTGTGGGACACTTGAATGTTTTAAAAAGCACCATGAATGCTGAAAGGTATATAAAGGTTTTAGAGCAACATATGCTCCCCTCCAGAAGACATCTCATGCTCCCCTCCAGAAGACATCTATTCCAGGGAAGGCTTTGTGTATGCACGTACTGCAGCTATTGTAACAGCATGGCTTTGTTGTAGAAGAGTCCGTGTGCTGAACTGGCCTGCCTGCAGTCCTGATCTTTCACCGATTGAGAACATTTGGCGCATAATTAAACGAAAAGTCCGTCAAAGGAGACCCAAAACTCTCCAGCAGCTGGAAGCTGGTATTAAACAAGAGTGGGATCAAATTCCAATGGCTAAACTCAAGAAACTTGTCTCCTCAATGCCCAGACACCTCCACTCTGTGTTCAAAAGAAGAGGGGATGCTACATCATGGTAAACAGGCCCCTGTCCCAACTTTTTTGAGACCTGTAGCAGCCATCAAATTTGAAACGAGCTCATTTTATGGATAAAATTGTAAAATTTCTCCGTAGCAACATTTGCTATGTTATCTCTGGTCTATTGTGAATAAAATACTGTCTGGAGTGATTTGAAAGTCATTGCGTTTTGATTTTATTCACAATTTACACTTTGTCCCAACTATTTCGGAATTGGGGTTGTAAAATATTGAATAAATGTAGCTTTTTTCTAAAATTATTATCAGCAAGGTGACATATATCATTCATTTTAAGTTCTGCTATCATTGACTAGTCTACAGAAGCTGTTTATTTGATGAAAAAATGTCAAATGTCGAAAATTTGACCGTACAATATCTATTTTTTTTTTTTACATTTTGGTGTCTCATTTTCTTTTAGACACATTTGTATTCCTCACCAATAAAATACCACTGCAACCAGTAGCTTGTGCAATCATTATTTAAAAAATGGGAAGGTTTTTTTAAGCTACAAATAATATTTGGGGGGTCAGAAACGCATCGATTCATGAAAACTTGACTTTTTCTGCCAAGATATTCTGTCAGCCAAAAAATCTTCTCCGGAAATGTTTTTTACATTATTAATATTTCAACAGAGGAGGGGGGTAAGTTTGGATGTATTGTATGATTTTGACTCCACACATTCATATGATTGCGCACGAGGAATACTGTGTCAGTATATGCACTGGTCATTTCACTGTCTACCATGTTATGAGTATATGTTCTTTGTCCGTCAAAAACGTCTTCTCCGGAACTGGTTAAAAAGATGGAAATAGGCCAGACATATACTGTTTACGTAGACAGACTTACACTAAATCACTCAGAAGCATTAATATTTTCAGAAAAAAATAAAAGTGTGTACAAATATAATTTAGATGTCTCAAATTGTCACTATGTGTTGTAATGTCAAAAAATGTCTTCTCCGGAATTTCCGTTTAAGTGTTATGAATTGGGTTATCTCTAACTAATGCACATACTGCAGTTGAGATTTATAGTTAAGGTGCTTACTGGAAGATAATCACCTGTGTCAATGTAAAATTTCACAGTCATATTGGTCCTATGATCTAGTTTATCAAGTCTTGATTGTTATTCTTAGTAAGTGTCACTCAAGATGTTGTGATGTAGGGGTGGAACGGTTCACAAAATTCACGGTTTTGGTGTCACAGTTTTCAGTTCAGTATGTTTTTTTTTTTTTACAGCAGGAGGGGAGGCATTGTCAATTTCAACATACTTTTCATTTATTTGGCAAAAAAAAAGTTCACAACAAACAAAATTCTGGCTAAGAACATAAGGAACATAAACACTTGACAAGACACACATTGAATTTCCAAATGTCTTGCTTCTCCGGAATAATTTTCCGCAGTCTCTCTATGACACAAATACTGAGGTATACAGCCTTAAAAAGGCTCATGCACAACAGGAAAAATAGGCGTTATTTATAATCTGCGCAAAGGGGTTAAATGTTAAGAAAAAGGTGTCTCTGTGCTTCTTAATTTTCCTCCTTTAGCATAGGATACAGAAAACCATTCTTTTCGAAAAGAAAGGAGATAACGCAATCCCACAGTTCCGTGTGGCGGCAATATTTAAAGTGACTGCCATTCATCCGGCCAATCACAAAAACAAATGAACATGACCGGCGAGAGATGCATGATCACGTTGCCTAGTGTAAGTGTATTCGGATTCTCTTATTAGCGCGCTTGTCTTCCTAAACTCTTATGAATAACACTTTACTCATTTCCTTTACCGTATGGCGTTTTTTTTTTTTTCAAAGGTGAAAGAAGAGAGGTTCAGTGGCGGCACCAGGGGGGAAGCAGAGAAAATCCCTTTCAATTATTAGTCCTGACTTGTTCTCAATCATTTTCAGAATAAACAATAGATTCACTCCGAGAACATTCCACACTATCGGGTGCTGCTAGTTCTCCGCGCTTAGGTAAGATGACAATCATTCATCTGGACGCGTATTTGCTACATTTAAATCGGCGTTATTCAAAATCGCATACCTGTCTGCTCTCACACATATGGTTTGAGTCTCACGCTTTTTATATTTAATTGCCGAGTCCCACTTTTAAAGCAACCCACGCTGTACCGAGAATGAAAGGCGATATTTCATTGGAACGCGGATCAGTCATTGTTCAATCAACACCAATTTCAGAGATTCTCGCGTGGAATTGAAGTCTTTATGCATGGAATTTTTTCCATTTTTAAACGAGGAATTTAAACAATTGTGAAGCACAAGTTAAATCGCCTGATGTGAAGTTTCAGAGCAGTTTGTCCTTCGTAAAGTATAGGCCTATTTTCAGTAAATTATTTTTCTGTACTGAATTTAGCCAATCGCCGTTAGATCGAATGGTGAGAGAAGCCGTGTCTTCATTTGGCAATGGATTATTACTATAATTGGAAAACGCGTCAATAAGGGAAAATGACGGAGAACTAGCTAGGACTAATTGTTGTCATGAAGGCATGCATCTTTGACTGCCTGCCCCAGGGACGTTGTTAGGACTTGAAAACATTGGGGGCTTCAGCCCCCTTGACCCGACCATTTTTTGGGGGTCCAGGGCTTTCTCCCCCGGGATAATTTTAGAAAATCTTGCTGTTAAATTCGTAATTTTAACATAGCTGGACAAGGATAGAGAGCACTCCTATACATCACTATCTTAGCTAGACTAGCTTCCATCCTGACTAGGCTGTTCAGTACTTCTGCGTCAGACGTGAACTCTTCAGGAAACCGCCGTGCATTAACTCAATCACTGCTTGTAATTTGGCTCATAAACGGCTCGATGTTGAACAGTGAACACAAGTGAATGATAAATAATGGCAATTCAGAGGTGGGCTCAATTTTCCAAGGCTCAAAACCATGAACTTTGCAATGTAAACAACAGTGCCCATGCTGCCGTAAGATAAGTGAACTTTATATCCGCCTATTGGATTAGAGTGAATGAGTGCTCCTCTCAGCCGGCACTTCACTGAAAATGTTGAGGTAGCGAAGCCATGACTTTGTTTAGTTGAAAAGTTATTTTTACATTGGACGATGAGTCGACACTGTGTGATCAGACGCAGGCTAATACCTTTCTTTGTCACTTCTTGACCTTCGCTGTGCTTTAATTGACATTCTTGGTTCATTATAATGAGGCATAATGTTCAGATCACTAATGTAGGCAATTTCAAGTGGACAACCTCACTTACGAGCAGGGGCGGTTCCAGGATTTTTAAAGTGGGGTGGCACACGGGGGATTAATAATCAGTCTGGGGGGCACGGGGGGTCATTTTCATCAGAATAGACCATTGAAAATCTGCTCAGAAATATAGGAAATACATGATAGGATAGAACACAATGTAATTATGCTAAATTAAACGCATCATTTTCATTCTTAATTTTACTTGTTTTTATTTTCAATAAATTGTATCCAAATACAATACACATTTTCTATAGGCTAAGTATGCCACTTGTTTCAAAAACATTTCCAGTGCAAAACAAAACAAAACAATTCCATGGTATCAGAATTTTGGAAATTTTATTACACACAGATATCCATGGTGCATATTTTATAACAAAATTAAACGGGTGTTTCATATTGCAGTGTGAGTGTGTCTATAAATGCAGTAGTGTCAATATCCCAGTCCATTGTCCAATATCCAGATTCCCTATGCCAGCCCAAGCAATTTGGGAGAGAAATAAATGTAATGGTAACGTTATACACCGTACTACATCTTAAAATCTCAATGTCGTTCATCTGATCACTGCACTCTCAACATTCTGAGACTCCTAAAACTTCAGTTTGTTCAACCACATTAACCTGGGAGAAATTGGTTGTGATTTTAGTCTTTAATCAAAAATGAAAGACTACATCAAGATAATTGAAAAGTTTAAATTTAGGGAAATCCGTTGACACCAAGCATGTAAATATGGGAATATGGCTTACTGGGAACGTTTCTTTATATTGCCCTAAAGTTGCGGTCGCTTTTGGTTAAGCACTGTACTTTCCACAGCTGAATTGACCTAAGTATAATAGCGACCAGCGTTAATTTGCGACTAACGTTTGACTTTGAAGTGACACTTTTCAGTATTTCAAAATATAGAACTGAGTTTATAAATAGGCTACCACCCAGAGAGGCGGTGATTACGGACCACTCTTAAAGTCTATGCATACCATGCATTCAAATGCCGAAACGCAGCGTTTCTGTTGTGTCCCGCAGTGTAATGGGGATGTTAGATTGCACGCTGATCTTATTGTTCATCGTTTTCCGAAAGATTATCTTGTTGAATCAGATAAGGAGAGATGAGGGGCCGTAACTGCAGAGGTTTTGTGATCGCGATACACGTTTCCAATGGTTTTATTTATCGAGGCATTAGCAGATCAGGTCACGACTGAGAGTATAAGATTCTGTTTATCACATAACTGAATTGCGCAATTTATTATAAAACAAATGTAATTTCTGAAGCACCCGCAAAGTAATTCCCAATATATGCTACCACAGACCTGACGCTATCACTCTGCTAACTTGCACAGCCGTCAAGCCATTACTTTCACGTTTGAACAAGCCATGGTTTGTATTGATCACTTCCACATCATTAGTTGGACCATGGCAGAAGTACTAACCTTAGAAGCTGGGGATTACATCATTAAGTACACATAATCACGCTGTATGACAGAGGCTAACTAGAAGCCAGTCCAGCATGTCACAAGCTACCTAGCTTGCCATGTGATTTTCACGAACCTGAGCTAGTTGAAGCATTATCTAAGGTTGCGGGGGAGTCGGGGGACGATAACTCCTCTACCGCTTCTGGCTCCCTTGCCGTGTCCTTTCTCCCAAAGAACCGTCGGATGTCCATGTCAGTGATAAGTATTAATTTGATTAAAATCACTAGCAAGTATACTACTCAAAATTTGATAGGGATCATAGGAATTTTTTTGTGAAATGACATGCAAATTTGGTACTGCCACTGATGAACAATATATTGGATAAATGACATGCAGTCAGACACAAAACACATTTGCAAGTGCATTTAATGACATTAAATGAGCGTGCAGCCTCACACTTTTGGCTTTCACAAACACTTCATGGTTTCACCTCTGACATGTAAAGTGAAAACAGACAGTGTTCGTTTGATGTTTCATTACCACAGTTAATGTCAATAAAGGGTATGGCCTCCCCTAGCTTGAATGACGGCTTGACAACGTCGGGTCATACTGTGAATCAGAACCCGGATGCTTGCAATTGGAATGTTGTTCCATTCTTCAACAAGGGCATTTCCGAGCTCTTCTAGAGTTGTGGGTTGTGCCCTCGACCGGAAATGGCGACCTGCAGCATGTTCCACACATGCTCGATAGGGTTTAGGTCCGCAAACGCTGGCCAGTCCATGCGGACAATTGTCTCCTGCTCTAGGAATTGATTCACCACCCTAGCATGATGGGGACGGGTGTTATCATCCATCAAGATGAAATCAGGGCCAACAGCACCAGCGTATGGTCTTACGTACACATTGAGGATCTCATCCCTGTACCGCACCCCTGTCATCGTCCCTCTCCCCATGACATGCAGGTCCGTTCTGCCGTTCCTGCTTATTCCTCCCCAGACCATAATTGATCCGCCACCATAACGGTCGTGTTCGTTGATGTAGGCATCATTAAATCGCTCACGTTGTCTTCGCCACACCCGTTGCCTCCTGTCAGTAAAGTCCAAGCAATACCGGGACTCATCAGTAAAGAGAACTGGAGCCCAATCGTGTGTGTCCATGTGACATGATCGTGAGCCCAATCCAAACGGGTCACGCCTATGACGCACGGTCAGTGGGATTCAACACATGGCCTTCTTGAGTTGAGGCGGCAGTATGAAGACGCGATTCTGTATCGCCTGAGTGGATACCCTGACCCCGAGGCGTTATGAAGGTCATTTCGTAGGGGTGGTGGCTGTCCAGAAAGGATGACGTCGTGCCTGAAGTGTGAGAAAGTGGTCTTGTCATTGTGTAGTCGATCTCTGACGACCACCCCCATGACGGTGTGCTGCTGTACCAAACGTTTGATGCCGGTTCCACGCTCTGTTCTGGCGCTTTGGCTGGCGTTAAGTGCATTAGCAACGTGGCGTTGTGAGAAAGCCAGAGTCAAGCATTCCGATGCATCTTCCCAATTGCTCTGAAGTCAATCGACATCTAAGACGTTGAGGAGACATTGTTATTGCTAAATGTAATGCAAAAAATTTGGGAACTTCCAAATTTTCACCAACAAGCAACACACATGTCTGAGTTGAAATGATGAAGTGTTAGTCAAAGCCAAAATGTGAGGCTGCACGCTCATTTAATGTCATGAAATGCACGTGCAAATGTGTTTTGTGTCTGACTGCATGTCATTTATCCAATATATTGTTCATCAGTGGCAGTTACCAAATTTGCATGTCATTTCACAAAAAAATTCCTATGATCCCTATCAAATTTTGAGTAGTATAATACAGCCCTCACTTCCAGCATGTAACTACTGAACTGCCTACAAATGTAACATAGAGCGGTAAAGACCGTGCGATGTTGAACTTGAAAATTGTAACAATTCGTCCTCATGATTCTGCGCCTCTGCCCATATACGGGCATGCCCCATATGGCTGGCCTTTGTGATCATCCCTCGCAATTATTCCTGCTGCTGCTACTACTGCAGCAGTGTGTCAGCCATCGAAAGTGATTTGACACTGGTAGGCGAGGCTACTGTTGTTGATTGCGCGGGGGGGGGGCTTCGGGAGATCCGGGGCTATTGGCCAATCATTCGGGGCTTCAGCCGGGAATGCCCGGGCCTAATGACGCCCCTGGCCAGGCCCCCCCCAAGTTCTGGGGCCGCCACTGATGGGGTTGGGAATTGGTGAACAGGACGTATTTTCTACTATTCAGACGCAGCCTAGGTTTCAAGTGTCACTTAAATAAAAATGCAGCGTTACTGGCGCCTATTGCACATTTTGTAATTTTCGGCACAAAAAGACTGAACTGAATTCGTGAATACTGCACTCGACTAAGCCTGTGCTGAAAAAATCGATTCTCCGATTCTGGATCGATGCTCATTTTAATTTCTAAAGATCGATTCGTACGTCCAAAGATCGGCCTTTTAGTATAGCCTCTATAATTTTCCTGCCACAAATTGATTCCCGTGAATTCTGAGTCATTGCGCAATCACCGGCTGTTGATAATGTATGCGCACGTTAAAAAAAAAGGAAATACTGGAAGACGCGGAACTTGCGCAATAACCCCACGCTCAACAAAATGGAAAGCAATCCCCCCCACCCCCCGGGTCTTCCACCACACATTGCTTCCCGGTCTGTGGGAAACACTGACATATAATGATAGTTGGGTTACTTTGAAGCCAGTAACCAGCACTTTGTCTACATTTACACTGGCTGTATCTTTGTTATTGTTTTTCATATTGATAAGTGACTGCATTGGATTGGAAGCAATGGTGATAGTGGTTAGTCAGTCATGCTGGTTTTCACAGTGATGGTGCTATTCTGACTGGAGAGTCTGCACAACATGCAGCATAAAGTTTACTTTGACCCTACAAGTGTTGTTCACAGCTGTTTGTGGGCCAAATGGCCATGACAAAATTAAAATAAAAGACAGTTTTAATAACATTAACCGAATCGAATCGTGATATCTGCGCCAACTGATAAGTTTCTCTTTAATTTCCGCGGATGCCTTGAACAGAACAATACATATATGAACCAAACCATGACTAGTGAACCGAACGGTTCGGATTTTTTACTTGAACCGTTCCATCCCTATTGTGATGTTTGATGGATCTACAACACACAACTAGCAGTTAATACACAAAATACAAGTTAGCATAAGTGAAGCCACTTTTGTGGACCATCACACACTTTTTCTACAAATTTATGGGTTATCATTGCATTCAAAAATTATGTCTTCTCCGGAAGAAATTGGGTAAAGGGCATGTGTTCTTAAACTGCCTGTAATTTCATTAATAATGAACATAAACTCTTAATTTTTTCAATACTTTGCTCTTCATCAACACTATTATTTAGGAACAATTATTATTCTAGTGACGGTCAAGTGGCTTTACAAAGACAGTAACTGAAATTATTATTATTATTTTTTTTTTTTTTTACTGAAATCGCCAAAAACATGGTATTTAAATGTTTGTGTTTATAAACTTGCAAACTTGAACAACAACTCACTGGATGATATGATTGAATTAAACGATATAAATGAGAAAAAGAGTGTGTCTCACCATAAATGATGTGGTAATGTTCATATGAATAGTAAAAAAAGAGTATCTGCACCCTTGGATCAGTGCAAGTCTCTTTAATACACCAAGCTTTCGGTCAAAGGACCTTCATCAGGGTAACGATCAGCACTTGAGTACAATGAACAATCTTATGTGTTTCAACAGCCAATCAGTGAATCAGTGACACCTGTGCTGCACCAATCCTGCTCAGATGGAGAAAAGCATAGTGGTGTCTTCTCTGCACTGCAATGGATACCACTATCAAAAGGAGAAAACAAAGATTTACCACATGAGCCATACACTAACAAAAACAACTAAACAATAAAGAAAAAAAGATTTTGAAAAATTGTATACATATATAAGACAAAATAATACATATATTAAACGGGTAAAGAAATTGCACAGACATGAGGAAAACCATCATAGAATGCAATATCTCCAACCATAATCAAATTAAGACCTCAAACAAATCCATAAAAATCCATATTATAACATAACACTAATATCAAAATCAACATTTAACCCCTTAGGGTGTAAAGAGTCTAATGTGTGTATCCAAAAAAGTTCTTTTTGACATAATCTTTTATTGATATCTCCACCTCTTGGCAACTGTACATGCTCTATTCCCTGAAAACGGAGGGAAGAGATGGGATGAGAAAGAGCATTAAAATGACTGGCAACTGGATAATTAGGATCAGCACGTCTGATGGAACTTTTATCGTGATATTTTTAATTTTTAAATATCATTATGAAATATTGGCATTTAATTTCTAATGATCCTTCATTGAATGATAAATTTAAAGATCCACCTTTATTTGTGCATAGACGGGGCCCTAATCTCCGTAATAGGGTGGTCAGGGCTAGTATTCAAACGGCTCCAAGCCAGACCCTCTTGGCACCTCTGAGAAATGGCAATTATCCATGCGGCACTTGTGCCCAATGTAATAATACTCATAAATCTTTTGATTTTAAACATTCCAGATCTGGTAAAAGTTATTCGTGAGAGGTTTTATTACTTGTAACACTAAAAATGTGATCCACATACTAAAATGTCCCTGTGATATGGTGTATGTTGGTAAAACCACACGGAGTTTAAAGCAGAGGATCAGTGAACATAAAAGTTCCATCAGACGTGCTGATCCTAATTATCCAGTTGCCAGTCATTTTAATGCTCTTTCTCATCCCATCTCTTCCCTCCGTTTTCAGGGAATAGAGCATGTACAGTTGCCAAGAGGTGGAGATATCAATAAAAGATTATGTCAAAAAGAACTTTTTTGGATACACACATTAGACTCTTTACACCCTAAGGGGTTGAATGTTGATTTTGATATGAGTGTTATGTTATAATATAGGCATGGGCAACACGAATGAATAAAATGACAACATTTCTTGAGTTGCTGAGAACAAAGTTTTTATTATTTTCTAATGATTTTTTGCGGGTAAGTACAGAAGACACAGACGAAGAGTTTGCCACAAGTCCAACACCTTTACAGGAAAGGGTCTCAGAGCCACAGGGTCCCAAAAATGGCTGACTTCGGCAGTTTTCAACAAAACCCATTGTGAAAATTGGGGGGTGAAGCCTGAGGGCATTTTTGAAAATACAGTCTATTCAGAAATATACCAGGCCAAATTATCCATTAGGGTACCCTAACAGAAATAATTGATGCTAAAGTCATCTACCCCTTTTCTGAAGTACAGCAGCGCCCCCTAGGCCCTTTATAATGGAAAATGCATTGAATTTCACCCAATCATGTTCAACAAACATTAGGTTTTGCATTGATGTTAAAAAATGGTATGAATAGGTTGCCTGTGAAGTTTTTTTGGATCAATGGCCTGCAAAAATGTCAAAATTATCAGTGGGAGGGCAAACATTAACGCTACTCGCCCATTACTATATAAAATGCAGTGAAGTCGCTGATGCCGGCAGTTGTTTGCCCTCCCACTGCTACGAAATGAATCAAACGTTCCCCCTTCAATAACCCGTGGTGATTTAAAAAAAAAAAAAACATTGCACTGTTTTTTACTATGTCCATATACCCTCCTCCCATGATAGTTTCAATGAGCTACTGTGAATAATTCATAACAAAACACAGTGACGTGCAGTCGGGGGTTAGTTTGGGGAGGCAGAAACCTCACCGTTGCTTGATTAGCAATCAGACGATTAAATAGTTTAGTAAGACTATTCGGCAGAATGACGGGCCAGTTTAAGTTTCCGCGGCGTTATTACTCAGTACATCGAACCTGAAATGCTCACTAGACAGCAGATTTGCGCGTACTTGCTTCCAGGAAGCTGAAGCAATGTCATCAACAAATATTAAAACAGTTCGACTTACGCAGAGTTCAATGCTTAATCAATATACAATGTATTCTCCTTTAAATACGCTGCTTTTTACATCCAAACAAAAAAGCGGGCGCTTATTTTCAGTCTTCTTTCATAATCCGATTGACAAAATGTTTAAACGATATACAGAATTACCGAGAGCCGAGAATTTTTCCTAATTGATTATTCAGATTTCCATCCTTGCAGTCTCGAATTGAAGCGTATACGTGAATGAATCTTGTGACCGGTGGGCTTCAAGGGCCTGGCGCCGGTTTATCCCTTGGTATATTTTACTGAAACTTCACAGATAGGGTCACAGGATATTCTGTCAACAAACTATGTAGGGTACAGTAAAAAATACGCTCACCTTTCTTGCTATTGTTGAGAAGAAATCACGGCGAACTCGCGACGAACTTCACCAACTTCTGTCAAACTTATTTCATATCCCCTGGAGGTCTAGCCTGGACAAACAGACTCGTTATTTCTCAAATTACATGGCTGTAAGCAAATCAGGGCCGTAGCTGGGATAAGACGTCGCCGCGGGCTATTTGAAATCTACCTCCTAAATGGTTATTTTTGCCACGCCGTTGCTTGAAAATTTGTAAACACGGCACAAATTGAGGTCACGATTCATCCAACGGGCGAACAATAGCTCTGTTCAAATCGCGTTTTTGGCCGTAATACGCAGAGTTCATGTATGAAATGCGGGTATCCTATTGAAAAGGTTGCTTTTAATCAAACCATGGTGTTCTTTTTGTATGAAAATGGTATTTACGTAATTTTTTATAAGTTTTCTGAGGCTTGTTTACCGCCCCAGTTCAGCTGTTACGCATTCCATTAGAGTTTATGCAGAGCGTTGCCCATGCCTATATAATATGGATTTTTATGGATTTGTTTGAGGTCTTAATTTGATTATGGTTGGAGATATTGCATTCTATGATGGTTTTCCTCATGTCTGTGCAATTTCTTTACCTGTTTAAAATATGTATTATTTTGTCTTATACATGTATACAATTTTTCAAAAACTTTTTTTCTTTATTGTTTCGTTGTTTTTGTTAGTGTATGGCTCATGTGGTAAATCTTTGTTTTCTCCTTTTGATAGTGGTATCCATTGCAGTGCAGAGAAGACACCACTATGCTTTTCTCCATCTGAGCAGGATTGGTGCAGCACAGGTGTCACTGATTCACTGATTGGCTGTTGAAACACATAAGATTGTTCATTGTACTCAAGTGCTGATCGTTACCCTGATGAAGGTCCTTTGACCAAAAGCTTGGTGTATTAAAGAGACTTGCATTGATCCAAGTGTGCAGATACTCTTTTTTTTTTACTAGTTGTTATTTGGTTATCTGGCACCTTGGCATTTTTTGGTCGTGAGTGCGGTGATTTGCTCTCAATGTTCATATGAATAAAATAATATTTTATCAAAAAATAACTAACTTTGTTTGTCATTTGTATGAATTTTAGGAGAACAACATATGTAAACATAGGCATCAATTTGATTCTATATTCTACATTTGATTTTTGGGGGTCCGTGAGACAAAGTTTGGTCCCTGATTGTGAAACAGCCCATACACATGCTGTGGTGAAACAGAATGGTCTAAAAAGGGTTAAAATGGCATTCTCTATGGGTTGCCCATGGATTTTTTAAGTTGAGGTTAAAAATTTAGACATCATGCCTACATCATGTATTAAAATTTTTGGCGGGTGGTGATTCTGCTGAAAATTGGCGTGGTCCAAACTTCAGCGTGGTTGCCTATTGTCCTACTTTGAGACCTGTTTTCTCTTTGCAGAATGGGTGATCCAAGGTAATTATCCATTATTATTATTCAGGGACACTTCCTCAATGAAAAATAGTCATAAATTCTATGGGCACTCCATTCTGTCCTGAGCAAGGGCCAAATATCTTGGACACACATTCACATTTTTTTGTAATCCAGGTGGCCCTAGCTTCAGGCAGAAACACGTGCTCACAAATTTTTTTAGCAGAGATGGTACACGTTGGCCATGGTAGTACCCTGTAACAGTGAAAACCGTGGGCCAACAGTTCTGTTCAAAAATAAATGCTCTCAAAACTTGTTAAACTACCTAAAAAAATTGGCATGGCCCACACAGCAGGGGTGGGGTTAATTGGAACAGACATGGGTGATTTTTCTATCCCAGGCACAGAACTTCAAAACTGTGAAATATGAACAAATTTGGAGATGGTGAGTTTCCACCTCTGCGCTGATCTTAAAAAAAAAAAGCCTCTTGAAGCAGACTATCTGTCGTCTTTCTTAACATTGACTATTCATTCACTGTATTTACTATGAAGTAAATGCAAATGAATAAGAGCCTCAGGAGCTGTAGAAAAAGCCGATGAAATATATTAGTCTACATTGCAAAAGCAAGTGATCTTTTTGTCGGGAAGACAGTAGTAAGTCTCATGGGCCTAGCCATTATTTTATTTAGTCAAAATTGATTTTAGGGTTATATTCTGCTGATAATTTAAGGGAAAATTTAACGAGCATATGGACTATTTACCAAAAGTTTGCACCCCAATTCAATGCTAAAACAATCATAGCATCATTTTTAACAGGAATATGCTTGTTGTGCTTATTAAAACAAAGAACACCTGAGCCTTCCCAATGTTGGTTACAATGATAGATCGACTGTTCCCTGATGTGTCAAACTCCTTCAGAACATTATGTCACTATGTTCCCTTCTTAAACGTAGCTCCTACAATACATTGTGCAATAGCCATTGTAACTAGAAGACATTGTCATCAATATACCTTGCCACCTCGGAAATCCGTTTTCAAAAGCCAGTCAACGTCATGACTAATAACATATATACACAAAATTTCATTCATTTCTGTTGAAAATTTGTCCCTGCTTATCAGGACGAACAAGCTCCATTGCAATATCCCCTGCTCCAATTTGTGGTGGGGGGCTAAGGATACATTAATTTATATTATGCTTTTCTCAGGTCGTTTTACATTAAGAAAAGGTGAAAAAAAAGTGTCATGAGTTGAGCCTTGGATGATGTGAAGCTAGTGGCCTCAGTAGGTGATTGGGTTAGGTGTGTTGTGGAAAATCTCAAAATTGATTCGAAATGACTAGAGCGAGGTGAGAAACTTACAGGATAATATTAGAATTTATTAACAGAGATATAAAGCTGAGCTTTCCTTTGCGCAAAACAAAGCTAACCATGTTTTTCTCCATTCATCTTTTTTTTTTTTTTAACTGAAGTGTGTTCGGCTAACTGGTGCAGTTCCTTATCGCATGAGTTCTAATTATGGAATAACACACAAACATCCTGGTCTCCAAACCCAAACCTAGCCCATGTCCTGAGAAGCACGAACAAAGACATTAAGAGCAGGAAAAAACAATGTACTCCTTTTAGAGTCTAATATAAGTTTTATAAACATACTAATCACATTCTGGTACATAAAAATAAAACTACAAAAAAAAAAAAAACAATAATAAAACAAGCATGCATTACTATAAGAATATTAATTCAGTGTATAAATGCTGCATACATGATAATGAAATTGATAATACTGTATGATACTGTGAATGACTGAAAAATAACTAATTGCTATTGTTTACTCATTAATTGATTGATGATGTTATCCCAAATTGTTTGATTGATGGGTGAAGTAATTTCCTCTTCGGGTGCTGTAAAGTTTTTGGCCAATGGCACCAAAGGTTCTAGTTTCAAAGGTGAACTGTGTCGTATGGGGAATGGAGCATAAACCAGTATTAGAGGAATTAAAGGGGACCCATTATGCTTGTTTTTCAAGTTCTAAAATTCTTGCATGTTCGTAGGGAAGTTTATAAACTTCTTAGCAAATAAAAAGCATAAAGATTCCATGATGTCTCAGGAATTTTATTCCTGACGTTACTAACCATCTGAAAAATGGGCTGTCCTGAGTGGGCGTCCCCTCTACAGAATAAGCTTTGTTCTAACTGGCCTGCGAACAGAGCCACCACGATAGTGATAATGTCATTATCCCCCTGCTACTGGCAAGTCTCTAAATGTGGATGACTGAATAAATAGTTAGCTAGCTAGTCATTAAACTATGCAATGAGTATGGAATGGTAACGTCTGCAGGCTAAGGAAGCATGGACATGACATTCTCTGAAGTGTGACATTTTGTCACCTTAATAGTTTTATTACACTTGCTATTTGGTCTCAGACATTAAGAATAATCTGGAGGTAGTCTCTATATGCTAGCAACCATTAGCTAACATTCCATTTGCTGCACTAGCTACTGCATTAATAATGGACTGAATTTGATTAAAAACGGTCATCCATCTATCTGTTCCTATTGACGTGTCTCGTACATTGCTTCTGGCTAAAGTAACAATAGGTAGCTAGCAAGCTAATAAAGCATTCAATCATCATGGAAATGTAATGCGTGCATGCAAGCTAAGTAAGTTAGTTTTGAGAGTAGCACATAGCTAGCTAGTTACATCAACAACCAAGTCAAACACATTAAACTAAGGTTATACTTGGAACTCAACTTGAATATTAACAGAAATTGGGAACAATTACCTAGCTAAGTACAGATTCTCCTTGAAAATTGAAACCAAAACCACCACTTCTTTATATCTTCCAAAAAGCATAATTGGTCCCCTTTAATATAATTTCCAATGCCAGTCCTGCATTGTATTGATCCAGGGTAGTTGTATAAAGCAGTAAGACAAAAAGTGGATAGCACATATAGTTGTAGGCTTTTGCTGATTGAAGCTGGGATGTTGCCATGAAAATAAGCCATGGGTGGAGATATTCAGATGAGGGTCGGAACCATTCTAACAAGCCTGATGTGACTTAGGAAGGGGAGCCGAATCTAAATGCCATATTTTTTGAAAAAGGCTGCGCACAAAAAATGACTGTTATTTTATTTCACAATTTTTGGGTTGGTAAGCTCTCCAGATCACGGTGGTGAACCAAAAATTAGAAATAGCTGGCTAGTTAGCTAGCAGGCTAAACGTAAGATAGAGCTACACCATACGAAGACAGCTTTACTCACTTTTCTTTCAATAGAATTATTGAGCTGCTCCTCAAAAGTATCAATGCTGTCAGCCCTCCAGTCTGTTCCATTCAGAATAACTGCTTTTTTCCATCTCAGAATCACATTTCCATCCCGCAAATAAGCTCAGCTCTCCAGGCTCAGTTCTGGAGGTTTTTTGTTCCCATGCAACCACGTCAGTCTGAGCTGCGTAAAGTGTATGGACCCTTTCGGTTTCAGGACGTGAAAAAGCGAGATTTGGAGTGCGCATGCTCATTGCAGACTATTTGGGGCAGAAGATGCACTAATCCTTTTTAAAAGGTGGGGAATTATAAGTTATTTCACTTTCCCCATGGTAAAAGGCAATTTACAGCGTGGATTCGGACTATAAACAGGAATATTTTTCGTTCGGGAGCATTCTAAGGTATGCAGCGTACATTTTGTGTCTGGATGGCGAAATTAAGAATTCTGTATTCAACCTACTCCAAATATCGTTTGATGTTTGGGTACCCAGAGAAACATTAGAAAATGAAAACATGTCAAGCGTACGTCCAATTAAGGAAATTTAGAGTTTAGTTTCAAGTGCTGCTATTCGTGTTAGTTGCATGTCGTTAGCGGCGGCTGTCATGTCACTGCTGACACACTGGGTTGCTAGGGCAGGCGCAGCATATGCATTCGCGATATTAAATATTAATGTTAAATTCTAAACCCCCTTTCTCACTGATAAAACTCCACTAAAACATATTGGCGCCCCCTTTTAAAATCGTTCTGGCGAATAAAAAGCCGGTAAAAAGTGGAGGCTGGAAATTCTTTTCCCCCTGACGATATAGCTAGACTATAAGCTCCATTAGTTTTCACCTACAAACTGAAAGCTTTGACTTCTTCAGCGCAACAGAGACTTGAGAGACTATATCGGCGAGATACTGTCAAGGCAAGTCCTCGACAATGTTATTTTCAGCACAGATGAAAATCCGAAATCAAATGTGTAGCGTTCAGTCAAACAGTAATGATATGGCCTTGTTTGTTACATGTGTACCTGCGCACTTATCCATGTTAAGCGATTAGGATCATGTGTGCTTGCCGGTTGTTTTGAACAGTGCGAATTTGTCGCAAGAACACTGTAGCCATTTAGCTGACTTAAGGCGTGGGACCCAATGACATTATTTCACGTCCGCAAAACTAACTGGAAAGCAAATGCCACTTTGTTGGCTATATATAGCAAGTAATTATGAAATCGAAATCACAAGGAAACCAGTGGCGTAGCCAGAGGCCGGGCCAAGACACGTCACTTTGTAACAATAATTAGTCCTGGCTAGTTCTCAATCATTTTCTTTTATTGACGCGTTTTCCAATTATCGTAATTTGCAACTGAAGACACGGTGTCTCTCCATATGCGATCTGACAGCGATTAAATCATGGGCAAAATTCAGTACAGTTGCAGGACAAGAACAGAGAATTGGGTTGCGCAAAACATATGTTTAAAACAATTATTAGTCCTGACCTGGGGCCTATTGCACAAAGGCAGGATAAGGGATTAGCCCAGGATCGGCACGGGATTAGCCTGATCTCAAGCCCCATTTCGGTTGCACAGAGCGTGTGGGCTAAGACATGGCACTAGTTACTATGGAAACAAAGTCTGTGGAGCCAGCACCGGAGCAAGCTTACGAACTAGCTAAGATCTTGCCTGCAGCCAGTTTCACCTCACCTCATTCAGCAGTCGCCCAAATTGAAAATCAACGTCCTTAGCAGTCATTCTGAATTGTCCACTGCACGTTGCTATCTCAATTATAATAGGCCCAGAGTAATTGTTTTCGAAACTTGTGACCATTGATGTCAGTAAAATAGCCAATATTCGATCATTATATTCAAGTAGGCCTATCCATGTGACAGTGACCATCACAGTTCAATCAGTCCCCCTTCCATGTCACATTTTAACCATATTTAGAATCCGGCATTGTCAGATTTGTCCTTATTCCCCAAGTTGAGACTTCCATCAGAGTAGAAAATGAGCAGTGCTGAATGAAGTAGGTTACCGTGTTTCAGCGCGGTCTTAAATCGCTGCGGTAACCCCCTACCTACAGCACTGGTGCTACTTTTCTCCGTCTTTATTCAGACTGCGACGGGCAAGGTAGAGTCGTTGCCTTAATGCTGGACACGAATGCAATGTCGCTCGCTTCACGATACTGGAATCCAACATTTTCAGGAGTCTCCTTGACGTAATTTTCTGACGCTAACATTCTACTTTTAAATTTGAGTATGTCTTCATCAGAGGTGTTTAATAGCAGCAAGTAAACTCAACTAATCTGACAACATCTTCTAGATCGGACTTTTGCTCAGTTTGTACAGGACAAAAAAGAGGCCTACAGCGCACTTCCCATACCCAATTATTATATGCGTATGCATCCAGAGGACTCTTCAGTATACTTCTGCTATCAAAGTTAGCCTGCATTTATCACACACATGATCAATGTACAGCTATTTCGCGAGACTTTAAGTCTGTCTGACAGCGACGCTGAAATGCATCAGCAACTCCTTTTTGACAGCACTGAATCACCTCCCAAGTTTACTATCATTTGAGTTTAACTAACTTTAATACTCCTCTCAAACGTCTCGCACCATTCAGACAGAAACTAAAAGAATAGCAAGCAGAAGCATTTCAGCGATCCCATCGTCCCTCTGTTTGAACGTGGTCTTTGAGTGTTTCTGGCGCATGCGTTTGCTGCAGCTACTTGGTGTCCATGGTGATGATCAGCGATTCTGTGATCGATCTCGGGTCTATTTAGGTAGCCGAAAGGTCGCGACTCAGCAGGATCAGCGGCAACGGGCTTCACTTAGCCAATTCTCCTCCACCCGCTGTTGGCTTTGTGCAATCAATTAAGCCAGCGACGCGCTGTTAGGGATATGGCAATCCTCGCTTTGGCGTTGATCCAGGATCTCAGGATCCGACTTTTGTGCAATAGGCCCCTGTTCTCAGTCATTTTCATAACAGAAGGTTCACTCCGAGAGCACTCCACACTTAACAGGTGCTGCTTGTTCTCCCCGATTAGGTAAGACGACAATTATTCATCTGGACGCGTATTTGCTGCATTTCAATCAACGTTATTCAAAATCGCATACCTGTCGACTCCCACGCAAATAGCTGGAGCCGCACGATTTTTATAGCCTATTGAACTGCCGAGTGCCACTTTTTTTTTTTTTTTTTTTTTAATCAACCCACACAATACCGAGAGTGAAAGTCCTCGTTTCATTGGAACATGGACCAGTTAAATCAACGCGAAGCATTGGCCTATTAATACGTAAATTATTTTGCTGTACTGAATTTAGCCCATGATTTCATCGTTGTTAGATCACATATGGAGAGAAACCGTGTCTTCAGTTGCCAATTATGATAATTGGAAAACGCGTCAATAAAGGAAAATGATTGAGAACTAGCCAGGACTAATTGCTGTCATAAAGGGACGTGTCTTTGCCCACCCTCTGGCTACGCCACTGCTTATAATATCAACCAGTACCTTAACTATATTTCTCCGATCAGATCGCTCGTTCCTTGCTTGCGTCAGTGTGAGATCCTTTCGTTTGTAGGGAAACACAGAGCGAAGCCAACATTATTTGGGTCGACGAAGTCGGGCCAGCCCTGTCAAAATGAGTACTGCAGACTCTAGTGTGCTCATTCGGGACAAAGTTCTTCCGATTTATAGCTCGAATCCACGCCTGTTGTTGTCTCTTGCCACAGGGAACACGAAAAAACCTTATGTCCCCGTCCTTATAATACCGTTTTATGCGCCCCTCTACGCAACAAATAGCCACTATATTTCCTTTTGCCCCACATCAGCTATATTGGGCATGCGCGCGCGGACTTCCGGCCTTAAACCGAACTGGTCTATAGAATACAACGTAACCCTCTTATGCAAGTATTTTAATATGTTTTTTAAGGTCCAATCAATGTCTTTCACTTACTGAGGAAAGCTTATACCAGGCGCGTCGCTAGAACAGGGAATTGGGGGGCACAGACACTTCCCTTTATGAAAAGAATTAGTCCTGGCTAGTTCTCAATCATTTTCCTTTACTGACGTGTTTTCCAATTATCGTAACTGGCAACTGAAAACACGGTTTCTCTCCATATGCGATCTAACAGCGATTAGATGATGGGCTAAATTCAGTACAGTTGCAGAACAAGAACAGAGAATTGGGTTGCACAAAACATCCGTTTAAAACAGTCATTAGTTCTGACCTGTTCTCAGTCATTTTCATGATTAACAAAAGGTTCACTCCGAGAGCACTCCACACTTAGCAGGTGCTGCTTGTTCTCCCGATTAGGTAAGACGACAATCATTCATCTGGACGCCAGATTTGCTCATTTAAATCAATGTTATTCAAAATTGCATACCTGCGCAAATAGCTTGAGCCGCATGCTTTTTATAGCCTATTTTAACCGCTGATTGCCACGTTTTGTTTTATCAACCCACGCAATACCGAGAGTGAAAGGCGATATTTCATTGGAACAAAGACCAGTTCAATCAACGCGAAGCATTGGCCTATTAGTACATAAATTATTTTTCTGTACTGAATTTAGCCCATGATTTCATTGCTGTTGGATCGCATATGGAGAGAAACCGTGTCTTCAGTTACCAGTTACGATAATTGGAAAACGCGCCAATAAAGGAAAATGATTGAGAACTTGCCAGGACTAATTCTTGTCATAAAGGGACGTGTCTGTGCCCCCCAATTCCCTGTTCTAGCGACGCGCCTGGCTTATACTGTCTGCAATTTGATAAAAATCGTGTCAACCAACTGGTAATTACCAGGAGAATTTCACGTGGGCGTGAACTACAGCTGGGCTTTCACGCAGATACCATTGAATCACCATTAAAGTGATTGGATTTCCGTGACAGCTTGTATGAGGCTCTAAAAGACAGCAAAATTCTTCAACCGACATATCTACGCGTTAATCCACGATAGGAAATTGCGAGTTTTTAATATGTGATGAATGAAATTGATAGTAGAATGACATAGTGTCAATATCATGGCAAATTTTTGCCTCAGGAAACTGATATTTTTAACAACTTGGAATACCATTGAGTCACTGTAACTGAAGTGGTTGCTACAGAGGACAACGATTTTTTCTGTCGCAAGAGATCATTCTTTTAAACTGCTGGATAGATAGTATGGGCAAGGATATTGAGTAGTTTGCACATCAGGCTTAGCTGAGGAGTTTCATTCATGCAACTCCTGAAAAACAGGGATAGGAGTGAACTCGTCAATATTCTAGACTGTGTTCCAGCTCTGATGGCTTGTGAATATTCAATAACTGATCCGGGGGTGCCAGCTCATGATAGAGTAGTGCAACTGCTTCCATAAAAAGAGCTGCTCTATGTCCGCAGGCGTCTACTTCTGCAGAAAGGTGTTTATAGCATTGTTTTTAGTGATTCATTTTGAGTCCTCATGGCAATTACATTCTGAATAGTTAACTTTATATTAATGTTGAAAAATAAAAAATGAAGTATTTTGTCATTAAACAAAATTTTTACTCTCCTATTTGTCTGGTGTAAATGTTTACACGTGTACACTACTAAACGACCATACTCCGAATATGAATGTAGTCCAAGCAAAATAAATGATCATTTTGGACAATTCTGTATAAAACCTAATTATTCGTTGTGAATATTTCGTTAGCCTAATAGCATAGTTGCATAAGTCATATTTGAACATTTTTGGAAAACAAGAAAAAACACAATTTTTAGCAAGCACATTGGTATTTTTTTGATATTGCAACATTAAGCCAAAAATGACTTAGGCAATTATGCTATGAGGCTAACGATTTGTATCTTTTCAACATGTTTGCATTTCAGGCACTTTCTTGAGATCTATTTGAACAGCTTTATTATTATTATACACTGAAAAAAGTCACTGATCATTAGCAATCTGTTTCATTGTGAAATATGGGGAGGAATATCATTTCAAATGCTTTGGAGCCATTTCAGCATTATCCCTATCTCATTAATAAGCTTATGTAACAGTCCTCTCTGCCTCGAAATATGCGCTGTATGCCCAAATAAAACCTGCCATTCAATATTATTCAGTGGCTGCAAGTCATGGGGAATACCTTGCTGCAGAGCCGCCGGAATGTCCGATTAGGGCTCAAACATGTATGGTTGACTACCGCAAGGGATCTGTGAATACTTTTTCTTGTCGCCTTCAGAAATCATAATTTCATATGAAGTTTCAGAAGTCGACAATACTGAATTTTCCTCTGAACTGCAGCTGCTGCGGCAGTACTATGTTATGACTGTGTGCTGAATGGCCTCGGGAAACTTCACTTGAGTGCAGAAGGGCCATTCCAGCCAAAGTGGTCCTGGGTCAGAAAAATAAAATTTTGAATTCTGTCAATGGGATACATTTTTTTGGAAACTTAGACATTTTTTTGGAAACTAGTAGGAAATTATAACTTTAGTTTGATTCATCACGTGTGCCATCCATGCCACATCATCAAATATAAGCCACTTTCAAGATTCGAAAAAAAGGCAAAAACAATGATATATTTTTTCTCACTTTTTTTATCATTTCCAACACAAAAAATAAAGAGTCACACAGTCTTTTACTGAATAGAGGCATACTTTAATCAATGACAGTTGCTCAATGTCTGACTTACTGAGGATTTTTGAAAAATTTCTGATGAAGATTTAGGGAGTTGTCTGTGTAACACACGTAACAAAAATTTAATGTATGTAGAACAAACAGTTGACCATATTTGGCCTGCATTTCTCATATGCAAAGGTAGAATGGGTGAACAAAAAAAAAATTAACCAAAGAAATCACTGAGATTTTCATATTTTCCCAATGGAAATTTGCCTGAAAGATGTGTAACGCACGTAACGTTACGTGCATTACGAAAATTTAAAGGTCATTTTTCACAGAAAAGAGTGACAATCTTTGTGATTTCTTTCCTGCTTTTTGCTTGTGTGCATGTTGACATTTGATTTATACAACATTATTGAATTTATAGAAAATGTCTTCCTTGCCACCTGCTCCTACCATACCTACTGGAACTGGTGATTCCAGCTTTCTCAAAACATCTAGACAAGATTACAATTTGGGTTAAGGTTGAGTTCAGGGCTTGAGTTTGGGTTAGGGGTTGGGTGTTGGTATGAGGTTGGGGAAATAAGTGACGACCCGCGTAAACTGATTGATGTAATGTCAGTTTGGCGGATGAACGAGCGATTCAAATCTGCCTCGTACCGTCTTTTGACGGCGGCGCCTTGTTCGGGAAATGTTTTTTTTTTTGGCGATAGCATTTAAATGGCTGGTAGATACTTCAAAATACATTTCCCTTGATGCATCGCTCCTTCATATCTTAAAGACAATCACACCCACTCGTCTTTAGCAGTAGACAAAGTTGGGGCAGATCAACAGCGATTATGCAACCTTTCGCACGTGTGCAAGTGTTTTCAAATTTATCTTCACAAGATAATTTTTTTTTTCGCAAATGCGAGCAAAACTGTCACACTGTACAGCCCTGGGTAAATATAAACTTCAAATATCTTAAATTAAAGTGAGAATCATGAACAGAAATTGGAAATTCGGTAAAGAGCGACACTTACTTGTCAGAATAAAAGTGAGAGATCCTGAGAATCGGTCCTCTGTGTTACATGGAGGACATAGGTCTGCTAGGGCTTTTTCCACTCTCTTCCTTTATAGAGGACTTTGTGGCCCTGTCACTGTCAGTTATGTCAAGAAATTGCTCAAAAACAACATGGTTTCAGATTCAGAACAGAAATTGGTCTCAGCAAGAATGGCTTCTTGCAGAAAAACATCAAAGTTTCACAACTGAAACTGGTCTCGGCAAGAATGGCTTCTTGCAGTTTCCTTGGTATAAATGGCTTCCTATCTGAACCCATCACAAAGAAAGGACTCCTACACCACTTCATTTTGTGAAAAATATTTATTTCAAAGAAAAACAAATCACTCAATGTTCAATAAATGCTCCAGAAATTGATTTCTTCATACCCAGTTCGGACGCGTAACGCACATAACTTTTTAATGTAATACACGTAACGCCTGAATTCCCCCATTAAAAGATTTCAGTATTTCTAAAATCCCCAACAATACTGATATGACAACTTGATATACTGGGTATTCAAATCATAACTAAGAGAAATGCACTCAGTGGCACACTTCACAGACTTTTGAGGATTTGAAAAAAGTGACGTTTCATTTTTCTCTGAATGTAACACACATAACGCTGAAAATGAGGCTGTAGCAAAAAAGTTGGCAAAGGGAGGGAAATTTTTCTTACTTTCCATGAAAGAGTACTGAACCAGGACCACAAACAATGTTTAAACAAGATGGAAACTCCAAGCAATAAAAAATTGTAGTCATATTTATCATCAAAATGTGTGTCCGAACTGTAACGCACGTAACGCGGAATGGCCCAGAAAAGGGAGTTACGACCTCTTTCCCAAAACAAAACCAGCCTCGCCCTCGGTGCTTCTAGCCGATGGGGTATTGTTGTCCCCTCAGCTGTCCATCCGTCCATCCATCTGTCTCCCCATCGCATCGCTTTTTCCGCTGAAGGGCAGTCCTCACAGTTGAAGGGTCATGCATAGATCTCTCAAATTTTGATGTCAAGGGATCCATTTGCATATTTTTTGTTGATCTCTCCAGAAGCCTATTTGATGTCAAGGTCATAGATCCAATTTTGACTTAATTTTTTGTTGATCAAAGGGTTGATGAAAAATCATTGCAGTGCTTGCAGTGCTGGGATATTGCTTATCGGATAAAAAATGTAAACAAGAAACTGGTGAGACTTTGGTTAGGATGCCAAGTAAACAAATTTAAATGATAACTGGGTTCAATTTCACTAGACATGCCCAAGTATGATTACTACACTTAAATAGAAGCTGTCTGGCATTGTAGAGTAGGTAAAAGCAGCGCATGATGCCACAATCTTAAGAAAAGTTGCGAAGCAAAATCTTTGGCATCTGTCATTCTGGAAAGGGTCAGAAAGACTCTGGGACTCCAGCTCCAACTATGGTGAGAGTAATTATCTACAAATAGAGAAGACTTGGAACAGTGACCGGCTAAGCAAAATTACTCCAAGAGCACATTGATGACTCTTCTAGGATGTCTCAAAAAAAAAAAAAAAAAAGAGACAAACAAACTAACATCTTGGAACTGCAGGCCTCACTTGCCTCAGTTATGGTCAGTGAAAGAGACTGAGCAAAAATTGCATCCATGGGAGAGCTGCGAGGCAAAAACCACTGCTGACCAAAAAGAACACAATGGCTTGTCTCTTATTTGCTAAAACCCTGAATGATGAGCCCGAAGACTTTTGGGATAATATTCTGTGGATTCATGAGCCAAAAGTGGAACTTCTTGGAAGACATGGGTCCCATTTCATCTGCTGTAAAGCTAACACAGCATTCCTCAACAAGAACGTCATACCTACAAACGAACTTTGTGGTGGTAAATCTGGTAATGTGATGGTCTGGGGCTGCTTTGCTGCTTCAGAACTTGGGAAACTTGCCATATTTTATGGAACCATGAATTATGCACTCTCCTATATATCCTGAAAGAGAATATCCAATTTTTAGTTCATCACTAAAAGCTTAAGCATGGTTGCCTATGCAGCAGGACAATAATCCGAAGCACACAGACAAGTCCACCGCTGAATGGCTCTGAAGGAACAAAATGAATGCTCTGGAGTGGCCTAGTCAATGTCCTGACTTGAATCCAATTGAGATGCTGAGGCAAGACCTTTCACAAGCAGGTCATGCTCAAAACTCCCAAATGTAGCCAAATTAGAACAATTCTGCCAAGAATAGTGGGCCAGAATTCCTCCACTGTGATAAAAAATTCATTGACAGTTATCGCCAATGTTTGATTGCAGTTGTTGCTGCCAAGGATAGAACAACTAGTTATTGGGTTTTGTAATGACGGTGCCTAGTATTCACAGGCACTGTGGGAGTGAGAGAGAGGATCCAGGTGCGAAGATTCGATGACCTTTAATTAGGCTGAACAATGGTCCAGCACAACAGGATGAATACAAACTTGCAGTAAATATATATATATATATATATATATATATATATATATATATATATATATATATATGAATGGACAGAATAGCGAGACTGCTATGAAGTCTCAGGGAAGGTTAAACTAAGGCTTTGTGACTATGAACTGAAACACTGGGGCTTAAATACTGATAATAATCAATGAACACAAATGGTAAACAGGTGAGACAGATTAAGGGGGAAGCAGGAGCAGCTGATCAATATTCAGGGGAGGCTGGCGGATTAACAGAACATGCAGGGGGCGTGACAGGTTTGAGGGAGGGGCAGTTGTTTTTTCACATGGGTGATATAGGTTTTGGGGAACACTCTACCTTCAATAAATGAACTTGTCATTTAAAAACTGCAGTTTTTGTTTGGTCAGGCCGTCCTTGACTAATATTCAAATTAATTTGATGATCTGAAACATCTAAGAGTTAACAAATATTCAACAAAAGAGAAGACACTGGGAAGGGTCGAAATACTATTTCACAGCACCGTAACAGGTTTTGGCCTCTCCAATTTCCTCTCCAACTTGGCTCGACCATCTTGGCAGATGGAACATGATTATTTGGGGTTTGCATTATAATTAGCATGTTTTTACTTCTGGACTGGCTGATGGAAGCATTGTCCAGCCCTGGGTTCCCTGTGCGGGATCCCTTCACATTACCTCCCTGCCACTTTGTGAGGCGGGATCAGTGTGTTCCTTCTCCTGCTACCATTTTCGGGCCAGGCTAACTGACACTGCGCATCCACTGTCAGAGCTGCCATCAGAGTGTATCTGTTCTCAGGGCCTACAATATCGCTTACGCACATACCGATTCGCCATAATAGAGTTGTGACATTATAGCAGGGGACTGGTTCAGCAGTTATAGTCAGAACGCTGAGGAATTGCCCTTGTTCCTCCTTATCTCCATCTGCTGCCTCACATAGTTAAGCACACGTGTGTGTGTGTGTGTGTGTGTGTGTGTGTGAGAGAGACCATTTTAAACGGTGCACAGTGCATAGACTAAGAGTTTACTCAGTGCTGTTCTCTGCAGAGTGCTTCCTGAGTGCTTTAAGGTGGCATGGGATATATGAATGCAGTGACAGATCCTTGCCTAGGTCCCAGTCACAGGCCAGAACCTCTCATTACTCACGCAAGCCTCTCCTCCTCTGTCCTCATCAGTCAATTCATTTTCCCATAAACACTGGGGATCACAGATAGAATGGTTCAATACCACGATGCACACTAATGATTTAAAACCAAATTAAATCAATAAATCTTTCAAACGAAATATCGTATCCACTGCCTCCTCTCACCCCCGCCCATTTCCGAAAATGAGTCATTTTCCCTTGTTGAAGGCAGCATTTCAGTTTCCATTGTCAGGAAGGAAAGCCCCCCTCACACAGGCAAGGAAAGTGAGTGACACTCGGTTACATGCACTGCACATGTTGGGGGAAACACTGTGATAGAGGTTTACTCCCATAATAATTTCCCTGTTTCCCATTAGAAAATTCTGCATCATATCCCAACTGATTGACTGTGGTGTGCGCCTTAAGCAGCATCAGGGTGCACACAGCCACCGCTGACGCAGAGGAAATGGTATCACGAACACGATTATTTAATCGTTTAATTATTTAATTATTTATTCAACATGGCCAGGGATATTTGTTTGAATTCAGTCCGCAGTCAGTGACCATAAAACTGGAGCAGAGTGTTTTTATTGGTTCAAAATAAATGAGCTCTATTACCATGTGGGTATGAACCTCCTCAATAATGAAAGGTGGTTTGTGATACTGGAGAGCCACAGGAAATTTACTCTGTGTATTTGTGAAAACCCTGGGAACATTTTGTTAAGTGTTGTGATGGGTTTTCCAAAACAATTCTGGGCTACAGTGTAATGCTGCCTTTAACCTGAAAGTTAAAAGTTTAATCCCTTTGTCAAATACTGCCATGGTAACCTTAAACTTTGAGCAAGGTACTGCACATGAATAGTAGCTGTATATATCCAGGCATGAGTGGATAACATGGAAAAAAGCAAAATGTTGCGCTAAACTGTATGTTTGCTGTAACTGCTCATTTTATGCAATGTAAATCCTTTAAAAAACCTTAACATAGAACATATATGCAGCAGCATACTGCAAATCTGACCCCCCCAAGTTTACATGTGGAGGCCCCCCACAAACTGTAGGTATTAAATTACAGTAAAAATTTGGCTCGCCTGGCACACCTAGTAATAAACAGAATTTTTCTGTGAGCTGTGCTTTGCAAGGTTTGGAGTGAAAACCTGCAGGAGAAGATCTCCAGGAACAGGGTTAGTGACCACTGGTGTAAGATAATCAACAGAGGCAAGTGCTATACAGTGCCTGACAAAAGTCTTGTCGCATGAAGACATAGTAACTAAAAATAGCATATAACTTTATTTCGAACCAATCAATTGTTATAATAAATGGTCCATTTTAATGTCAAGGGCTTTCACATTAATAATTTGGTGCAAAATGAAACCGTCAAAAAGGGTTCTGATGTTCACAGCCTGGCAAAGCCCATAACGTGTTTTTTGCTGGGACAAAAGTCTTGACGCCTCTTCAGATGATGCAACAAATCACAGATTAGAGTTTAACCTATGACAAATACTGTAATTAACACATTCCCAGATGTGTATAGAAATAACCCCAGCGCACCAGACTTTCATATGAGGTGCGACTAGACCTCTGACAACATGCCAAAGATTCAACCACAGACCAAAGTGCTGATCATCAAGAGCCTGAAGACTGAGTCTGCTGCTGAGGTGGCAGACATCTTTAATGTATCCAAATGTCAAGTGGAGGGGATAAGAAAAATATTTGAAGAAACTGGTGATGTTTGTGACAAGTGCAGGTCAGACAGACCCCGGTATGACAACTGTTTGAAAGGACCGTTTGTTGCTTCAACTGTACAAGGCTAGCCCTTCTTCAACTACAGCAAAGCTACATGAGGAATGTCACCAAAAATCCCGGTATCTACAAGAAGAGTTTGTCAAATTCTCTCTCAAAGTGGTTTTGATGGCCGAATTAGTACACAGAAGCCTGCATTAAACAGAAAACAAATAACCTGCATTGCATTTGCCTTGGCCCACAGCTTGCAGAATGGATTGATACTGGAAAAGTGGCTGAAAGTTTATTTTTCTGATGAATCATCCATTGAACTGCATCCCAGTCGCCGTACAAGACCTGTTGGAACCCTCATGGACCCAAGATTCTCCCAGAAAACAATCATGTTTGGTGGAGGAAAAATCATGGTTTGTTGTTACAGCCAGTATGGGGGGGTGAGAAAGAACTGCAGAGTGGATGGCAACATCAACAGCCTGAAATATCAAGAAGTTCTTGCTGCCCAACTCATACTGCTGCTCCTTCTCATACCTCTGTCTCCACATCACAGTTCCTGAAAGCGAAGAAGGTGAAGGTACTCCAGGATTGGCCGACCCAGTCACCTGACATGAACATTATTGAGCATTTCAGGGGTAAGATGAAGGAAGAGGCTTGGAAGATGAAACCATAGAATCTTGATGAACTCTGGGAGTCCTGTAAGACTGCTTTCTATGCCATTCCAGATGATTTCATCATCAAATTATTTCAGTCATTGCCAAGACGTATGGATACAGTCCTCCAAGCTCATGGGAGTCTATGCAATATTAATTCTTTTTTCCAAGGCACCATGAATTTATGTTCTAATATTATGGTGGCATATTTGTGTATTCAAAATAAAGTGTATGTATAATTTCCACATTTTTTTTCAATGCGACAAGACTTTTGTCCAAGCAAAATCTGACCTTTCTGTACTAATTAAATAATAAAACTCAATGAATGACACAAAACTCTATTTTGGTATATTTCTATAATCTAGAGGGCTTTGCCTTTCATATAAGCCATTTTTTGATTCCAATTGATCAACTACAAGTCAGGTTATTATTTGTTGTTCCTAAAACTTGGATAAGTGACAAGACTTTTGTCAGGCACTGTACTCTCCTGAACAGTCAGCAAGAAAGTTGGTGTGTGAGTGAACATCATAAGGCTCAGCCAATTAAAGAGGAGGTGCAAGAAATCAGTTAGGTGCTTCTGATGTTGCAAGCACTTGCCAGAGACACTTCTGCCTTGCATGGTTGGCTGCCTGATCAGCATGTGCTATGGTAACATTCATAGCCTATTTTAAATGGCACATTTACACAACCGTTTTATCAATTAATGTTCACTCAAACTCACTCTAAAATTTGCTGACAACATGAAATTCCCTTGGTTAGAGAAAGCCTGCATTGTGGTATGCTAGAAAAATAGAGAGCCCAAGAATGAAGATGAGCCAATGAAAGGAGGATGCAAGCTATACTACATTTTAACTTCAGAACAACCAATATCAGGTGCAACCCAACAGTATGAAGCAATAGACGGATGTGCTTAGTCATACACCGGGCTCCAAAATTACTGGCACCCCCTGACTGGCAATGCACTGATAATACTTCAAAAAATTCTCAAAAATATATTTATAGAGAAACTACAAAACATGTCCATCCCTCCATCCATTCTCTATACCGCATCTTCTTCACTTGGATTGCGGGGGAGCTGGAGGCTATCCCAGCTGACTCTGGGTGAAGGGCAGGGACCCACCCTGGACAGCTCACAAATCCATCACGGGGCGCACACACGTGTTAGAAATATTATATGATATTAATGTTACAATAGAACCAACCAAAATCATTTACTGATTTAATTAAAAATCAATATTGTAAATTAAATCTACCAAATTTAAACCAGGTATTAAATTTCACTTATTTAAGTTTTATCAAAGTGTTAATGAAGTATATTGAGCCATAACATCACATCGTGTTTTAATCGGGTATAAAAATGAGGTAACACACATTCAGTATTCCTTTGTCGTCCAACACCATGAAGAAAACAGTGCAACTGTCAGTTCAAAAGAGGCAGATGGTCAGAGACCTTTGTAAATCTGGTAATGGCTACAAGAAGATTCACAAACGATTGAATATGCCACTGAGCACTGTCTGGGCGTTCATTTAAAAATGTCAAAAATATAGAACTGTTGAAAACCTCAAGGTGAGCGGATGCAACTGCATTTTGCCCCCAGGATACTGAGGAGGATGGTGAAAGAAGAAACAAAATCCCCAAGAATCACTGTGAAGGAATTGCAGGCCTTGGTGGCATTTTGGGGTCACCAGGTTTCAAAAAGTACCATCAGGTGTCACCTCCACAACCACAGGTTCTTTGGAAGGGTTGCGGGAAGAAAGCCTTTTCTGACCGGAAGACACAGAAGCAAGCGTTTGGAATTTGCCAAACGTCATTCAAATTATGACTGGAACAAGGTGCTTTGGTCAGATGAGACCAAATGGCACGTTTCAGTCAGATACAACAGCAGCATGTTTGGTGTCAAAACAGAGATACATGCAAGGAGAAGCACCTCATACCCACGATGGTATATGATGATGGGTCAGTCATATTTTGGGGCTGTTTCAATTCAAGAGTTCCAAGGGCGCTGGTTAAGATTAATGGCATAATGAATTCCACCAAGTATCAGGATATTTTGGCTGACAATCTGGTTGCCTTCCCCAGAAGGCTGGGACCTGGCAGTAGGTAGACTATCCAACAAGACAACGACCCAAAGCCTATCTCAAGATTTACATACGGGTCGGTCACAATCAGGGTGCTCAATAGCATGTCACTGTCATGAAAATTATTTCTCTGCCCCAAAAACCTGAAAACACTGTTAATGCTAAGCACACGCATTTGTGTTACTGACCTCCAAATTTCAGGTGCAAATCTTTTGTAGTTTTGCAGAAATCAACATTTAAACATATGCCTGTCAGGGCGTATATTGTATGTCACGGACACTACCATAAATTAATCGTCTTGTTTCACTAGATTTCTAACATGTTGTGCTTTATTTGATAAAAAGAACATTGTTCAAGCACATTCTTATACACATGGTATATTAACGGATATATATAGACTTGGGAATTAACTGACAGCAGGTATCCTTCGTGTCACGGACTCTACACGCGTAGTGTCCGTGACAGACGGTTATTCCCTGCTATAAGGAATGGTATAAGATTGAACTACATTTATGACCAAAAGGTGTCTTATCATCTAGCTTGACACAATGTGAAAAGATAACCCCTTGGCATAAATGCTGTTGGCTCTATTATGGAGATAAGAACACGTCACGGACACTACAAGTTTTTCGGCAGATCGATTGTCTTCCAGCTTGAATGGTTGTGATGAAAACACATGCATTATGCGCATACAAAGCTCACTATACCATAAATGCCAATCCTTTGGTAATCAAAATGAGACATAATCTTGTTGTATAAGGTATTTTAAACAACACTGGGTAATAATACAGTGATACATGTTGAAATTGGTGAAATTCTATAACAAAATGCACGATTTCCATAAATGCACGCCATTTCGGATATTTCACTCCGATTTTGATGATTTTTTTTGCACATATAAAAAACAATATATAGTTACAAATAAATGTTCAAACTATAGCAGGTTTACCACACAAAACAAAGAATAAACACACAAAAATAAGCATAAACACCTGGTGACTCGTCATAACGCTAAAATGCCCGATTGCAAGGCGCCTTCACCAGATCCACGCCATCACCCAAAAATGTCCAGCATCAAGTATCAATACACCATTGTGGCGTTCACAAAAAGTATAACCCAAAACTACTTGTAATATGCTATTTACATATTAAATAAAACAGTAAAACTGTAATGCACCCTGACTGTGACCGACCCGATAGAAATGGTTCTGTCACAACAAAAATCAACTTTCAGCAATGGACATCTCTGTCGTCAGACCTCAGTCCAGTTGAAAACCTGTGGGCTAAGTTGAAGAGGGCAGTTGAAAAACACAAACACAAGAATGTGCTGGATCTCAAAAGGAGATCCACTTAGAGGAATGGTCCAAAATCCCCCCAATTGTGTGCCTTAACCTTTTCAAAAAATACAAGAAAAGGCTCCATGCTGTTATCCTTGCCAGAGGTTTTTGCGCGAAGTATTAAATGAAGGGTGCCAAAAATTATTAAATCTTGATTTTATTGATATTTAGTTTCTGTATTTAATGATTGTTATGATTTTGGTTGTTTCCATTGAAACATTAATAAAGTATTTCACACATCTTGGTATATTCTCTTTCTTTATATTTATAATAGCATATTAGAACCTGTGAGCTTGTTGACATCTTGTGTTCATTGGCCATCAGGTGTTTTCAACCAGGTATGTTCTCCTTTTTCAACCTTTTAAAAGCGTTGGTTGCAGCAATGGGTGAATTGGGATTTCCCGGCACTGTTCAGAGTGCGAGACAGGTTCGGTAGCTGTTCTATGAATAGATAATGGATTTCTGAATCAAAAACAGGCTCTAAAATGCGGTTTCTCATGAACATTATGAATTGGCAAGGGGAGTTTTTAGACACAGGACAATAGTTGAAGTGTGTACCAAGTTGCAGGTGTGTACTTTATGTGGTTTTGAAGATTTTTGTGGAAGTCTGTTCCTTTATTGATATACAGTAGATTGTTTAATTTTTTATATTGGTTGTGCATTGCCAGTCAGGGGTGCCAGTAATTTTGGAGCCCACAGAAGCTGTTTTTTTAACAAAAAATTTCAAGTTAATAAACCTTTTTTTTTGTCCACTAGTTCAATTAGGGGAAAGGAACAAACGTTGCCTTAAAATATGCTGGGGGGAAAATCTCAATGAATTGTTTTTGTTGGCAATATCTGAAATACGTTGTGCTTCATTTGGGGGAATATGATCCAGCTCTAGCCTCAATGGAACTCGGAGATAATCAAAACTTTTTAATGCACTGGTTTTACACACAAGTTTTTGAACAAACTAAGTAAACTCCTTCAATATCCCATCAAGGTGCGGATGGCCCATATGATGATGTATGTGCAACCCAGTTCACTGGGGACAAACTAGTAGTAATGTGCCCATATGCCTGACATGCAGTCAATGCAAGGCCTTGCTTACCTGCTTGCAAAGTTCTATCATTTCAGTTTTTGCTGCATTTTCATATCACAGTGAAAGTTGATGTTGCAGAGGTATACTGAATGCCAACGCACATATGTCTGCCTTGACGTAGCTTTATAACAGGAAGCTTTACTCTCATAGTTGCCTTCATCAGCCAATATTATAGAGAAAACTAACACATAACATGGCTGTTTTGGACAATCACAGATCATTGATGGCATAACAAATCATGCATAAAAAAGACTACTTGTGTTTTTCTCTTACATTTTCAGCGTGAATGCTGAGGAGGCATCTGCTGCATGCATCTGATGACTGGAATGGTAAATATAATAATGAGGTCTATTCAGTTGGCAACCAGATGCATGAAAATAATTTCTAACTGAGGATGTAGCTATTGAAGGCTCACATATACAGGCACACTGGATTCATTACGGGTGCATGTTTTCAGTGTGAGGAGACCAAAATTATCAGCAATGCTTGGAAGCCTGTGGATAATGTTTCTCACCACAGCAACTACAATTCTTACTCAGTAGCTTTCTGCACATCCCCCTTTTTCTCTTCCCCTCTCTTTTTCTCTGTCAAAGCCTTGCTCAATTTGTCTTTCTTTGCCTCACTCTCTTTCTCTATGTTTGTGTTTCTCTTGTGCTCCTTTGATCAACAGTTGGTTTTGAGTTAATTAGTCTGAAGACTATTCAGCGATGGGAGAATAACACATTCTTAATCAACAGGAAGGAATTACCCAGGGGGCTTGCGCAGCTGAACAGGCACATGAAAGGCTGCCTTAAATCTGGTCCTTTATATGAACTCTTCCAGTCATTACTTTAGAGTCAGATTCATGTTTTCTGTCAGCATAGAATTTAGCAGTTTGCCGTCAGCTGAATCAGGCGTGCAGTTGTGCATTAATGCAGACTGGGATGCTGCTTTCCTGTTGCCAAACATATGGGGTGGAAAAAAAATCACTGATTTTTAAATGAAAACCTTGAAATAGTCGATTTGTATGCTTAAGTGCAATATAAGCCCACAACCACATCCCAATAAATATATATACCTCTGCATCCAGCTGACAGGATGCTGGACCAGTGCATGGTGTTTTAACAATTACCCACGTGACAGAGAAAAATGGCCTTGTGCAGACTGCTGCAAAAGAAAGGACAGGGCAAGGAGGAAGAGGAAAAATTTGCTTTACACCCATTGGTGGACGGAGGAGCTGCTTGACCATTTTGATTTTCCCCTATTTTCTGCTATCGTCCTTGTTAGTAGAAAGGCAGTAATGTGTGACCTTTGCCTTCACACTCTAGATGTCCATTATAATCAGGGCCGTCTGGTCTGTGCCCAGCTTCCCATCTAACGATCCCACACTCTCATTACCGGCCTTTTCGTGTCTGTCCTGCTGCAAAACCACATAGTTCTATTAATGAGAGCTTGGCTCAGCATGATTTAGGACTTGCCTCTGGGTTGCATATCAGGTTAAAGATGCACATACACAGAAACTCTAAACACCAGTTGGTGAGCTTTCAACTCACAAATCTAAAGTATCTACTTGTCACTTCAGTTTAATGGTTGTATGAAAATGGTGTAAATAAATCCCTTCCATCAACTTGCTTTGATTAATCAGCTTGCTGGTAATTTGAAAAAAAATTTCCTTTCTGCTAATAAAACACATTTCTAAATCACCGGCATATGCAATATTGTACAGTACTTGCAGGTTATTGAGCATTGTGTCCATGTAAGGACAGTTCATTTCTGATGCTGTTGGTGTCCTATTCAGGCTTCTTCAAAGACAAGTATGTAATGGAATGAGAAGTGACATATTAAGTAGCCAAGAAGAGGCACCCCTCCCAATGGGAAAGAACACTGAGTTCTTTTTAAATTGTCTGAATCTAATCCTGCATTAAAAAGACTGTGGCAAACACAGCGCCATGTTTTAGCGTGCAGATTAAAGGGAATTGCAGACAGTGCATAATCAAACACATTCTCTCTGTTTATGTTGTTGGTTTGCTGTATCCATTGTACTGCAAAAATATTGGCACACTTAATTTAGGTAAGTAGTCCCTGGTTTGTATTTTAGCTTTGTAAACTGCCCCCAATTTCAAACTTGAACTGATCTAGCCTGGCATTTGGGTTGTACGTCTTTGTGCCACCACTTTTGCATCAAGAACACACATCTGAGCATCTTTTTGATATGTATACCCCCTGAAAAATAACTGCACAGGCATTTCATATTGAGACATTTCATGCTATTAGCAATACCCTCCGGTAAATCTCTGTAGAAATTTCACAGACGCAGTTAAATGGTACATTTTCAGGACTTTACTGAATGTGTAGTGGAGAGGGAGGATGAGGGTGAGAGAGGGATGGAGAGATAAATTCCCCATCTGCCCCAGTAATAAATGAGACTGCGGGGCTCCTGACAATATATTGGGAGAGAAATGCTGATGGGGATTTTTTCCTTTAAGGCAAATGTTTAACTTCTCAGCTCCCACCCTGACGGCACAATGTTTCATACTGTGCACAGCCCACTGATTCTCAATATCTTGTAGGATATTACAGAGCAAAAGCTGCCTTTTTTTCCAGGCCTATTGTGGCTCTGGTCAACTGCAAACCACCTTGTCTGTTCTGTGACACGAGGAACAAATTCACCTGTAAACAATGCAACCTCAGCTGACTTTTTTCCTTCTTTGTTTGCATTATAGTATAACAGCTTCAGTGTTTTGCTTTCTCTATCTCTTCCTTGCACACACACACATGCACATGTGCTAGCATGAAGGCACTAGGGTACATCCAGGGGCTGGAGATACTTTTACTGGGTTTTTGTTTGTCTTACTGCTGCCCAACTGGAAGCTGAAGAGTCAAGAGGGTGCTCTGGAGACACAAGCTGCTCCTATCCAGCAGAACCTAAGAGATGAGCTCCTGTCCGGGATGAACGCTGTTCTGTATTAGGGCTCTGGACCTGTCATGAGTAAACAGGTCTTGTAGGTCGGAGGGAGGTTGAGATGTTTTCTGGGTTTGAATTACGCTCTTGTATCTCAAAGCAGCGTAATTTTATGTGAGTTGCTCTATTGATAAAATGGCCTCAGAAATATGCAATGTCATTTCAGATCAAGGCTTAAGCTTCATAAATGAGTATTAATAACAGAAACATTTTATGTATTTTTATCTGCCCAATCTGACTGTCTCAGGTATAATTAGGTGAGATCAAATAACCTGACATCCTTCAAAACATGCACCAGACTCTTAAGGGATTGAAAATATTTTGAAAGATAATTACATTAAGAGTTCATTAATGTAGGAAAGAACTTAATGTACAACGTGAGTAATTTGTGGTGTTTTCTGAAGTGATGCTCAAAATGAGGGATGGATCTTTTAACATCTGATCCCAAGAGATGCAGAACGCAAAAACACAAATTCCTGCTCTTGAAAACCAGATGAATTCAGCTTTTTAAATCTATAAATTTAGAAATGCGTTTATCTCTTGGAATAATTTAACATCAAGGATATATCTAACTGAGGCAACTCATGTGAGGCAGTTTGTGTTTGACTGCAGGGTATTTTCACTCTTGTGGAGTACCTAGCTCGAGGGTACAAGCCCCCCCTGGGATGTAGAACTGTGCTTGTACTTCAAGTGCCAACATCTGTTCCACAGGCCTTTCCTTGTGACAGGATTCCCTAAATCTAGCATCTTATTTTTGAGTAGATAACTTGAAATAGAAGTATTCTTTCAAGACTGTGACTTTTTCATACTGATAAAGCAAGTCCATGTCCAAGGGTTTGAATACAGATGTAAACAAGTTTCTGTCATTATTTCTCTCTGCTGATTGACTTTCATTCTGTGTGCTTCAGGACCTCGGTCTGGAGGGCACCTCGCTCAATGACATTCTGTACAAGAACGCTGCCTTTCTGAATCTGGTGGATCCCATTTCCCATGAGCTGCTGATCAGTCTGGCCCGGGACATTCAGTGCCCCAAAAAGGTGAGTTTCCCAGCTGCATACTTACTGTTACAGACAGGACGACCCACCTCATGGTGATGTCCTTCTGTGGGCCACAGATAAGATCATCACAGAACCTAAAACAGATCTGTTCAATCATGAGGTTTATAAATATGCAACTCAACTAATAATGAGCCATCTTTGACATCCATAATAATGTGGAGTCAGTCATTTACTTCTGTCATTCATCCCTTTCAGTGGACATACAGTGCCATGATAAAGTGTTTCCTCCTTCCTGATTTTTTCTATTTTTGCATACAGTATTTGTCACCTTTAATTGTTTCATGTCTTCAGACAATATTGATGACAAAACAAAGACGATGTACGTGATTCCACCATTCAGAAGAGACCGGGCAAAACGGTATCCATGGCAGTCACATTTGCTAAAAAAAAACCTTGATGACCCAAAAGCCTCGTGGATGATGATCTGCGGAATGATGAATTAAAAGAATATATTTGTGGAAGACATGGGTCCCATTGCATCTGGTGTAATGCTAACTCTGCATTCCACAATAAGAACTTCATACCAATAGTCAAAAACGGTGGTAGTGTGATGGTTTTTGGGTGCTTTGCTGATTTAGGGCCTGGGTGATTTGCCATAATTTTGCGATAATTGACGGAACCAAAAATTCTGCTGTTTACAAGGAAATCCTGACGGAGATAAGTAAGTGATTTAGAGCCTAATCAAAATTGGGTTATAAGCAAGCAGACAATGATCTGATACCCAAGTGCAAGTTTCTCTCTGAATGACTCAAAAGAGTTTTGACTTGAACCCCTTTGAAGTGTAGTAGTAGGACCTTTAATGGACAATTCATACTCCAGTGTGCCAGAATTGTAGCAATTCTGCAAGGAAGAATGGGCTGGAGTTCCACACAGTGTTGTGAAGAACTAATCCCCAGTTATCAGCAGTGTGTGGTTGAAGTTGTTTCTGCAAAAGACACCATCAGCTATTAAGTTCATGGGGGGTGATTATTTTTTCACTGAAACCATTTAGTATGACAGCATATACAACCATAGAGGAAATCCTGAGGGTAGCAAATACATTTTCACAGTACTTCATGCTCATCTGTACTTTTTAAATCATGATCTGTATTTAACTGCACAATGGAACAAGAATAGGCAGTTTTAAGCCGCTCCCAAGAGCATGTGAATCTGATTGGTTATCCACCCTATGGGCTTTATTTTATAATGCCTTTTGAAAATCTAATCTTGCCCTCCCAGCACTGTTAGAGGGCACGTGTTTGGAGATTTATCACTGTAATCACAGAGGTGAGGTGAGCTGGGGTTTGAGGGGAGGGTTTGGGAATGCATATCTTTGATGTAATCTGCACATGTGGGAGGAGGCAGTTCCTGTACAACAGAAAGGAATATGATGCCCACTGACCGGGGTTTATCCACGCAAATTTGCAAAGCAGTGCTAGATGGGCAAAATGAGGATGTTTATAGTGTGAGGGGACTCCACTGTGCCTCTGCAGAGTGGTCCTGATGACTCGTAATTTGGGATGGTGGGAAGGTAAGATGACATGCGGTAACGGGGGGGGAGTGAGGGAGGAAAGCTCTGAGCTTTGAGTGGCTCACTTCCTCTGTTTCTGGCCAGCCAAGCATCTGAATCAACAGAGAGCTTCTGCAGTCTGTGGCATATGTAGGTTGCCTATTGTTCCCTAATAACAAAATGACTCTTACGTGCTGTCTGACTATATCTGAGGTTTGCTGTGATTTTTTTGTTTAGAAATGCATAAATCAACACTCCTGGAAGTTAATTGCTTTTTCTTTGGGCATGTGTTTCTGCAGAGGGTTGAGGTGCATTTCAATAAATCCTGTTTATAAATCTGTCATTTAAACTCTTGAATAAAAAGTACAGACATTGCATTGCAAAACCATTCTCTTCCAAAGAGCAAAACCCATGCATTTTTTTGGAGGTCAGCCCCTGTTGCACTCAGCATTTCAGCGATTCTCAGGCACCCTAAATCTGAAATGAGAGTATCTTCAGCTGCATTAGACTCCAGTGTGCATGTAATGGAATAAACCATCCTCTCCCCTGGCATCCCCATGCGCATTGCAGACTCCGGCTCTGTTCATCTAATCAGCTCAGTCATGTCACGCTGCGGTCTGTTCACCAGGGGATAGCAGAAAGAATAAGGAGGGCATTAGGATCATGGGGAGTTGGCAGCTGGGTTAGCCCCCCCCCCCACTTCAAGCCCAGCTCCATGCCTGCTATCCTAGAATTCTTTAGTGGCGAGGCAAAATTGCAATGACATTAGCACACTTCCCATTCGTGTATGGCATCACAACTGACGCATTAACAGGAGTGAAGGAGCTCGGGGAGAACCATCACTTTTCTGATGAGATCTCAAAACATCAAGACAGGAAGCCGTCCAGTTTTTATCTGATATGTCAATATATCCCTTCCAGTATGCTGCAATCCTGTCTATGTCATATTGTATGACCTTAGGAAATGCAGCTGAATCTTCATTTTAAAAGATGCAAACTGTTATTTGACCACCAAATCAATGATAATTGTGGAGATTATCCAAGTACCAATAATAATTTCACCATTTATAGTATCACGACTGAGAAGAATCATATTTATTTACACTAAATATTTACATATTCAGTTACCAGCTCATTAAAAATCTCATGTATTGTACTGATTAAATTTTGCTACTTTGCAAAGATAGCAATTCAGATTTCAAAGTTTTAACTGAGCTGTTTGTGGCCAGTGCAGCATCATTGATGGAGATTTGAAAAATCAGAGACAAAGAAATTGTTATCTCTATCATTACAGATACTATGGCACAGGAGGCCTAGACAAGCAGGTGCAGTGATCAGATCAGGCGGATTCGCGTCACAAAATGCGAATCAAATTTCAGCAGTTTTGACGAAATGCTAATCATCGTAACAATTCCTTCGCAAAAAATGCGATTCAAAAAATCTTAATGATATTTCATGGATCCTGACTCACTAGCCTGTGAACTTCCGAATTCCCGAGCCACGTAGCAATAAGAGAAGTTTTCACGACTTCGATTGGCTGGAAAATGATGTTCCTCATTTGCATGCCAACCAATCGGCTTCTGGGGAGTGCATGCATGCACTTGGGACTTGGGAGGCTTTCTGATACGCTCATACGCTTTATCATCTTTGTCTGCTAGTCAGCTAACTAACGTTAACTAAAGAAAATCTTTGTAAATGATCATCATATCAAGGCGATATGATTTGTTTCTTGCCCCAACTCTTCTAACTTTGCCAGCTGTCATAGGCATGAAATTATATGAGCTCTCGCGCGACCCAACTAAACTTTCACATTTTAGGGACGTTAACTAGTTTGCTGGTTAATTCAAAAGCAATCGCTTAGGTACAGCTAGCTGGTTAGTGAATCTACGGTAGTTATGATGTCTATTGGAGGAGTTTTTATAGCTCTGATTTGTCGCTTTCAACGCCATCACACGCAGACAATCTCTTTCAACATTGATTACCAGCTTATTTTATCTAAAGAGCAAACAGACAGTTCGGGCCTGAGACTTGTTATATCATACCTAGTTGTACGTGAATTATCTTGTTGTGCATGCTATTGCATATTACGTTACTCTTCAGATTTTAAAGTTAGCCATCTTCTAATCTAGCTGACGCTAGTTAAGGGGAATCTTTGTAATCATTGCTATACTTAAGCGATGTGATTTGGTTTTTGCCCAAATGGAAAGAATTCCGGATCAGACCTCCCCTTTCGCCTTTAACTCTGACTGGATGTACGCTTTAGATTTTTTTACACCAGAATGTTCCTCCAGCCACCCAAACATCACGGTAAGCCCATCAAAGTCATAAAAACTTGTCCCATTGCTATGTGGTTTAGGAAATCGCAAGTTTGCCGGCGTCTCCCGAAACATGCACAATGATTTCTGATCATTCAAATACATGATGTTGTGATGTCAAAATGTGACTCAGTTGGAGAGTGCCTTGTGTGACTGGATTTTAATGGGAATGGATCCTTTCACATCTATGATCAGGCATTAAACATCATTATGCTACAGTAAGGTATAGATAAGACAGCTGTGCTGCAGGTTACAAGTAGTTCAGAGAAATTTCATTGGGAAACGGAAGTGTGCTGTGCTAAATTATGATTGTTCAGGGTAAAAATGTGCTAAATTATGATTGTTCAGGGTACTAACAGGTAATAAAATGGATGCCTTTTTAATTTGGGTTTAAAGTTTGAATTTGTTTTGTTTTCTTTCAGAAAATTAATAAATGTTCAATTATGTTGTATTTCTATTTAACTGACAGTTAATTTGTCATCCATAATTTGTTTTGAAAGAATAAAAAAGAATAAAAAATCCTTTTGTCATTTAAAATCTGATATACTGTTTTCTAATTTTTGCTAATCATTTTTCAGATGTGCTAAACAATTGTTAATCAATTGATATAATGATTCGGAAAAAAATGCTAATCAAATTGTTTTCCTTAATCTGATCACTGAGGTGAAATAAGATGTTTAAAGAGGTCATATTATGGTTTTTGGGTTTTTCCCCACTTCTTTAGTGTGTTATATAGCTTTTATGCATGTAGAACGACTGCAAAGTTGCAAAGCCAAAAGTCCATGCCAAAGGAGATAACACAGCTCCTGAACTGCCTGAAAAACCTTGTTTGCAGTTCAGCCTTTTTTTCTGAAACACGTCTATGTCACAATTTAACACATTTCATTAATGCACAACTTGAAGCTATATTGGCATGCCTTTGAACAAAGTTAGCTAGAGCAGAAGCCGGGAAGTGTTTGTTAGTAGGTATCGCGATGTTAAGAAGATGGCTTTTTCTTCAGTGTGAAGGCAAATTCCCTTTTATGGACTTCCAAAGGAAGACCAAGTGAAAAAATGAGTTGGTAAAATAAAATTTTCACTTTCTTCCATTACAGTAAAACCCCATCCTTTTATTATATTCCCTTTATTTTACTAGAGCCCTTCTATAGAGAGCCTGTCCACTTCCTATTTACCCCTTTGTAAAGAAGCCAAATTAGGCAATTTATGTGTTCTCCAATTAAAAGTTTTATAATTCAAGATTTAAGCATCACAGAGAATGAGAAAATAACTGAAATGGAACAAGACACTCATGGCATTTAGAATACTTATTTCAGTTCATTTTCATAATTTTAGAACAGAATACAGGCCTCAAACAAAAAGAATCTTCACGAAAATTCAACATTGAAGTAGTTAAAAAATACTGTGAAAGGAAAAATGGCTCTGAAGTAAAACAATACATTTCCAGGATCATAAACTCTTTGACCAAAAGTGTGTCACATTTCAGAGTAATATTCAAAATTTCTAACTGTTCAGGAGCCAAATAAGAGTGCACTCCAAGTGGCTCCCCAGTGGCCCCAAATGTTGCACAGTGAAATCGTATTCATATTAAATCAACAATTTTGACTCATGATGCTCAATATGAAGTAATGATTTTCAAGTGGGTGTTAGCAGGAGTCCATCAAAATGTGGGGATGGACATCATTGGTGTCCAAAAACCCTCTCCAAACCCAAAAAAAAAAAAAAAAAAAAAAATTCTCCATTATAAAGTATCAAACTTGGTCCATTTCTCACCCGAGCTCAGCATGCATACTCATTACAGAAAAAAATGTCAGGATGTAACTGTCAGAATGTTTACCTTGCAAGGAAACCATTTGCTGTTGCCGCTTCCTATGTGGATGAGGGGTTTGAGTTTAGGAGGTGTGATGACCCTAAAGCTCGTCAGTTGTACCTTGAGATTAATTGTTTCTCTACCTTTTTAATTTAGTTTATTTGAAACTGGTTGCCTGGCTTACCTGATTGAGTTTGTGAGGCTATAAAAGGTGGCCTCTGCTCATGATTGGGGATCAGCTGGCTGGAGTTCATTTGTTTTTGGGTGCTGGTTGTAGGCCTTGTTTTGATTTTTCATTATTCATTTTATGTAACGTTTATCAAGTATTTTCTATTAAATAAACTCCAAAGGTTTTTTTCTTAAATGATGTGTTCCCTCTTTTTAGTTAGCTAACCGGCCCTATGGGCCGATAAGCTATTGTCGTGGTGTGGCGTCCGTTGTCTGTTGTCCGGAAAATTTTTTATCTTTTTTTTTTGGGCAGATGAATTGTTGTGTAAATTTGCCATTACATACTACTAGGCCATATCTCCTGACATTTTTTCGGATTTTTGATTGAATCATTTTTGTCCGTTTTATGGGCCCTTGAAATTTTGGCCCCAATGTTTAAGATAGGACTGAGAAATTAAAAAAAAAAATCATTGCTCAAAAACTGCGCGATAGATTTTTTTCTAAATCAGGCAATCAACTTACCTTGGTACCGTCAATATACAGTGCGAGCACCATTTGATTGAATCTACGGAAGTGGGTCTAGTGGGGGCGCTGTACTTTATGAATATGCAAGATGACTTGTGGAGGCCAAATGGTTGCAGATAGAGATTAAGGAAGTATATATACATTAGGAAGTCATATATGACCTATAACTTGGATGTGTTAAAGTTGACCTCAGATGGCTTTGAACGGTCAAACTTGAGGTCAAGGAAAATATTAACAGTGTTAAAACATAGGAAATTTCAAAAATTTCAAAAAATTATTTCTCAAAAACTGTCTGATAACTTTTTTTCTGAATTTGGCAATCAACTCACCTTGAAGCACTTTATGTACTGTGTGAGTACCATTTTAATTGAATCAACGGAAGTGGGTCTAGTGGGGGCGCTGTACTTAAGGGGTCAATCCTGGGTTCACTCAATTTAAGTACTTCTAAACACTAAAAACACATAAAAATTGTATCAACTGAAAAATGCTCAGAATGGAATTTGATTTTAATCAAATTTAACAAGTTTATTACCGTGAAAACCGTACATTATTGGCGAAAAATGTGAAATCTTGTGGCAACAATATCTCAGAAACTATACCATATTTTCATGTAATTCTTTTTTTTTTTTTTGAAGCTAAAATCACCAGCTATACAATGACATACTCATTCTGGGTATTTTCTTGGGAAAATATTTTGAAAAATTATTTGGTCATAGAATTTTAGAAATGGGTGGCAGAACCTGCCTGGCAGATGGATCATAAATACACCATGTATCTACCTACCCAAAAATGGCTATGTCATTGTATAGAACATAACAAACTGATGCTATGGTGAAAATTTCAGAGCAATACCTTGAAAAATGTGGATTTTATGCCGCCACAAGCCTGATAAACTATGAAATTTAGCGATCTCGAGAAAATTGCGTTTTTTGTCGCTAAAACGAATGCACTGGAGGCGTCCACATAATAAAAATCCACTTAAAAGATAGTTTTTTGGTCTTAAAATCACCTTTTATGAATGTTTTGAAAGATTTTTAACAAAATGAAAAAAAAAAATATTTTTTCAAGTCTGAACCTAGTCTTGACCCCTTAAACATTGGGTCTTATGAAGAATGGGCAAAATCGCCTGTGGAAGCTAAATGGTTGCAGATAGAGATTAAGTTTGTGTTATCGACATGTAAGGATGTGTATATTTTGGATGTGTTAAAGTTGACCTCAGATGACCTTGATAGGTCAAACTTGAGCTCAAGCAAAATGTTACAATTTTCAAAGGCTTCTAGGCTTGATAATATTGAAGATTGGGACCATGTGTGTTGAACATTTACTGGAAGTCATATTTGAACTTTCATTTGGTGGACTTGAACTTGACCTTCGGTGACCTTCAAAGGTCAAACTTCGCACAGTGAAATTTCAGTGGCTTCTATCACCAAAACTATTGCTGATAGAGTGTAGGTTTGTATTGGAGATGTATAGGAAGTCATACATGAACTTTCATTTGGTGACCTTCATATTGACCTTCAAAGGTCAAACTTGATCTAGTGAAAATTCAATGACTTGTATCACTAGAAAGGTCACAGATGGAGCCTAAGTTTGTATCGCAGACTTAAAGGAAGTTACACATGAACTTTCATTTGGTGGCATTCAACTTGACTGTTGGTGACCTTTGAAGGTAAAACTTGACATAATACATTTACAATGACTTTTATTGCCACAAGAGTCACAGATGGAGCCTAGGTTTGTATTAGAGACATATAGGAAGTCATATATGAACTTTCATTTGGTGACCTTTGTATTGACCTTCAAAGGTCAAATGTGATCTAATGAATATTCAATGACTTTTATCACTAAAATGGTCACAGATGGAGACTAGGTTTGTGTTACATACATCTAGGAAGTCACATATGAACTTTCATTTGGTGACATTCAACTTGACTGTCGGTGACCTTTGAGGGTCAAACACGACAGTGAAATTACAATGACTTGTATCACCAAAATGGTCACCGATTTAGCCAAGGTTTGTATAGAGAATTTTAGAAAGTCATATATGAAGTGCATTTGCTGACCTCAGCTTGACCTTCTGTGATCTTTAAAGTTCACAATTGACGTATTGCATTTTCAATTACTTGTATCACCAAAACTGCTTCAGAGCTTAGGATTGTATTACAGGAGGTCTTATAAATATATGCAAACTTTTATTTAGTGACGTTGACATTGACCATCAATGATTCAAAGGTCAAATTTAACATGAAATTTTCATAACTTCTATCATCCTGATAAGATTGCTTGCCGGTAAGCTAAAGGACCCTTGATCCTATTTTTGTTACTTCCCATGAAGTAACAAAATGGGGGCTTGTCCGTAAAGAGGACTCTTGTCTGTGTTAAGAGATAACAATAAGCCTGACCTTCCCAGGAACCTAATGGCTCATGTTAATGGCTTTAAGGAAAGATTGTACCAAGCTAGAGAATTTGCAAAGTTAAAGCTAGAGAGAACGCAAAAGAAAATGAATCTTCTATATGATTGTACTGTGGAAAGGTGCATGTTTGACCCAGGTGACCAGGTGCTGCTTCTTTGAACTATTGTTATTTCGCCATTTGAGGCAAAATTTGACGGCCCATATACAGTGAAAAAATTGAGTCTCTGATGAGAATTATTTAGTTTCCACACTTTGCAAAAATAATCAACACGGTTATGTCATGCCAACTTAATGAAGCCTTACCTTAATTCTGACTTTCAAAGTTCTGAGTTGAGGGATGTGAAAGCTGCCTTAACAGATAATACACTGTCTTGTACTTAGAGCACAGGGGAGGAGGCAGAGGAAAGCTTTGCGTCAGGTGGGGAATTTTTGTGTGGATGTTTGAAAAACCTCAATATACATTTTGTGTGTACCCGATATTGTTAGGATTCTGCAACTGAGTATATCAGTTTTTTTTCCAACTCTCTTTATTGATTTTTTTCACAGCAGTTCACAACAATCACATCAAACAGTCAGAAAGACAAATATCTATGATGCCAGTATAAGTCCCTCCCACCCCCACCCCTGTCCATCTCAGTGGACTCCTACGTCCCAACCCCACCAGGGCTGGGTCCATCCTTCCCAGCAGCACTCACACATCCAAACAAGCAAAGACGGAGACCGGACAAGACAAACCCAAACCGAACCAAACAAACAACAACAAAAAACACAACAGAAGGCAAAAAAGGGAAAAGATAAGGGGGAGAGGGAGAAAATAAAAAGGGTGGGGATGCTCAATTAATTATCAGGTTCCTCGATAACAACCAGCGAGTAGGTGAGTAGTTGTGGAGGAGTGAGTCCACTTAAGAAGAATAAGCCTCCTAGCAAGCAGAGTGGTGAAAGCAAGGACCTGTTTTGCAGCCCTGGACATATTAGGTATCAGGGGGACTCCAAAGAGGGCAGCGAGGGGCTCACAGTTCATTTTAACACGGAGTACATGACAAATTGTCTCAAATATTGAGCTCCAAAACTGTGAAAGTTGTGAACATGACAGGAACATATGCACATAGTCCGCAGGGGACTGTTTGCATCTATTACAAGAATCAGTTCGATCAGGTTATATTCTAGCCAGCCTTGTATTGGTGGGATGAACTCTGTGCAGGACCTTGCACTGCAAAAGGCTGTGTCTTGCGCATATAGAAGAAGGTAGTATGTGATCCCATTGCTTGTCAGATAAGGTCATCCCAAGGTCGTTGTTCCAAGTGGCCCTAAGTGAGTTTAGACCAGTCAGGTTAAGCTTTGAAATCCGGTTGTATATAGTCCCTATGAGTCCTTTTTGAGTTGTGGCAAGTAATAAAAATACCCCCGCAAAGCGGGCGTTACCCCTCAGCCGTGGATGCGAATTCAAGATGGCAGCCGTGGCAGCCATATTAGATATCGGAGCGCAACAAAAATCGATAGGCTTCTGTAGCTACCCACTCCCAACACCCACACCAAAAATGGTGTTGATTGGCAATGGCGTTTTGGAGTTAATGCACGGAATGTAAATTCAAGATGGCACCCGTGGCAGCCATATTAGATTTCGGAGCGCAACAAAAATCGATAGACTTCTGTAGCTACCCATCATAAACACCAACACCAAAAATGGGGTTGATCGGCGATGGCATTTTGGACTTAATGCGCGGAATGCAAATTCAAGATGGCAGCTGTGGCAGCCATATTAGATATCGGAGCGCAACGAAAATCGATAGGCTTCTGTAGCTACCCACTCCCAACACCCACACCAATATCATATTATAATGATTGGGGCACTTCAACCCCCTCAATGTTCAACCCAAAGTAATGCCCTTGGAGGGCGCCCTATGTCTTAATGGTTAAGACCGTTTCAGGCTGATTATACTAGAGGTGCGGCGTACACAGCCTATGCAGCTTTAACAAGGTGCTATTTCATCATAAATACATGCAAACATTTGTAATAGACCATGAAAATGAAAAGCTAAATTGGAAGATGGGCATAATATGGCCCAAGGTCCAAAACCTGTGTAAAATGAGGTGCCCCCGAAGACGGAAATAGGCCTGATTTAAATTCGGGAAAAAGTGCCTCAATGGGTTTTTTTTTTTTTTAAGTGTTGTGGGTGTTCCACAGGACTGCACACGCGCTTACCCCTTCTTTGCATTCTCTGCATCCTTGTGTTGTGTCCCCAGTCCCTGTAATTACATTCACTTGTCTTCAGGGCGTTCAAAACAACTAAATTGGGTTTTGTTACAGGAATATCCTAAGGCTAAGAGTGACAGCTGAGTGAGCTCTGCTTGCAATGACATTAAAGCTGTTTTCCCTTTTTGTTTAGATGGGCATAAGTCTTGAAAGTGCTTGGGCCACAGAAGATCTTAAATAGAAAATTGGCATTAAGGAAATAAGCGCTGGATGTTTGTTCAGAGAGAACAACTGTGATTTTCAGACCAGGTGTCAGCTTACAGGCTGTTTGCTCGACAGCAATATGTGCTCTCCTGGTACACATTGCACTGTAACACCTCAGCTGCTACTGCTGGATCACACCGAGATCTGTGCCGGCAGCAGGTTGATTATGCTGCCGAGCCTGTGAATGAAGGATGCAAACAAAGCACCCCGAATATATTATGTATGAGCAATATTTTGAATGCTTTAATGCGCATTTACAGGTGGTACCCCTTGTGCGTTAAAATATGTTACTTGTGATCAGAGTGTTCTTGACTTAGCAGTCCGATGCTGATGTAACAATCACCACTGGTAATTGGAAACAGTGGATTTTTAGAATACTGACTGCGTTGTAAATGCATTCCTACTCTTCAGCCGCCATGTGCACTAGACCAAAGACAACGAGGACAATTCAAGCTGTTATCAGCAGCAGGTCGAGACGCCAACATCTGTCATGGTATTGGGGTGAGTCAGTGGACATGGGTGACTTGCACATTTGCGAGGACACCATTAATTCAGAACGATATGTTTGAATTTTGGAGCGATATCCTGTCATTAAGATGTTGTCTGTTAGAGACACATCTCTGAATTTTCCAGGAAGACAATGACAAACCACATTCTACGCATTAAGAGAGCATAGATGTTAAAGCTGAGAGTGCGGGTGCTAGACTGGCCTGCCTACAGTCCTTATCTGCCTCTGACTGAAAATGCGTGGCTGATCATGGAGCGAAATATATGACAATAAAGGACCTGTTCAATTGTGCAGCTGAAGACCTGCCTAATAATGCAGGAATGGGGGAAAATTCTGCTTGCTTGACTGGTGTCTTAAGAGCTCAAGCAGTTAACACGATTATAAGACATGGCTACATTATGTAGTGGTAAACAGTTGACAGTGCCAACTTTATTGGACTCTGTTGCAGTCATTACTTTTTATATTTTGAATGAGCAATTTACTTTTTAAAAAAAATCAAATGTGTTGTTGTGCTGATTATTACATAGTACAGTGCAATGGACTTTTCAAATCAGTCCTTCTTGATTTTCTGTATGTTTTTTTTTTTTTTTTTGGAATTGGAGTTGTTCAGGTTGTACCCTTACATTATTTGTTTGCTTATTTAGCATTACCTGTTTCAATTAACCTTATTATTCCAACTTGTCACATCATTATTAGTCCTAATTCGCCGCAACATCTTTGGAGTTTGTTACAGTCATTAGATTTGCAATAAGTGCATATATATAAAACTACTTTTACAAGTGGAAGCCTCAAACAATGTGTTATTGTATTATCGACATACAACCCCAATTCCGAAGTAGTTGGGACAAAGTGTAAATTGTGAATAAAATCAAAATGCACTGACTTTCAAATCACACCAGCCAGTATTTTGTGCACAATAGAACGGAGAAAACTTAGCAAATGCTGAAACTGAGAAATTTTTACAATTTTATCCACAAAAGTTGGGACATTTCAAATTTGATGGCTGCTACAAGTCTCAAAAAAGTTGGGACAGGAGCCTATTTACCATGGTGTAGCATCCCCTCTTCTTTTTAACACAGAGTGGAGGCGTCTGGGCATTGAGGCGACAAGTTTCTTGAGTTTAGCCATTGGAATTCGATCCCACTCTTGTTTAATACAGGGCTTCCAGCTGCTGGAGAGTTTTGGGTCTCCTTTGAGGAACTTTTCGTTTAATTATGCGCCAAATGTTCTCAATCAATGAAAGATCAGGACTGCAGCCAGGCCAGTTCAGCACACGGACTCTTCTACTACGAAGCCATCCTGTTGTAATAGCTGCAGTATTTGGTTCTGAATTGTCCTGCTGAAATATACAAGGCCTTCCCTGGTATAGATGTCATCTGGAGGGGAGCATATGTTGCTCTAAACCTTTATATACCTTTTAGCATTCATGGTGCTTTTTAAAACATGCAAATGTCCCACACCATATGCACTAATTCATCCCCATACCATCAGAGATGCTGGCTTTTGAACTGAACGCTGATAACAGGAGGGGTGGTCTTTCTCCTCTTTAGCCCGGATGACATGACACCCATGATTTCCAACGAGAATGTCATATTTGGAATCGTCTGACCACAGGACACTTTGCCACTTTGCTGCAGTCCATTTTAAATGAGCCTTGGCCAACAGAACACAGCGGCGCTTCTGGATCATGGTCAACAATGGCTTTGTTTTTGCATGATAGTTTTAGGTGGCATCTGTGGATTGCATGGCAGACTGTGTTTACAGACAGTGGTTTCTTGAAGTATTCCTGGGCCCATTTAGTTATGTCGATGACAGAATCATGCCGGTGAGTGATGCAGTGGCGTCTGAGGGCCCGAAGATCACGGGCATCCAGTAAAGGTCTTTGGCCTTGTCCCTTATGCACAGAGATTTTTCCAGTTTCTCTGAATCTTTTGATGATGTTATGCACTGTTGATGATGAGACCTTCAAAGCCTTTGCAATTTGACGTTGAGGAACACTGTTTTTAAAGTATTCCACAATTTTTTTACGCAAGCCTTCACAGGTTGGAGAGCCTCTGGCCATTTTTACTTCTGAGAGACTCCGCCTCTCTAAGACATCCCTTTAATAGCCAATCATGTAACACACCTGATGCCAGTTAACTTAATAAGTTGCTAATTGTTCTTTCAGCTGATTCTCTTATATATTAAAGCTATAGTGCATAACTTCTGTCGCCCCCTAGGGGAATTCTGCGTTATTACAACAATACAGCCAGCACTTCCATATGAGGCATGCCCACACTGAAAAATAACACGAGATGTTAGAGGAGCCGATTGGCTTAATCAGCATTGTGTCATCTCCTCTAGTAGTGGCTTGGGTGAAACGGACATTTACGGACATGTTGAAGTTACGCACTATAGCTTTACTAGCTTTTTCAGCCCTTTTTTGCCTGTGTTCCAACTTTTCTGAGACCTGTTGCAGCCAGAAAATTTGAAATAAGCTCATTTTGTGGATAAAAATGTAAAATATCTCCGTTTCAACATTTGAAATGTTATCTATGTTCTATTATAAATAACATATTGGCTCATGTGATCTGAAAGTCATTGCATTTTGATTTTATTCACAATCTACACTTCGTCCCAACTATTTTGGAATTGGGGTTGTAGTTGAGGGTAAATAATGGACTTTTCAAATCACTCCTTTTGATTTTGCTTTAGTTATCCATAATGTATCAACCTTTACTGAATTAGAGCTGTAAAATAAATGTAACTTACGGTGAGACCTGTGACTGAAGAAAGACTGTGACTTTTGTGGACCTGGTGCTTCAAATGCATTTATGATGAGTCCTATGTTTGAAGAAAATTTCTGTTTTGAGGGCCTTGCACTAAACATCTCTCACTTACTAAAACAAATGCATTTGGCTACTTTGGGGAGAATAAAAAGTTCTGATTTATGATGAGTCCTGTGATTCAAAACTTTTATGGGCTCTTGCACCAAATACCCTCCGTCATTTATTGAAACAAATGCATTTGGTTGGTTTAGGGAGATTAAAAAGATGTCACTATGAGGAGGTTTATAAAAACAAATCAAAAATAAACCTTTGAAGTCCCCATTCAAGTAAATGACAGTTGAGTACACAGTGCTGCATACCTGCTAATGAAATCTAAATGACAGAAAATAGATTTTAAAAAACTATGAACCTACATCAGACAGAAGCTTATTAGCTGACCAATAAGGAATAAGGGTTTTGAGAAAAGAACTGGGATTGGACAACTGAAAATGTTGTGCAATGTTATACATTATTTTCATGGAAACTGACAAATGGTTCAGATCCAAAACCTGTCAACCTCCAGGTATAGACTTAGATGATGATATCTGGTTGTTTTGTCCCCAAGAATAGCAATTTAGGCTTTGTTAACTAATAAGAAATAAATTTGTATGTTTCTTAGTTATGGCATACTGCTTAATTATAGCAGTAAATCACCAAGTGAGGTGGGAATTGATAATTTTCCTGATTCCGTCTATAATGCAGACGCAATTTCAGAATGATTTCAATGACTTCAGTGATTATTTTTGATGATACTGCAGAGGTATCCCAACCTGTATCAATCATGCATACCATGCCTAATTTTAACTCTCACACTGTTTTTGATGGGAATTTATTTCTTTAAATTCTGTCCCTAACGCCTCTTGAGGTTTTGGATCTGACCCAAATACAGATTGACTGGCGATAATCGTGTTTAGAGAGAGAATTGCCGAATTAGCCATGTTCCATCCTGTGCATTTGTAGGATACGGGCACTGTGAAGTCTTCTGACAAAATCTGCAGACAGCTGATCTACCACCTCACCCCTCACTCCAGATGGCTTCGACAGAGCATGCCCAGAAGGAAGTCCCAGGCCTGGTGAGTCCTGTCAGACACACAAAATGCTACAGCCCTGCTTAAGCGCCTACCCTCTCAGTAACACTCATCACTAATCCAGTGGTCCAGATGGCACCAATGCCAAACTACAACATATCTTGATAGTCTCACATACTTGTTGAGCAAGAAACAGATGCCCAAAAACAACAACTGAAGTTGGCCTTTCAACCCCAAATGGAAACCCTTCGGCATTCCATAGGGGATTTTCTGGTGATTCTGCCTTTTATAAACAGCAGATATACTAAATTATTTGTACTTTTGAAAATTAATTAATATTATGCATTGCTGAAATAAAAGAGTACTGCTGTTTGGTGACTGTGTCCTGACTGCTCTCACTGTAAAGCATTAGATCCTGTTGCAGTTGGTAATTATTTCTGTGGAACCTTTATTTAATAGATAAACTGAAAATAGGCTCTAGTTTTGTGCCTTCGTAAATGGAAACGTATGTTGCAATAACATTATTCACAATGCTGTCTGCGGAAAACGGCGCATTCATTGCCTTAGTTCAATTTGCAGTTTAGTGGTCTGCAGTAAAGGCTTTTGTGTCATAATGGGTTGAACTGCACTTTATGAGGTGTGTCAATGGAGCTGGCCCGTGCAAGCTTCATATCAAAGAATGCATTTACATTTTCACTCACCCAGGTCACCTTTTAACGTAAATGCTGACACTGTATGGTTGTTCAATGAGATTGGATCCTAGCCAACAGTGCTGGATGCAAACACGTTGTAAATGCATATTATTTATATTGTTTTTTTTTTCCCTTCTAAATTTTCACTTTTGTTATGCACCTTACAAATAATGCCTACTAATCAGTGGGGGAGACTAGGGGGAAAGGGACAGTAAAGGGGCATCTTTACAAATTTGAATATTTTCTTTGTGTGGGGTAAATACAGATAATTACCTCCTCCAAGGAGGTTATGTTTTCACTGGTGTTTGTTTGTTAACAGAATCTCAAAAAGTTAGGAACAGACTGGCACGAAACTTTGTAGGATGGTAGGTGGCAATCTAAGGATGAGTTGATTTAATTTTGGAAGTGATCCGGAAAACGTATTCTGAATTCTGGATCCGGAAGAAGTTAAAATATACCTGAGTAGAATGATTGCCCCTTATGTAAGGAACATATTTTCATTAAATTTCAGTGTTAAATAGAATCTACACTAATTTAGAATTGATTATATTTGTTGGTGTTCTGGATAATATTCTTCTGGATCCAATAATACTGACGTATGGTGTGGCGGAGGTATGTGCTCTACCGAGTGTCCTTTTAGTTTACTTCTGTCTCGCCCATGTTTACCTTGAATACTGTTTTGTGTATGGCTTAAATGATCCTCACCATTTCATAAAAAACACATTTATTGCCATGTCCTCCCAAACAGTCTTCACATCACTTCTCTTGAGAAACTTGTTTGATGTACCGAAAATTCTTACATAGAGAGTGTGCACCTCCCAGACAAGTACAACCCCAATTCCAAAATAGTTGGGACAAAGTGTAAATTGTGAATAAAATCAAAATGCAATGACTTTCAGATCACATGAGCCAATATGTTATTTACAATAGAACATAGATAACATTTCAAATGTTGAAACTGAGACATTTTACATTTTTATCCACAAAATGAGCTTATTTCAAATTTTCTGGCTGCACCAGGTCTCAAAAAAGTTGGGACACAGGCAAAAAAAGGGCTGAAAAAGTAATGAATATATAAGAGAATCAGCTGAAAGAGCATTAAGCAAGTAATTACATTAACTGGCATCAGGTGTGTTACATGATTGGCTATAAAAGGGATGTCTTAGAGAGGCTGAGTCTCTCAGAAGTAAAGATGGCCAGAGGCTCTCCAACCTGTGGAGCCTTGCGTAAAAAAATTGTGGAATACTTTAAAAACAATGTTCCTCAACGTCAAATTGCAAAGGCTTTGAAGGTCTCATCATCGACAGTGCACAACATCATCAAAAGATTCAGAGAAACTGGAAAAATCTCCGTGTGTAAGGGACAAGGCCGAAGACCATTTCTGGATGCCCGTGATCTTTCGGCCCTTATACGCCACTGCATCACTCACTGGCATGATTCTGTCACTGATATAACTAAATGGGCCCGGGAATACTTCAAGAAACCACTGTCTGTAAACACAGTCTGCCAAGCCATCCACAGATGCCACCTAAAACTCTATCATGCAAAAAGGAAGCCATTGTTGAGCATGATCCAGAAGCACCGCCATATTCTGTGGGCCAAGCCTCATTTAAAATGGACTGTAGCAAAGTGGCAAAGTGTCCTGTGGTCAGACGAGTCTAAATTTGACATTCTTGTTGGAAATCATGGGCGTCATGTCCTCCGGGCTAAAGAGGAGAAAGACCACCCCTCCTGTTATCAGTGTTCAGTTCAAAAGCCAGCATCTCTGATGGTATGGGGATGCATTAGTGCATATGGTGTGAGACACTTGCATGTTTTAAAAAGCACCATGAATGCTAAAAGGTATATAAAGGTTTAGAGCAACATATGCTCCCCTCCAGATGACATCTATTCCAGGGAAGGCCTTGTATATTTCAGCAGGACAATTCAGAACCACATACTGCAGCTATTACAACAGCATGGCTTCGCAGTAGAAGAGTACTTGTGCTGAACTGGCCTGCCTGCAGTCCTGATCTTTCACCCATTGAGAACATTTGGCGCATAATTAAACGAAAAGTCCGTCAAAGGAGACCCAAAACTATCCAGCAGCTGGAAGCTAGTATTAAACAAGAGTGGCATCAAATTCCAACGGCTAGACTCAAGAAACTTGTCTCCTCAATGCCCAGACGCCTCCACTCTGTGCAAAAAAGAAGAGGGGATGCTGCACCATGGTAAACAGGCCCCTGTCCCAACTTTTTTGAGACCTGTAGCAGCCATCAAATTTGAAATGAGCTCATTTTATGGATAAAATTGCAAAATTTCTCAGTTCCAATATTTGCTATGTTATCTCTGTTCTATTGTGAATAAAATACTAGCTAGTGTGATTTGAAAGTCATTGCATTTTGATTTTATTCACAATTTACCCTTTGTCTCAACTATTTCGGAATTGGGGTTGTAGATCTGTTGCCTCTTGAGAGAAGTGTGCGTGGCAAACCTGTCAAAGGTAGGTGCTTGTCTTTTCCTCACATGATGAAATAGGCAGTTCGGTATGGTATTAACCCATGGGTGTCAAAAGGAATGACAGTGGCTGGTATGACTGGGCTTTATGGAACCAAACTCCCACCACACCAGCAGGTTATTAATGCATGTTTGACCAATGCTTTTGACAGTAACACCACAGTTGTGCTTGTGTCGCTAAATTACTGGAATCGAGATAGACGCGCCAAGTTTTAATCTACAATACCGCTAGCTTTGTGACAAGATTGTCAATTTAGGGCCCATTTTGTTACTTGACATGTTCATTTTGCAAATAGAGAGAAAGAGCCTCAAAGTGATTAGTTGCTCTTCAAGAACAGAATCAGATACTGACATTTTGTGGTTCTTCAAGTTTCAATCAAGGTTACACAAAAGGTCAAAAATGCATTTTGATCCAAAACTTTGTTAGCTCCTGCCGCTCGCGGTGCAGGAGCTATGGTATTGGGCTCCGTGCGTGCGTGCGTGCGTTCGTCAATACATTTGCTTTATCTCATCAACGATTTCAGTTACAGGCTCCAAATTTTTACTGGACATGCATGTCATAAAGCCCTACAAATGACATGCCTAAAGATGACCTTGGCCTATTTTTTCAAGGTCACCAGCCTCAAAATATCAACAAAAAACATCAACATTTTGCTTTATCTCATCAACTATTTCAGTTACAGGCTCCTAATTTTTACTGGACATGCATCTCATACAGGCCTACAAATGAAATGCCTAAAGGTGACCTTGACCTATTTTTTCAAGGTCACTGGCCTAAAAATATCACCAAAAACTTCAACATTTTGCTTTATCTTATCAACATTTTCAGTTACAGGCTCCTAATTAGCTCCTGCCGCCTGAGTGGCACGGGAGCTATGGTATCGGACTCCATCCGTGCGTGCGTCCATCCATGCGTGCGTCCGTCAACAAAAACTTTGGCATTTTGTTTATCATAATGGCGGGAGCTACTGGGGCCGCCAGTGCCCTATATTTTCTAATGAAGCTAGAGACTTGAAACTTCTTTTCGTCAGCGAAATGTGGCTCTAGCGGTTAGGGGTTGCAATGATGTCACTCTGACGTAAGTATGTGAAACTGAAGTCACAACAGGACATCATTTTTGCGATTTTTGCCTATGTATTTTTTTGATCCTGTTCTTTTGACAATATTTCTTTTCACCTTTTTAAATTTTGATTTCGGCAAGTTGTTTTAAGAACGACCTGTCATTTGTTTGTTCATGTGTTTGTTTGTCTGTCTGTTAACAGGACAATTCAAAAAGCTATGAACGGTTTGGCACAAAATTTGGTAGGATGATGGATGGTAGTACAAGGATGAGTTGATTCAACTTTGGAAGTGATCCGGAACACATTCTCTGACTAAAAGAATAGATATATGGTGTGGTGGAGGTATACACTCTACCGCGTGCCCTCTAGTTTCCTAGAGGGCACACGGTTCCTAGAGGGCACACTGCAGCAAAAAAAAATTAGGGACATGAATGTTGCACTTTCAGCATGAAAACAGCTTCACAGATGGCACAGTTTTTTTGCTATAGCAGATTCTTGTGAAGGTTATTTTGGACAATCTATGGCTGATAAGTGGTGTAGATATGATTCTGCAAGACGGGAGCAGAAGGTGATATCATCTGCAGGTATTCATCCATAGGGTCTCTCAGCAGATTAGGCTCTGTACATCTGCACAGATGTCATGGCTAGTATTTGTTCAAATGGAGTGTATACAGTGTGGAGCCATTCAGCGAATACGGATAGTGTGCTCCAAGAAGTCAAATCACTTCCTTCTCATCATAGGTGGTATCATTGATTGGTGATGCCTGCTTGACTTCCTGATGCCAGACTGGGGTACTGCTGTAGACATCGTTGTAATTGTTTAATGAACAAATAATCCAATTTTAGAGCACCACACATCTCCTTGTCCATAAAATTACTCTTCTTGGAATTCTGACCAAGGTAATGGGCATGGGGGAGTGCCCTCTTTATGACCGAGAAATGAGGGGAAAAGCCTCATTCAAGGACTGTTTATTCTCCGCTGCAAATCCATTGGATGTGCTAAATGAATGCAAGCCCAGGTTGAATTACCAAAGGGCCATGCTCCATTACCCATAGTCTCCCCTGAGGAAGGTCCCAGTCCAGCTGGGAGGCCTTTCCATTCACCCAATCTGCCTCGTTGAACACGAGCAGAATCCAAACAACAGGCTCACGCCCTGTCTATCATGCCACGTGCATTAGGGGCAGACGGGGTGGGGTGTTCAGTGTGAGACATTCTTGTGTTGGGTTGGGGGAGTTGTGTCTGCTGGCATTTCAACACACTGTGTGTTCATATGCAGAGACATTTTCCCCAGTCCCCCGGAGAGAGAAGCAGCATGCGTCTCTGACAAAGGCCTGAGACATGCCCAGCTCCTGGCAATCCTTAGGGGAGGGCTAGATGGAATTAGAAGCGACAATCACCTCTGTGCTCGCCGATGTCACCGTAAGCATTCTGCGTTCGATGAGGGCCACTCGCCGTAATGGTGCAGAAGAGACGGCTCATTCAGCTGCACATGATAGACTACCTCTGGCAGGCGTGGGTTGTGGCTGGCATTGCACAGAATCACATTAAGATGGTTAGATTGATGCGTATTAGGGAGGCAGTGGTTTTTAAATACAATTAACATTTTGGGTCACTACCCATGGTTCTGCTCACATGTTTGTTCACGTTTCAAAATCCCTGTATGTATCCCTGTATCTGGCTGTCTTTTTGAAAGACGCATGCACGACTGTGGTGTTTTTGTTTTTTTTTTAATATGTAATTTTATAGTTATAACTGCCATTTTCGTTTGATGTCGTACTGCACTGAAAATGAATAATTCATAGACCTGCTAACTTGTGCTGCTGTTGTTCAAATTAAAAGTCCTGAGGAACTAGAGTTTGCAGTTTGCCATTTTCATTGACACTTTCATTTTCAGAAATGTTCAGAGCAAAACTGAACAAAAACTGTTATGCCGAAGTATTTGGTTCAGTTACTTTTGTTGACCTTTTGTGAATCACTCTTTCAGTGACTTTAGTGGACCTTTTGTGAATTCGCATTTTCAGAAAGTTTAATGCACATTCATCTTCAGTGTGGGTCCATCTCCAGCTATTTGATTTGATGTTATCCTTTCCCAACAATGTGCTGTTTTGATTAAGCTTATATTCACTGCATTGTTTCTGCTGGCTGTGCATAGCCTGGTTGGTCACTTGAGCATCTAACACTAATAAGTGTAGAAAAATAAATGCTTAAGGTAGAGCCAGGGGGTGGTGATTGGCTGCATTGGAGTGTAGAGAGTAATAAGGCAAGGACAAGAACATTCCATTTTACTTACACCTGTGAGAATGTTTAATTTGTATATAGAATCCCAGCTGATGGTGCAGCAATCACTAGTGGTGCAGTTGATGTACCCCGGACGTAGTGCCCGTGCAGAGACGGGTGAGTTAATGAGCTGCAAAGCTCTGTCAGTCCCGGATGGCATTACAGTATGAACAGGATCAGTCTTTGCAAAACATTAATTTTATGTGTTCAGGGGCCATTACAATGATTAATGAATTGCAAAAGCCCAAATTATGCAGGACCTACTTTAGTACACAATTAAATTCACCTTGAGAAGACCTAGGAAAACCAGAAAACAAGTTAGCGGCTCATGACCAGTGTAAAATAGTATGTTTTTATTTTCTCAACATTAAAATATGATTAGCATTCAATTTTTTATGTCCCAGCAACTTTTTCAGGGAGAATGTCTGTGCCGGGTTAATCCCATTAGTAAATTGATTTAATGCAGCATCCTCTCTGTCTAATATCAAACCCCTGAAATCTTCCCCATGAAGAAATGCTTGGGAAATCTATTCTTATTTGGCTGGTAGGAAAGATTATTGTACATTTATTGAGCCATTTTGCTGGCCTGCTGGTGCTAAGTGACAGTCTGACACTTTCTGGAGCAGACAGATGATTCAGATGATTACTCATCTCCTTGTGGTGCATAAGCAGGCACATGCTCACTGCAGGCTAACCAGAAACATGGAAACTTCTAACATTAAGTTAGCATTTTATGTGAAACACAACACAGTATTGAATCGCTTGACCAACTGGAAGAGGAACAAAAGAATGTTCAGTATTAACTACTGACTGACGACACAAGACATTATCTTTACTTATCTGTGCCAATCTACAGCCAAATTTTGGCTAAGAAGCATTTTACAGTTGGCTCAAGAAAGAATGTAAAATTTAGTCCTTCAGTGTCTTTGTTCTTAGCCAATGGTATTTTGAGAACCTTGTTCAGTCACATACAGTAAAACAGCTCAGTTAAAACGGTATTAGACATGACACTCTCCTACTGCCTCCTTCTTGAGACTGCAGGGTGCATGTCACTGTTTTGACCTTGTAGATGGTCAAATTGATGCTAGCTTGCCTTCATGCTTACTACATATCCCTTCCTGGATTTATCTTCATATGCTTGGTACAGCATCAATCTTAGTAGTCAAAGATATTTTATATGGGTTGCTGCTCTTAGCAGTTTACTTTATGTGGAGCAGTTGTTTCAAAGTATATGGCAGCTTGAGGCCATTCTGTGATGTACTGTGGAAGCTTCCTGCTATTCCGCTGGACACCAGTGTAGAGGTGACAGTCTGTTCTTGTGGTTAATGGACTGGAAAACTTGCCAGGTCTTTTGCTCTAATCTCACTCAACTCCTTTGTAGTTTTTGATCAGTATTTAACTAAATTCATTGTCCTGCTGTTGAAGCGGCTGTTGTATTAACTATAAACTACTTGACGCAAGTCTCTATTGGGTGTGGACATAATTTGAGAAGTTGAAAGGGAGTGTGTACTTGAAAATGTATTCATTACCTGTGTGTACATGGAACTGCCTGTTATGAGCCTAATTGAGTTAAGCACCACCTGTGTGGGAGCAAACCAAATCTGGGCCCATCTGCTGGGGAAAAAGCATGCATTCATATTTTAATGTCCAGGCTTTCCGCATTGGAATGCGTGACAAAGAACGTTTTCTTCCAGAACCACTAAAAATGGTTGTCGAGCAGTGAGAGTGCCTGTAATTAGTCCCCTTCTTTCCAAATAGAGTCCCTAAAAGAAAATGGTTCCAGGAACAGAACTGAGCAGCACTGCATCTAAGGGAAGAGCCCTCAGTTGCAGAATACCAGCTGCTTTGTCATGACTCATAATACCTTCTATGGTTGTCCTCTGACTGCACTATCTGTTTCTGCATCTGTTCAACAGCAGAAATGATCCTTAATTGTATTTAGGAAATGGGAAAGGGACGTGGAGGAGTGCCTTTCGTCTTTCAGCATTATGTGCTGCATTTGCATCTCTACTGCTTATGTTTTTCAGAAGGCATTGAAATTTGAAATTTATTGTGCATATTAAAAAATATCTATCATGAAATTATTTTAAAAATATAATGCATTATGTGCTATATAATATACAATTTTTTTCCACATGGGATACTCTCCTAATTAACAATTTTGTGTAATTTCACAAGAAATGATGAAAGTAATGTCATCAATCTTCTTAAAATGTTAATATGCTCTGAATGCTATCATTCAATACGAGCTGTTATTTTATTTTATTGCTTAATAGGAATTTGATTACTGCACGCAACTGTTGTTTTATAGTAAAGCTGTTGTTAGTTATCGTGCTATATGACGATGTTACTGAGATGGGGAGCTTTATAGTGAGTTAACTGTTTCCATTTTGGTTTTATCAACATGCTATAGGAAATGGCTCCCCTGCTATCTAATAAAGCATGCAATGAATGATGAGTTTGTCGGAAATCTTACAGCTCCAGCAGTCACCGTTTTGAAAATAATTATACTGCCTGCTTGTTTCCATTGTCAATATTTACATTTTACTACATGATTTGTTGAATTTGAATAAGGATGCTCTTACATGTTAAAGAAGCTGCTCTAATTACACTGATATGCTGACATGTCTTCTGTTTTAAGGGTTTTGATGAATATTCATTGTGAGTTATATTACAGTCAAGGATTATCTAACTGATTTTTCATCTCCTCCAACTTGTAAAATGGCTTCTTACTTGGCGGCCTCCATAACTGCAACTGAAACATCTACAGGAAGTTCAAACTTGCTGCTGTAATGGTTTTTCTTTTCACACCTAAAGGATGAATTTGTAGAAAACCATAAGCCAGAATGCCATACTGTGCACAGGAATTACTTCATAACCTGATCAGCCTGAGAGTGACATGTAATAATATCAGCCAGAAATGAAAATAATTTATCATTTGTTTGCAGTTGCATCTGAGTACACTTTTGAAACATGTCAATCCATCATTGCCATCTGAGGGCCCAACAGTTTTAATGTCACTGCTTATTCAGTTGAGTCCTATCACTGGAAATCTGACCCACACGATCACTGTACATAAGGCATGATGACACAGACTACAACCTAGGCTATGGAATCAAAGCTGATAGATCACTGAAAAGAGACTCTTTCATACCACAGAATCCTGCTACATTAGCTATCCTCCTTCCTGTTCATCTCGCTGATCTTGAGTGTGAAAACGGTTAATTTTCTCTGAAGAGGACCCATTAGTGCCTGCAGAAGCTCTCCCAGTTCTTCACACCAATTTGGGGGCTGTGTATTACACCCCACCCACTCATTATCCCCCCTTACACCTCCCTGTGCCCTCTTCTCCATCACATTTATTTTTGTCACCATTCCCATTTATGTGCCCATTGAGAACACCAAGAATCACACCAATTTAGAGGCACTCCATCACAGGCAATTTCTCGAAAAATTCTCATCCTCTCCCCACCTGTTCATTCAAAGTGACATCTCTCCTCGTCCATGGCTTAGCAGGGTCTCAATGCTTGCAGAAGACTGCATTTTTGTGGAGAGGACAGCCATGGATGTGAGAGTTTGTAATCGTATGTTTTTGACTGATCTATGATTAGCCACTCAAGGGATGTTGACCACTGTAGCAAGGATTTCAACTCCCCTTCCGTCTTCAGGCTCAGTTTACACAGCCCTGGTTAGTATTTAGCAAACAGATTAATTAGCGATGTATGCATTATTGATCCATGTGAACAGAATGCAAATCATGCTGAAACACTGAAAATGTGGATAAAGAGGGTGCTTTTCTCAGCACTGACCTATCACTTTGTTGTGGTCTTGAGGCTCCTTCAGTTTGAAGGTCAAAGAATAGGCAATAATTTTAAGCATAAACATAAGGGTCATAAGGGTCATATAAACATAAGGGTCATAGTTAATAACTATATCACTGAAAAAACTTAAACTAGAAGAATTAAGTGAGAGCCATGCTCACACAATTCATCTGGTATCAACACACCCCATTTTAGGGCTGACAACGGTCGGTTGATGCAAGTGTTCGGATGAAGATGTTACGGGTGTCGACACATCCTGGTTTTTTCATTGATTGTTGGCCATACCCTAGGGCAGGGGTGGGGAACCTTTTCCAGAAAGGGCCGGTGTGGGTGCAGGCTTTCATTCCAACTAGGTAATTACGCACCTGATTCTACTAATCAAGGTCCTTAGCAGAGATCCCAGAGGTTGATTGGTAGAATTAGGCGTGTAGCTGCTTGGCTGGAATGAAAGCCTGCACCCACACCGGCCCTTTCTGGATAAGGTTCCCCACCCCTGCCCTAGGGCAAATTTCAGCAAATGCCCCTAGTGTGTCATGGCCGGGAACTTTGCCAACTGTACCGTCGTTTACACACATGGCCGTTGGAAATCTCCATTTCAGAACATATTTTTTGAACAAATATCTTCCTATCTCAGCAGAATGACATCAATTTCAACAAATTCTTTTTTCATTCATTAGGAAAATATATCATCTACAATGTGCATTGATAAGCACATGATTATAATCTTTGGTGACACTTTGTGGGGCGCCAGAATGGGTGGCCCCTCCCAAAGACTAAAAAATGTTAAAAATATCATTTTTGGTCATAAAGAAAATTGATATTGCAGGTTTCTCTGGTGGATTCATGAACCCCATAGGGTGGTTTATCAATGCTGAAAATTATTTTGAAATCGGTGATTTGGGCCAGAAAATGCCCCTAATGGGACTCCACCTTTGATATACAAGCTTTAGCTGAAAAGGGGACACAAAGTTTGAAAAAACTGTGAAGTCTCCGTAAAAACTGTAGAAGTTCGCTGTGACCTAATTATATCTCGTGACATCATCAATTTAAAAAATTTCCAACAGAGTGACACAAAATACTGTTCCAGGTGTGGATTGTCATCAGAAGAACGAATCTGCAGTTATTTTTTTCGTACGTCAAACCGTTTTGGTGTTATTTCTGTTTAAAATTGAAAAACTGACCCACTTTGGTGGTCACGTGACAGAGAGTCATTTTCACTAGAACAACGAAACTTAGCATACTTACAGACCTTGAATGGATCTAACCTGGCTCTGGACAAATAAACACCAAAGTGTTGGGGTCTCCAATATGGCGTAAACACGAAATTGTAATGCAGTGGGGTGCAAAAATTTGGGCACACCTGGTTTAAATGTCTGTTACAATGAATCTCCAAGTGATTGAAAGCAAACCTGAACACTGAATGCTACAAGGTTAAACATGACACATTTCATCACATTTTAAAGCAAGAATAATTTTTATTTTTAACTTTTTACAGTTTCAAAATAATAAAACAAGAAAAAGGCCTTGTGCAAAAGTTTGGGAACCCTGTCAGCTAGTACTTTGTAACTCCTCCTCGGGCAGCTGTAACAGCTTGCAGACGCTTCCTATAGCTAGCTAAGACTTTCAATTCTTGTCTTTGGAATTTTTCCCCATTCTTCCTGACAGAACACCTCTAGCTCAGAAATATTATTTGGCCTTCTTGCATGCACGGCATGTTTGAGGTCTGTCCACAGATTTTCAATAATCAAGTCTGGGGACTGTGATGGCCATTCCAAATCCTTCATCCGTCTTTCCTGGAGGTACTTCATGGTGGATTTTGAGGTATGCTTCAGGTCATTGTCTTGCTGGAATACCCAACGTCTCTTCAACTTCAATTTCTGGACTGAGCTTTGAATATTAGCCTCTAGAATGTCTTGATATGTGGTGGAATCCATTCTTCCTTCCACCTGCACAATATTGCCTATGCCCCCAGCTGTTACACAACCCCAAAGCATAATGGATCCACCTCCATATTCAACAGTTGGCAACGTGTTCTTCTCTACAAATGCTTCACCCTTTTTTCTCCAAACATGCCTTCTTTGGTTGTAGCCAAAAAGTTCAATTTTGGTTTTGTCAGTCCAAAGCACATTGTTCCAATAGGCTTGAGGTTTCTGAAGGTTTTCTTTTGCATACTTCAGACCCTTAATTTTGTGTTGAGGTCGTAGGAAAGGCTTCTTTCTCGCAACTCTGCCATGTAGGCCTTTGTTGTTTAACGTACACTGTATTGTTGTCCTGTGAATGATTAGACCTGTGTCTGCTACTCTTTTTTGCAGCTCTTTTACAGTGATGTGTGGGTTCTTCTGAGCATTTCTCACAAGATCTCTGGCCATTCTATCTGAAATTTTTCTTGGTCTTCCAGATCTTGCATTGACTTCAATTGTTCCATTTATTTTCCATTTTCTTATGATGTTTCTGACAGTAGAAATGGGTAGTTTGTAACGTTGCGAGAGTTTTTTATAGCCCTCTCCTTGTTGGTGGAAGTGAATTATCTTGATTTTGACATCCTAGGACAACTGTTTAGAGGAACACGTTTTTTAACACCAGACACAACAGCCACCACAGTCAGCTGTTGTTGTTAGAGGACGTTCTGAATACTGAACTTCAGGGAAATATAAAGCTCTACTGTTATTGTTTGCTGTTTTTGTATACTGATGTCCGCAAATAAAACCGAACACTAGAAATAAGTTAACGTCCAAATTCAAAGAGCCGCAAACTTTTTAAAACCCTTGCGACGTTACAGGTAGCATAATGGTGTCACATATAAGATACATTAGGAATATGCCTTTCTTTCGATGATGGAAAACTAGGCTCTATGTAACTTTTAAAATGAACCAGTTAGTAAGTGAATTTAATCACTGAGATGTTTCATAATATTTTAATGAATTCGGTAATTCAACCAGTGTAACTAAAGGAATACACACTTTTCTCTTGCTTAAGGGCAGGCTACATATATAATTGGCTGTCAGTGGATAGCCCTTGCTGCGATATTTGTAGGGCTGACCCAAAAAAATCGAAGCTTCGAAGCTTCAATCGTTGCCATGGTAATCGATCATCAAGTCCGTGATCGATTTTTTTTTTTTTTTGTGCGCACGCGACCTAGTTGACACTAGAAATAGCTTAGGGGCAGCGGGCCGCAGCAGCCCATAAAAAAATAGCTAAAGGCTACAGGTGGCATGGCCCGTTTATTTCTTTTCCCCTCAACAGCTTCATCTCGACTTCAGTGTTGGTTCGTCGGCCGTAACAAAGGGAAGCCAAAACCTCGCCCTTCAAAGCTTAATGACTTAAAGCAACACTAAGTAACTTTTCAACCTTCATATAATATTTTCAGAACTTTTGTGATGGTACATTGACTTACAACAGGTTGAATGACACCTCTGTCAAGGCCTGAGGGCGTCTGTATCACTTTCACTGGCACTATGCAGTTTCGAGGTGGATGGTAGGAACCCCTGCACACACACACACACACACACACACACACACACACACACACACACACACACACAAACTACAAATGTGCTGACTGCTTTACATCATACATCACTTCTCCCTTTCCTCAGTCGTTTACGACTATCATGGCGGAAGCAGCAAGAAAACCAAAGAAATTAAAAGTTTTGTCTGAGGAGGCTAAAAAACGAAAGAGAGAGAGAGAGAGTAACAGAATCAAAGCCCAGACAAGGATCAATATTGGCCAGGCTTTCACTCGCTGGCATGAGCTCAAAGACGAGGAGGGATGTCCGACCGATGCTGCCTTGGCCCTGTTACTGCAGGACTAGCAAGTAATGTTACACATTGTTTTTTCTTTATAACATTACAGTACTTTTGAGTTTGTTGTGTGGCTGGTCGTGTCACTGTGGAGCTGCGAACTATCAAGCTGGTGGCTATTTATTGCTACCACGCAAATTTCCGATAGCGAACATTAGCATTATCATTGTGATTTGAGCATCGCAAGCGATGACTGCAAACCGCAAATATAAATGTTTGAGTAAAATATGTAGCTTCCTCCTGTGGAAAGCACCAAAGATGGAAGATCAGTCATACTGTATCATTGTGGGATTATCGTCTCAGTTTGTATGTACTTGACCAAGTAGTTTCTGATGATTGTTAGGTAATAGTTTCAGAGACAAACGGGATTCTTGTCTTGTTTTTTTGTTGAGTTGAGTACAGTGATTGCAAAAGAAGTCTATCAAATGCGTCGGCGCGTCAAACCGCGTTGCTTGCTCTAAATAATCAGTAAAATAAAACCCGTGTGCATTGAGTTATGACTTTTCATAGTCCTGTTTATCACTAGCACCTTGCGCTGATTGTAGCTAAAATTACAGGGATTGTTGCTTGTTTAAACATTTCTTATTTTCAACATCGTCATATGATATTGTTTAGCCGCTATTCATCCCTCAAACAGCCGCTGGAAACAGAAACGTAGTTTGGACTAGGGCTGTCAATGAATATTCCATATTCGAATACGATTTTCTATAAATAAAACGAACCACCGAACGTGAAAATTAATGATCGAATATTTAAAAAGTCACGTCAAGATAATTAACCCACTGTCAGTGTGTGCAGTATATAGCGGGTGGCTACCAACGCGCTATACTGCAGAGACTGCTTACTGTCTTGAAACTTACATCTTTGTGCCGGCCGTGCGCAGCGCATGCTGGTTTGACAGCCAGCATTCGCCGTGAGTTTTGAGTGGCATAATTATATTCCCCGGCTTCAATCAAAGCATAGAGATTCTTGCGCGGAACTGAAGTCCTTGAGCGTGGAGCTTTATCAGTTTCACATGCGTTACGGTGATTATGACTCCAGACTTCTCACATTTTTCTTTACTCAGGGCTGGGAAGCAATACATGTGTTTCATTATCGTTTAAATTATTTAAATGAAATAAGATCATCTGAAACGTTTTTATGCAATTCCATTTTTTCCAACCCCTGAGTAAAGAAAAGCGTAATAAGTCCAGAGTCATAATCACCGTAACGCAGGTGAAACTGATAAACCTTCATGCACTTCAATTCCGCGCGAGAATCTCTTACATATGCGTTGATTGAAGAATTGCTGACTACAGCAGGGGAACATAAATATGCCGCTCAAAACTGACGCCGAATGCGTAAGAGTTGACAGGTATGCGTTATCAATGCAAACTGACCACACCTGATAATGTTGAGAGTTTTCGGAGTTTCTGTAATAGTAATTTAAATGAATGATTGAAAACAGGTCATGACTAATTATTACTTTTAAGGGATGGGTTTGAGCTTCCCCTATCGCCAGTTCACCAGCCGCAACTGTTCAGAAAATAACTGGTTTACACCCCGATGAATCTAAAAAGCACCGTTTGGAAATACTTTGGTTTGGGTCAGTCGACGACGGTAAAACTGAGGACCAAGCAAAAGTTGTTCGCAAACTATATGCAAGTTCGAGTTGGCCTACCATTCCTGCAGCGGGTGTTGGTTTTTATTGTGTAATGTTAAAAACTGGAGAAGAGAAAATGTGCTTTCTGAAATGCAGTTTCATTTGCGGACAATAGTTTTGGATTTTACTGGGGTGAGGGAGCTAATGATGTTGTGTACTGTAATTAATTACAGTAATTACTGTCTCACGGAATAAAACTGAACGGTTGGCATCTCGTTCGAACTTGTATGAGCCTGGTGTGTTGTTAAAGGAATAAGCCCGAGAAGCAGTGGGTTACAGTGATTTTATAACGGCGGAGGGGCGTTCTAAGGCACAACGCGCAGCGGAGTGGTTAGTGCCCCTCCACCGTTATAAAATCACTGTAACCCCCTACAAGGGGCTTATTGCTTTTATAAAACAGTTACCCTATATATAGCCCATTAAAGGGGACCTATTTTGCTATATTTCCAAGGTTATATTTTGATCTTGGACTCCTCTAGAGTACTCCTGATCGTTCAAAGTCCAAAACAGGGTCCTTATTTGGCTCATACTGCCATCCTCAAAAAACCCCATTTGTAGTCCATTGTAGTGTCTGCCTGAAACGCCTCATTGGGGTGGCTCTTCCGCTATGGCCCCCACTCCCCGTGTGCCCACTTTCTTCTGACTGGCCAGCTCTGTGGAGGGCGGAGTTGGACGGGACGAGGCTGTAGAACGCAGTTTTCCGGGTCCGCCTCCCCAGAGTGAAACGTGAGACACGTCTGCCTGCCATCTGAAAAGGAATCGGCGGGGAAATTCCGAAATCTAACGCTATACTTGAATATAGATCTAATGAAATGAACTTGTTCTAATAAACGCAGCGACGAAAGTGGAGGACGCAGTGCGAAAGTCTGGCAGGTCAAGCTCGAATTTGCTATCGGCTACAGTTCGCTACGGCAACAGTGGTGAGTACAGCGGTTTTTCTACTCTATAACTAGGATGCAGGGAAAGCTAGAATCCACCACATACAGATGCATTTGTAGAACAGGTCGACATGCCCAAGTGTAGACTGGAGACCGTAGAAATCCGGTGGGTCTGAGTTAAGAGGGAAACATGGACAGTGATGAGCAGCTAAAAGTGGACCAACAGCTTATGGACTGCTTCGGTGTGTATTAGGACCTGCTGGTTCGTGTGCATAACTGTGTTGTCGTTGGCGTGGAGTAACGAACAACTTCTGCCCTGGTATATGACGGAGCGGCGAAATCTCAGGCTAAACGGCCTCTTTGGAAATTGCCCGTGGTAATGGTTTACTTATTGCGTCGGAATGACCAGCGTTTCCTCGCGGAAAATGGGCGCGTTATGGATAGTGCGCGAGAGCTAGATAGAACTCCGGTTATGTTTTGAGCATAATACAGGTTTTACAGACCGTAAGTTCCGTTTGCGTGAACCGTTGCTTATGTGGAGCTAGCAAATCGATAACTTTTACAGAAAAGAATTTAATATTCAATCGCCAATTTAATATTCAATCGACAGCAATGCAGAGAAATCTTTTGTTATACCGGACACGTTATAGCCTGTGCACTTCCCTATTGCTTTCATCGGTAGCATCAGAGAGCTTGCCCAGGTATTGGAGAAGTATCAGGCTGACCCCGGTCATTGATAAGTAAAGCGATCGTTTCACAAGCACCCAAAAACGCGCCCCAAGCTCTGCAAAACCTACGTCTGGTCTAACTGCAGCCTTCACAGCCCAACTCCATACAGCACCTCTCCTGTTAGCTTCAACTGTAGTGGCTACAATCAGGGAACGTTATGATGGAACTGCCACATTGATGCTTACTGAAGTAACACAAGCATACCGATCATAATTACTGCATATAAGTTACCAGGAGCATTTTACTTTGCGCAGCACGTGACCTAACATGCAGTAGCTGATAACCGAGCGGTCATAACAACTACAGTGACAAACATTACCCTGCAATACAGGTTTTACAGACAGTAAATTCTGTTACTGGGGGGGCAGTCGTACCAAGCATCCAAATTACAAACAAGTATAAAAAGTTTGCTTCAAATGAGGTTTATGTTCACACACGCCTTCTGTTGAATTTCCCCTGATATTACTCTTGCATATTTAGGACCCAAACATTAGCAACAGTAACTTGGCTATGTTAGCCGCAGTGCTACAGCCACATTCAACAGGCCATCAGTTGGGTAGGCTTATGCTATGAAGCAACTGCTTCCGCGTCTGTAGCCATGTTTCCATCCACACGTTCTTATACGAATTAAGTAATGTCGAATTAAAAATACCTCACAGATACGGTGAAATTAGACTTGATTTCAAGACTATCGACTCATAGTTTGTACGGTCCATCTCATCGGATTTTCTCTTGATCGGTAAAAGGCTTATGCGATAAATGCTGATGGAAACGTTATTCGCCGAATAAATCTGCTACTGCATCTTGACAGTGTTTTGATGCCGTCATTTCCTTTGATAATGGTCTGCTATGCTGCTAATAGCTGGCACCTAAGCACTACCACAACTTGTGCAATTATCGTCATTTGTTGGTAAACGCAATCCATTTTGGCTACCCAGCTAAATTAGTTGGCTAACAAACTACTTTTGTTCACTTGAAGGTTCTGCGATTCAGTGCGAAAATGAATGGAAACAGCTTAAAATGTCAGAAATGTACTCGATACACCAATTTGATCGCGTAACAGCATGTGGCGTCATTTTTATTCGCTTTAATACCATTAGATGGAAACGTATTTTCAACAGCTTTATTCGCATGAATATTTTTGGCGAACTTCAGATAATTCGATTGACAAGTGGATGGAAACATAGCTTGTGAGTCGCGGACAGTTGCGACCGATACAGGCTTTATCTTCAGATATTTTACAAAGCCTGCGTTTGAGGCCAGTTGTTAGTGCTAACTATCGTTAGCGGTCCTGCTAGCCTCCGTAAACTCGTTAGCTTCACTTACATTATTTGCTGTTATATCGTTACTTACAGCTTGTGGCTCCGAGCGTTTGATCGATGCAACTGCTTCAGGTTTGAGAAGCAGCTGAAACGCTTATCCTGTGTGGAATAATCCTTTATTGACAAAGCTGTCTTTGGTGAAATGCTGAGCACAAACAGCTAACGTTCCCTTTGGCCATGGCTGTTCGCCGCCAGCAAACAAAAAAGCTACCCACTGATTTCTGGAGGCATCGTCTTTTGGGAGAGAAATAGGTGCTTTTCTTCGCGTCCAAAAGTAAACGGACGAGCAGCTTTGGGAGAGATACTGACAAAATTGAACCTCAAATGATCTGCGGTTCTTCTTTTGTATTTCTGGAAGTGTAGATGCTACTAAGGCATAGTATGATCCGCGGTTGTTCATGTCTGCTACAATAGTTTCCGGTGCGGGCAGGTCCAGCGCCATGATTGGCTTTGGCTAGGTCTGTACCAGAGCCATTGATATTCTCAGAGTTGCGACACTCCCATTGACTCTCCTGTACAAAAAAATGGCGGCGCACTTCCGGGTCTGGGAACTTCCTATAGTTCCAAAAGAGGATTCTCGCAGCTTCGTACTGATTCACGTCCATGGAGACAACATCGACAGTAAGTAGTAAAATATTAAAGTCTTATGATTCACGAAATGTATATATCATATCAGTGGTCATGTATCATTTATAATCTCCAATTGTGTATGATCGGCACGACGATATATATATATATTAAGTCTGAAGAAGTTGTGATAATTTAAGCTCATGTTCTTTGCTTCTTGTTTAGCTTGGTCAGCTGTGGGAATTCAGTCATGAACTTTATGGAGTTTCTATTTCTATTTCTCACAAAACGGGTAAATCACAACGGTAAATGATGGGATGAGGTGCCTGTGACTGGTTTCGGTGAAGTTTTTTTAATTTAAAGTTAGCTTTGACGATTTTGACATGCTCTTACCTAGCCTAGCTTGATCAGCTGTTTTAAGTTTAATCACGAACGGTTGCGGAGTTTATTACTCAGTTTAGCTCTGAAGAACCATTTCGGATGAAAACCACTGGTTATTCATAAAATTGGATGAAACCACAAGTTAGGATGTTGACGACCTAAGGGTCACCCATCATGTTTTAGCTAGCTATTATGACATTGCATCTATCAGTTTGCATTTGTCGTGCCAGGCGCTGTTAGCTTTCTAGCGATCTTGCTGTAGTCAGCTGGCTGTATTATATGCCATGTTGTATTTCGCAAAAAGATGGTCTTTTTAAATGATCTACTCTTGGAGATGTGGTGGCTGTGGTTAGTCTATATTACTTTTCTGTGCTCATTTTATTGTGCCATGTTGGCTTACCGTTAATACAGGCAGAGGCTGCTGTTGGCAATGGAGGCTAGAGGGTTCGTGGGAGGTTCTGAGATGTCTAAACTTTGCAAATCACACATTTATTTTAATCCCAAATTAAAATATCTTTTTAAAATAATGCTATGATTTTGTTAACTTTTGTAATTGCATGAGTGTCTTTCATGTCAATTATGGGAGACTTTGAAAAGGTCTTAAATTTAACTCACTGAAAACCTGCAGGTACCCTGTACTGCTGGCAATGGTGGAGGCAGGCGCTGGCGGAGGTGGGCAGAGGCTGCTGTTGGCGATGGAGGCTACAGGATTCGTGGGAAGTTCTGAGATGTCTAAAGGTTGCAAACCTCTTCCAACATTCCTGGACCTTGTACTTGTAATGTCCCCCGCCCCTTAATTTAATTATTTGTAATTCCACAAATGATCATACTTCGCAGTATCGTTCTTGTTCCAAGAGTTTACTTGTCTGTTCTATTCAGTACATTCCAGTTAAATCCATTTAGTTGTTATAGTTCTATTCACAACCCTGTTCTGAAAAACGCGCGCACGCGCGCACACACACACACACACACACACACACACACACTTAGTAGTTCCACACATCGAGAAGGTTTATTAATTTGACACTGATCACCCCCTCTCCCACACTAGAACCCACCACCACCCTGCCACAGTACTACGTACAACGTTGTATTTCTTTTGTTTTTTGTTGTTCAAGGTTCACTCATGGTTCACTCACTCACACTTGCACTCCTCCTTGTTTTTTCATCAACTTCAATTTCTCTGCCGTCCTGTTATCCACTGTTCAATAAAAATCTTTTTGTTGAAAACCTTTCCTTGCATCAGTCATTGTATTTAATCTAATTCAGTCTCCTGGTCTCACCAGCTGTAGGTTACATGTGTTTCATTCATTTTATTGAAACATTAGAATTGAGAATATTAAGGGCTCTGAAATGAGCATCGTAGTGCACCTTTGCTTTAAGGAAGAACTGGCGTGACATTGAATGATATAACAGGTCAGCAGAACTTAAACATGGTAAGTTGTGGGTAAATCCAGAAGATAAAGGCAGACCCTGGTAATCCAATAATGTAATTTAAAGTTAAAATGTTAAATTATCCATCCCCATGACAGTCTAAGTACGGGGTTAAATTTACTTCGAAACTATGGTGGATCAACGGTACGTATAAGTACTAGCTCACTGACGCTAACATGAATCTTTCCCTCCAAAAGCTATGACATGATCTTAGTAGTAGAAGCATGTCCTCTATAAACATGTATGTAAATACTGTAATTCATTAGGATAAATACGTGTGCGGCAATTGTGTAAGGTTTAATTTGATATTTAACGATCAGTAACGCAATCGCTGCGGTCTGTCCCATAGGAGATAATAACAGCGCGGCGTTTGTTTGGAACTATAGCGCTTCCCCACGAACCGCGTGACCACTCGAACAACGAAGTCAGTGGCTGTGGCCACTCTGAGTTATCTACCGCTCTGGTCTGTACTAATTGGACGGCACAATCTGACGTCAGGTTTTGCCCAGATCTCGTGAAGATCTCGGGAGGAGCTGTTCAGAGAGGAAATCACGTTCACGAAATCACGTTCTTGGATTACGGCAAAACCCCTGTATCTTATGTTTAGAAACTTTTCAGAGGTTGAGTATGGACATCCAACATTATAACATTACCTACATGTATGAAAAGAAGGATCAGCATAATAGGTCCCCTCTAAATAAACACACAAGAAAAAAAAAATCAACAATTTATTGGTAATAATGCAACAATAAAATTGAGAACTATTAGTTCTTCCACCAAGCAAGATTGAGTGGACAGAATGGTTGGCAAGCAACACAGACGCTAAGATTGCTTTTTCATCTAGCGCCATTATCATGTCACATCAGGCCATTTCGGCTCGTTAATGTAGATATACTATGAAAACAGGCTATTTGGAATGTCTCCTTCGGTCTCCCGAAGGCCCTGTTAATAATTTTACCTTCGTTTCGGTTTCGGATTTTAGAGTTTCCTTGTTCTCAACTCGCGCTGATTGGCCATATCATTACAACCAGCAACGACAGTAGGGAACAAGATTGACTTTTGTCCTCCACACTCGCTGGTGTCCAGGAAAATATGTTGAATTGCGCATTAGTTTGCAAGCCAGCTTGTCAACTAGCTAGCGTTCACTACAGTGGATGTGGTTATCCTACACATAGCCCATAAAATAAACACACAAGAAAAAAATCAACAATTTATCGCTAATACTGAAATAGCGAGCTAATTAGCAACGTAGCTAGCAAGCTAAAGTGATATCGAAGTATATAGCTAGCTAGGTAGATAGCAAACTGGTTAGCGGGTTGAAAGGCTAAACTTCGCTAACACTGAAATAGCGAGCTAAAAGTCTTGAAACAAACGTAACCTAACGAGTCAGTTGAGCGCAGAGTAGTTGGTTGCTAGGCCAGGCACGCAAGGATATTTTGTGCTACGGTCTGCCTCAGAATACAGTGGGTTACACTGATTTTATACCGGCATGGAACGCGGCTCAGCCAATCACATTTAAGGACGGGAAGCACCCGTTTCAAAATATTTCATAAGCTCTGCAATGCGTCAGGGTCCTGAGTTCAGACTCACTGTGTGGGGGCTTATTACAGACATAGGAAACTCTAGGTCTTAATCTGTGCTTATTATCCATCAAATATATGTTAATGTTGATGTATCTTATGTTAGTATGGTATGTCGTTATTTTGTGTGTGAAATACAGAAAGTAAAATATTCGATATTATACCGATATCATGTGTTTAATTGTCGCGAATATTCGAACGGCATTTTAGGCTCATTCTGACAGCCCTAGTTCAGACCCGTCTTCAGTTAATTTCCAAAACAACTGCACGCGACCGGGAGATCAGGATGTTTGCGACGCTACGCGCTGGTGCTCATGGGAAATGTGGTCTTCCTTCAGGCAAAATACTACCGCTTTGGTCCACAGGCACCGCCAAACTCAACCAAAAATGAAAGTTCCTTAGTGTTGCTTTAAACCTTTCGCAGTTTACTTTTCTTGATCAGCAGTTGCTCATACGAATTGGTAGAAGGACAGTCAGATTTATTTTCGAAAGCAAATGACGACGCAAATTATCAATACGTCTTTATAAATTAGTTTGCGGGGCTTCTTTGGCAAGAAGCCACGAGAATTCGTTTTCTACAATCCTAATATAGAAGTAAAGAATGCGATGTTGCACAGCTTACTGCTTAATGAGCCTCACTAATCAATTTGCGAATTTGTGCCGTTTCACGAGCTACTTGAGCGCGGAATTTATAAAGACGTGGGCCTATGGTAATTTATGTCGTAATTTATGTGTGAAAGAAAACCCCTCATGATTTCCTGGTGCAATGTATAACAATGCTATCAAAAATAAATTTGACTGTCCTTCTACTAATTCATGTGAGCAACTGCTGATCAAGAAAAGTGAACTGCGAAAGGTTTAGTTCACTAAGCTTTGAAGGGCGAGGTTTTGGCTTCCCTTTGTCACGGCGACGAACCGCACTGCTCGACTTGTGTTTTCAATAACTCAGGCTGTAATATATAGGCTATAGTTTGAGTGAGGAGGCATCTGATTTCATTTTCGAATTTTATGTGTAGACTATTTTATTTTGCTTTTATTCGATGTTGATATTTTTGTTGATATTTTCGTTATAACGGTGTAATTTATTTGATATCGTACATTTTGAAGCAGTTGTTGTTTGACAAAAAAGGGCGTAAAAAGTCCAAAGTCATTTTTTCTTGTAATTAAGATGCCAGCATTGTGAGTTACTGGTCTGTCTCAATGCCAGGTGTTATTATGTCGGCATAGGCTACGCAGCCTATAGTTCGTTTTTATTCATTCTAGAGATTTTTGTGGACTATATGTGTAATGGCCGGTGGAATAGGAGGCCAATTGCAACGACTAGAGAGAAAGTGCAGCACGGACACAGTACAAACAAAGAGAATAGTTTAGACCAAACGAAAAGTACTCGCGCTTCCAAAGGACGTATAATGGTCCGTAAAACGGACGCAATGCGAGACGGAAAAAAGGGAGAAGAAACTCCAATAATACGAAGATAGAAAGTCATAAAAACCTGACTGCCGATATCTTCGGCTAAAGTGCATAGCTAAAAACACTCCAGCAAAGGAGGCGCGGCGAAAATCCGGCTTATTATATAACCTTAGGGAAAGGCGCCGCCCACGCCTGATGAAACAGCTGGGAAAGGAATCCGAGGGCAAAGGAATCCGATGTCGTCCCAGAACGAGAGCCACAGAGAAAGTCCTTAACACATACAGCCAGAACCATGACAATATGGCTGTAATTTAATTTTTATTGCACATTTGTTACATTTGACGTGACTTGGTTATTGCACATTCATGTTCGTTTGAATAAAATAGAAAGTAGTTGAAGTCTGACTCCTGGCCTCCTCTCTTGTTGCGCCATATAGGTACCGATTTATGTTTTTGCCCGTGGGTGCCCAAATTAAATGAATACTACCAAGGTGATGATTGTCACAAACTCAGTAGTACTGCATAGATAGTCACCAACCGCAACGAAATACGACACTGCTCTGCTACAAGTTATAACGGGCTATTGCACCATACAGTCTGGCAGGCGCGTCCAGCCGACTTACTGATTAAAAAAAAATTATATTAATTATCTATTTATGCATTTATTTATTTATGTAGGCTATCTATTAAATGATATAAATATTCATTCAGTGTCTGTTTCAACATGTAGAAATTTTAACCTCCTGCAGAATACTGTTTTAACACATAGGCCTATGTCCTGTTGCCCGATATCTTTTATTCAAATGTGTGCGCACTCCGCGGTGTGTGTGGTTGGATACGTACGACCGACAATGTTGTTCACATAAATGACTTAGCTAAATGTTATAAAAAAAAAAAAAACATTCCTTTCTAACACACACTCATCAGGAAATTAAAGCACATCTAATCAAGGACTGAAAATCATCTTCCGTCATTGGACTTTTCATGTAAATTATGCTTCAATAACCATCGGATTGTGTAGGACATGCCATTTGAGGGGAGAAAGTTGGACGACCAACTTGTTCCAGTTAATTTGTTTTCTTCTCTCTGTTGTAGCTAATTGGGATTGAGACGGTCAGATACCGAATATTCACCATAGGTTTGTTACATTGAAATGAATACTTGACATCATGGAAACCTGCCTGTGAAGTTTTGGTGACATGTGTGCACCCCTCGCTGCTGACCACTGCGTCAGCTGCGCCTCCGCTGAGCCGACGTTAGACTAGTCAGAGTGGCCAGCTTTCAGCCCACTCTCGGCGCAGCCTTTTGGCATGAAATTGCCACTGCCCCAGGCGACACAAGAGTGCATTGAGTTTTTTCCTTTTTTTTCTGGCTCGCTGGCTCGCTTCATTTGGATTATACACCGTCTTTTCTTATCGCAAAGTTTTAAGTTGTTATTTCTCTGAATACATTCTGAGTTTAAACGAGATCCTTATTTTTTCGTTTCTGCCTTATTTTTAGTATATTTTCAAGTATGAAAGTTTAGGTATGATGTTTATGTGGTGGATAAATCTTATTTCTTTTGGTTTATTGCTGCGCTCATGTCAGTCCGTCTGTGACTATATGGTGATGTGTATGCAGTGCTGATTCCATTAGCTGTCAGGTGAATGAGCTGACCATGGTTCTCAAACAAAATGTGATCTGTAGCCCTGAAGTGGTCGTTTTGTCTTATTATGAGTTTTATTCATTTTTCCTTTTTTTTTTTTGATCCCCGACGGCCGGCGAAGCTTCGATTATGATCGATTTTATGTCCGCGAAGCATCGACTCTGTAAATATGGTAATCAGGACAGCCCTAGATATTGGGGTGTTCTGTCTCAGCAATGAATTAAGGCGAAGATTTCCTTTTGGGATTAATGAGTTTACATTAGAGTAAGGTCCACAAAAGACAGTTCATAAAGATGTGCTAAAGGCTGGCAATTCGTAATAATACGTACATGTATATCTTGACTGTATTTTTAAATGTCAAGTAAGAAAACCTGGGGCCTGTAATTATTCAAAACGCCGATGAACACGTTCGTCTTTGAGCTCTGACTGACTGGCCGTCAAGAACGTTACAGAATCTGACAGGAGATTTGACGACACGCCGACGTGTTACAACGTCCCGCAAACACTAGATTGCACTGTCGATTTCATTCCTCACTACGCAAATGGGACCGCCATACCATATCTGGTTTACTGATACAATTAAATATTCGAATTTTTCTATTGCAGAGGAAAAACATGATAACTGAATGTCAGTATATGGATCCTAAGCTGATGTCTTCACAGGAAAGCAAGAGAAGCAACCGTTCCCTCAAGACAGCACATGCAAACTTTGCACTGTTTAATGACTGCTTACACTTAGTTCTGATTTGAATGCAAAGACTGAAATCTTGAACAGCAAATGGGCTTGGAAGCCGAGTAACTGCCTGCGGTTTCTGGTTAGGGGTCCAAGCACAAAGTGCTGGAACCCTATTGTATTTACTTGGATTATTATTATTATTATTATTTATTTTTTTCTGCCACTTTTCCAATTTTGCCCATAAAACCAAAACCCTCCATCAAAAAGTCACCAAATTTGGTAGGGTATTAGAAGGTCATGTGATTAACAATTGTCTACAATATGGCACCCATAGGTCACATGACCAGGCAGCCATCTTGGATTGAAATTGCCATTTTCAAAAGCTCAGCCCCTTTGACCCATTTGACGAAAAGTCACGAAACTTGGGATACAGGTTCCCCTCATCACAAGGAACAACTTTGCCTCTTGAACCGTTCAAGTCCACCATATTGGATTTTGAGCTAATTTGCATAATTATGATTTCAGTGAAAATGACATCTCCTCCTGAACGGTTGGGCTGATTTGAACGAAATTTGGAACACATCGTCTTGAACCCAATCCCGACTTAATTGCGAAGAAGAAGCTGCTACATCAAAAAACATGACCACTATAAGCCAATAAAGTTGTTTCATTTACTAATTAATATGCAAATGAGTCCATATCATTCACCGTTGCATCAATCATACTGAAATTTCTTGTGCACAATGACAAGACTTCACTGACAAGATGTTCTAAAGTTGAAAGTGATCCGTCAAAAACAGAATCCACAAGCGCTTGAACACGCCCATTTCTAACCTAATTTTTAATATGTGAAAAATATACTTAAAAATCTTCTTCTCATGAACCGTAACTTCAATTAATGCAAATTCCAGATGTCAAGCCGTTGGGGGATGCTCTATCTAAATCAAGAAGGAAAAGTTGCTACGACAAATAACACCAGAGCTATGTATCCATCAAATTGCAAAGGTGACAATTTTTTTTTTTTTACATTTAATACCCATGTGATTCTGAACTACCGTGCTGATTGGCACAAAATTTCTCGTCTAAAACCCTTATACTGACCTCAGTCTAATTTATGAAGGAAAAGTTGCTTTATCAAAAAACATGTCCGCCACAACCCAATCTTCATGCTTCATTTACCAATTAATATGCAAATGAGCCAATATGAGCCATTGCATCAATCATTCTGTAATTTCTTGTGCACAATGACAGGGCCTCGCTGAAATGATGCTCCAAGTTTAAAAGCAATCCATGACAAAACATAGACTCTACAAGCACTTGAACACGCCCATTTTTAACCCAATTTTTAATGTATGAAAAATCTTTTCATGAACCGTAACATCAACTGATGCAAAATTACCAATGTATTGCCTTTGGGGTATGCTCCATCTAAATCGCGATGGAATAGTTGCTACATCAAATAACACTAGCTACTGTATGTGCCAATCAATTCGGAAAGGTCTCAAATCAATGCTGAAAAATTCTTGTGTTCAAACGGGTATAAATTCTCAATCCGTTGCTCAAAAAGTGTTAATACTTAGCATGCTTCTATAACCCCAAAGGATGATTCTTCTGTAGGAAAATTTCATTTACTGATGACATGGTTTGGCTGCCACATTGGATTTTATCTTAAAAATTCAGTTTGTCCTCCTGCCAAAACAAAACATTGGGAACTCCTGAGACTTAATAGGTGTTTGTTTCTCCCTCATGTCATAGGTGATAGAAACACATTACGAATCGGATGCATGTGAGCCAATCCCATTTCTATATTTGAAAATTATCCGCCGTTTTGAATTCTTTGGGAAACATTTAATTTCTATCCCCTCCTCGACAGTGAAATCAATTTCCACGAAATGTTGCAGGCAGAATCTTCTAACCAAGATCTAAAATCCCAGCATAAAGAATTTTGCTATGTTAAAAGGTGTGGCCACAGTAAGCCAATTAATATTAATGGCGTGGCCTGCATTGATATAAAGAGTTGTAATTCCTTAAAGCAATGTCCATTCCGCATCAGACTTGACATGTACCCTCTACAGCAGTGGTTCCCAACCCAGTCCTCAAGGACCCCCTGTCCTGCAGGTTTTTGTTGCAGCTTTACTTTTGCACACCTTATCCATTTAAGGCCTAATGCACCTTCATGCACACCCTGTTCAGGTAGATGTTTTCAACCAATCAGCATGAAGCCCTTAAATGGATCTGATGTGAAAGAGTAGAGCTGGAGCAAAAACCTGCAGGGCAAGGGATCCTTGAGGACTAGGTTGGGAACCACTGCTCTACTGGCCATGTGGCTTTCACCAACCAAATTTGGCGTAAATTCCTTAGTAGGGGGCCCCAAAGCAGACAAATGGTCATAAATGCTAAACCAATTTGCCGATAAACTTGAAATTCTGCATGCTTCAGTATGGTGAACTTACCCATAAAATCCTGTAAGAACAAAGTGATAGCTCAGACAAGATGGCTGACATCAGCCAAAGAAATTTCATTTGCCCCTATACTCTCTAGGCCACAACTGAGATATTAAAGTGTTACTCCTGATAGCAATGCTTTATCATCACAAAACATAAGAATTTACATCTATAGGACATTCAATATCTTTAATATATCAGATCTTAAATCTGAGATATTAAAGTGTTACTCCTGATAGCAATGCTTTATCATCACAAAACATAAGAATTTACATCTATAGGACATGGCACTGTACAGTGTGTGCCTTCAGTGCCTCAGAATTTCTAATTGCCTAATTTTGCTTGCACATATTTATGATCTGTGTTAATAAAGGAGAAAATTTGTACTGTGATGTAATCACGTTTTGTTTGAAGTCATTTAAGTCTGTGCTGTAGCTGAGTCTGTGCTCTGGTATATGAAATTGGGCCCTTCCATTAAGCAAGGAGTCAATGCCCCACTCATGTTGCAAAGCCAACTCAATCAATCTCAGTCCTTTCACCTCAACCTTGACAAGGAGGTTAAGAATCTCCTCAAGTCTTTACACTGATTGAAATCACACACTCATGTAGGTCGATGTCCACAGGTAGGAGTGTGACTGATGAATCGCACTTGCCGCGGAAGAATTGCTGACCTTGAACATGCAGCACTTCATAGCTGAAAAGGACACTTAAAAAATAATATAAAAGCAACTATATCGTAATTTTTAAGAGAACTGTAATAAAGACTGTCTACTGGGTTGACGCCAAGATACAGGTCAGAAGGGTAAAATGTGCCCCATTCGAAAATAAATATTTTGAATTAATTACTTGCCTTCATTTTGCAGCATAATTTAAAGCTCTCATTTGACATCGCATTCATGGGGAACTTTGAAACATCTCACAGGTGGCATCATCAAATTTTAGTAGTCTCCGTGCATTGCTGTCAGTTTTACCAAGCAATGTGAAGTTGCTGTAAACTGAATTGATTGATAGAGATAGAGCAGCATGACTAGTCTGTGCTGCACTGAGATGTGGAGTGTAGCAGCTAACAGGGCAAGTTCAAGGCTGATCATAATGTTCAAATTCAGTAAAAACTCCTAGGTAAGAGGTCAGCATCACATCAGTGAGTACAGAATATCCTTTGCTAACCAGCAGGATTTTATTTTATGATGGTGATTTTGTGTAAAATGGCGACGTGCATATTTAAAATGATAAATTTCTACAGTGGGTCATGTTTTTACCAGCATTTAATTAGCAGCTTTGTGTGCCCAGACGGTGCCTTCTGTTTATGGAAGATAAGCCATAATTAAATGTCTGCAATGACCCAGTTAGGAGTAGAATGAATAATTGAAAAGAATTTGCCTCCCACAGAAACTTAATGGAATTGTATGACTTCTGTGGTTCCGGAATCATGGAAATCAAGCCTCCTGCACCCTGTTGCATGTGTCTGTAAGTTCCTGTCTCTGATTAATTTTTCAACTTCATCACTCATTATTATTGCCTGGAGAAATTTCAGCATTGAATCGCTCCACAGTGAGAAAATAGTGCTATGATCTTGAATGTGATATCAAGCTGGATTAATGCCATCTTTTTAACATTTCACTGAAATTGTATGCCCCTAATTCCATTAACTATAAAAACATGGCTAAAGTGCATAACGTGTGAAGGAAATGTATCCTGTTGTTTTTAGAGACATTTAAAAATACATCTTAGTGAAGCTGTGTTAATCTTTCAAGAGCATGAAAACCCTAGGGGATAGGCAATCATTATATGATAGAGAATTACTCAAAGATCGCATAACTTAATTTTTTACAAAAGTTGATCGCAGATCGCTGTAAAGTAAATTTATTGATCACCTCCAGCGGAGTATGCCGACCACGGCGCAAGCGCACCCGAAGTATGCATGACATCAGCGCTAGAACACAAACAGGCAAGGTCAACATGGCGTCATACAGTTTCAGTGAATCTAGTGGGAATTCCGGTGAGAGTTTTCATGACTGGAGCGATGAGGAATCAGGAGACAAAGAATTAGTTCTTACTTTGGGAGACATAGAGGAATACAACGGTCCTCAACTCTACCTGTATGGGCCACCAGCAAAGCAAGAGATGGAGGACCAAGCGGGACATGCAGCTGATGCCGTTCCTGACGATGCCTTATTATTACAAGATCGCGTTGGCAATACGACTTGGTATGTTATTTTCCTATAGTTTGAATTACGGTAATGTTTATTTTAAAACAATAGTAAATTAATCAATTGTATAAGGAATGACTTGACGCAGTTTAACATTATAAGACTATTAGCTAGCTGCAGTGGCGTGCCGTCAGATGTCAGGAAGGCCTTCAGTAACATCACCCTTTCCCGCATAAATTGTTCTAAACTGTTTGCGATCAAGTTTGCCTGATTAACAATCAAACAATTTATTAACTGAACAACCACCGCTAATGCATGACACGTAATGATTAAGAAATGCTAATGACAAAACGATTGCCTGTTGGCTATGTTGATATAATTGATGTGACTCTGCAAGGATGACAATCTGAAAAAAATCCGAAACTTTGGCTGACATCGCAGCAATTATATTTGCCATCACTCAGCTGTGCATCGTACCTAACAACGCCATTTAGCTGTCACTTCATTCAGACTGTAGAACGGATTCACATGGCTTATTGCTCAATGAGCCTCACAAACTAATTTACGCAAATATGTGCTGTTTCACCAGCTACACGAGTGCAGAAATTATAACGACTTATTGATATTTTTCGTTGTCATTGATGTGCGGAAGAAAACGCTGTGTAATTTCGTAGTGCAATGTATAATGAGGCTTTCAAAAATAAATGACTCTCGTTGGTTGTGCCAATTAGTCTGAGCAACGGTTGTTAATCGGGAGAGGTAAACTGCGAGAGGGTTAGGTTGGAAATTTGTGAATACCATGTCCGGTTTTATCAGAATTTCTCCAGAATTTGACAACGCAACGCTGAACCATCACTCAAAAAGCTAGATAAACAATCAAAACAACACGAGTCAATGGCTGAATGCAAATTATGGCTGTTCATGTGCGCCTGGCGCCACCTGCACGTTGATTTGTGTTCTAGAGCTGACGTCAGATGCCTCTAACAAGAGTGCCGTCCTATTTTTATTATGCCTCGGTGTGCGCATGCGCACAGCGAGCATACGGTACTCAGTCTGTGTATTTGTTTGTCTGTCTGTTACCATCATAACTGCGACAGCGTGTGCATCCAAGCTAAAGTAACAATGCCAACGAGTGACAAACACTGTTCTCTTGATTTTAAATGTGCCAGAATTTTGATTTTTTGTAGCACTTCATGTTTCAGTATACACGTTTTGTGTACATAATGTTAAGCCACACCCACATGATTTTGGCACAAGGACCGCACTCTATTGACTGTTTATGTATTCAAGCTTGCTTTTATGTTACTGTACAACTATTGTACATCAGTAGTGGCTAAGCAATACACACCGAGGCATCAGCACCTCTGGTGCTTTCATTAGCCAGGCAGCCAGGCAGCCAGACAGCGCGAAATGGTGACTTTCAAACCTTGGTGACACGGCAGTAAAGGACCACTGGGTGGAACAGTTGTCTCCAAAATGGTTTTGGGTATGTACTCAAACAGAGCACGAAAGCAGAGCGAAAGTGAAGGAAGGGTTTTCATGCTCTTTAAGAAATGAAATATGGAATCACTATTCTAAATGTTCTTGTTATAGTCTCACACTGACACAGTCTGTTTTCAAGGAATGTAAGTGGTAAGATTGAGTTCAGATCTGTTTCCACTAAGACATTCCACTATCAGGAAAAACCAAAAATGGCACCACATGTAGTAGCTGTTATTACTCTTAATAACCAAACGGTAAACCGAGAATAAAACACAGCTAGCCATAAGTTAAAAAAAATATATAAAATTGCACTTTCTCAAAACTTTTCTTCATAGAATCCCTCCTCCAGAGACACAGATGTATTTGGTCGAAGGAACCCTCCAGTCCTGTTTCATGCAGAACGATTCCCATTGACCAACTCCTCATCTCATTTAAATCCTCATCTCATTTTGAAATCGCGTCATTATCAGCCATAGACTATATAATCAGATTGACGAAGCAACCGTGACATCACTCATTGGTTTGAGCATACCATTTAGGAAGCCTCGATTTTGGCAATTTGAACAGCGCCATTTTGTCATTTTGAAAACGGATGTGATTCCTATCGGACGAGAGCGTGAATTGAAGATCCAGGGAGGAGCAAGGGGTGGATCTACAGTTGGATCTGACCGTATCTGACGAGGACCAGAGGATAGCCACGCTCCTAAAGCATATTCTGGCTTTATCCTTTATTCTAGTCAATTTGGGATCATAATTTACAAAAATGAACATCATGATATATCGAAGGAGACTTGAAACTTGCGATAAATACCATAAAATAATGTGGAAAATCATTATTGAAATACTAAATCCGGTGGGAAAGTAGGGTCATTTTCTCATCGACTTCTATAGCATCGAACTTCGTTCTGCAACCACCGACATCGCCATCTGCTGGCCATTAAATATAATGCAATTTTGAGAGATTTTCGCATCAGCCTCACTTTTCAGACCTGGGTGCTGCGTCCATCTTTCAATACATTCTATGTTATCAGCTGATTATCTGTGGGCAACGTTAAGAGAATACAACCTACCTTGCTGTTACACAAAGGTTTATATATTTTTCTGATCGTCCAATCAATGTCTTTCGGTTACTGTGGAAAGTTTATACTCTCTGGAATTGGATAAGAAATGTTAATCAATACATCATTACCGGGGAAGTTTTTTTTATGTTTGCAGCCCTTTTTCTTTACCAAAATCATGAAAATAATCTGAAATACAATGGAATTCTGAATGCAACAAGTGTCTTGACTCAGTTGAACCATTCGCTTCCTCTCTGTGAAGCTGCAATCTTGAATTATAAAGCCTTAAATAAGGTAACACATAAACAGCCAGATTTGACTTTTGTACAAAGGGGTAACAAAACAATAATGCAATATCCCATTGTGATTTTGGCTACATTGTGCTGCACGCTTATACTAGTAACATCAAAACGAAAATGCATTCTGCAAGAAGGCGGCACTTACCCCGACGACATGTTAGGGACTGGATGTTAATACAGAGTTGTCTTATTGGCTGTCAATTGACCCATTCTTGGCTTCCTGATTGGCTGGCCAATGCCACATTAACCCAGTCATTTCTTATAGTGTGCAAGTCATGCAAGCGTATGTTTTCATGAATCTGATGTTAATCTGTTACTTAGTGGCTGAAGTAATTTTTTTTTTGTTTTCTTTTTTTATATTTTTAGAAGTGGGGGAGGACCGCTGGTAATTGACCACTCTTAAATTCTATGTATACCACGCATTCCAGTGCCAAAATGAGGTTAACTAAGAATGGCTGTGTCCAGATCAGCGTTTCACTGTCGCATCCCGCAATGTAATGAAGATGCTAGATTGCACGCTGATCTTATTTTTCATCATTTTTCAAAAGTTTATCTTCGTGGAAGGAAATGGTTGAATCAGATTAGGAGAGATGAAGGGCCAGAAATACAGGGGTTTTATGGTCGCAATACACGTTTCCAATGGTTTTATTTGTCAAGGCATTATCGGTGGCCTGATCAGGTCACAACTTGGGGTATAAGATTCTGACTATCACATAAATGAATTGCACATTTTAATAGGAAACAAATGTAATTTCCGTAAGAGCCTGGACAGTAATGTCCAGTATATGTTAGCACTGAGCTAACGCCATCAGTCTGCTGGCTTCCACTGCGGTCAGGTTTGAACTAGCAAAGGTGCGTATTGACCACTTTCACGTCATGAGTTGGGCTATGGGGAAAGCACTGTACTTATGTGACAATGAAAAATCTGGAACAAATGCCAAATCATGGTTTTCTTCAACGCGCAAGCCCTTTCAAACACCATGTAAACAAAGCTGGTGATTGAGTTGCGCGTCTCAAGTCTCACTTTGGGGCAATTCCACGGTGACTGGCGTTACATTCGGAGAGGGAACAAGCCCTTTGGTATTGCCTGGTAGAAAAACTTGCACTGCTTGGATGTTCATATTTTGTGACAAGCATACTCGGGACTAGGTTTACTAGGAGACAGGAGGAAACTTCGCTCGTGTTATGTATAAGTTAGGAGGATGTGAAATTGTGAGCAAGACTGACGTTACACAAAAACGGCGATGAAGAGAATTCATAAACTTTATTGCAAAGTTGTCTTCATACCATACAGGGTTGACAGCTTTTTTCATTTTAAGATAACAGGTAACATGCAACTGAAATTCTAGGAATTATTGCCTTGTTCGAAATCAAAGGCATTATAAGAATAGTTACATAATTATGCATGCAGCGTAATTGATGTTATGTGACTGACGTTTGTCATTCAGTGTTCGAAGTTACAGAGAATGGATTTCTGGTGATACAACAAGAGAATTTGACAAGCAATTGTCATATTCTACATATTAATTAACTTGAACAGGTTACTAAATAGTATGGTATTTGAATGTTTTCTTGACCATACCAGGTGCAGTACTGACAATACCTTCTGGCTTCAAGTGAGATGTGAATACTCTCTTTTTATTGACACAGATTTAATGGGTGATGTTCACCAGCCTGACAAGCCTGATATAAAGCTTTAAAATGTTAAAAAAAGAAAAAAAAACTTAAAGCTTCTCAACTGAAATTGTAAGCAACTACCACTGGCGGGCAGTGGAAGAAAACAAAAACAAAACAAACAAAAAAAAAAAAACAAAATAATGGTGAGGCAAAATAGGCTGAATGAGTTGGGTGAGTTGAAAAGCCCAGTATTCCAATATGAAGTCATTCTGCTGCACTCTTGGTACGCAATTCGTTCCTTAACTTCAACCCTTTTTTCGCATAATTTGCCAGGCTGTTCTAATAAAAAGATTTGTTTTTAAGTTTTAATGTCGTCCTCGACCCCTAACAAGGATAAACTCTGAAGGAAAGCAATCTCTCGACCGTTACAACCAGCCATTGTGGCTGCTGGACCGCGGCCAATTCGACGTGCCTACTACTTAATATGCATGAGCGATTTGCATGAAAAGTCACATCAGATCAGTCATCAGATTCGACTACTAGTAAATAAATTACGTTAATGCATTAGAAATTCATTACTATAAATATGTCTAGTTGCAAATATGGGACGATTTCGAGTACATTAACGATCTGAAAGGCTAGGAAACAGGGAAATCGGGCATTTTGCACCAGGTATCAAGTTCACTTGCGTATCCAGCAAAAGTTTGGCCACGTCTTCATTGAAAATATCTCCAAACCTGGCTTAAAAAGTTTGCCAGCGATCACTTTGGCCTTTTATATTTATCCCGGCCTTCAATCGATCTTCTTCCTGGCCTTTTCTTGCTCTTTCACGGGCCAAATTAGATTGGTTAGCTTTAAATGAATTCCTATTCCGCATGACACTGGTATGCCCAAGTTAATTTTTTCCTGCATTGTTTTAGATTAAATTTATCTTCGGACCACGTTCCTGCTGAACTCTCCAGTCCTGCCATCAGACAGTTCTGCTCTGTCACATGCCTGGCCATGTGCAGACGCGCCTTGACCTCAAGCCTGTTGCAATCTTCACTGAATGATGCAACTCTGCTTTGGGCTACATCCCTCATAATCATAACTGTATTACTATCAATGAACCTTACAATTGGATTGAGCTCTTTATCTGCATCTGGGTTCTTGTCTGGATCATAACAATAGATTACTGTTCATAATAACTCTGGCCACGAGCAGCTTACAATTCACAAGATTTTACAGTGCAATATTAGAGAAATTAAAAGGGAAAGTCAGCTCCCATGACAACAAAGTCAAAATTTTCCTCTATTTTAGGTGTCATTAAAGATAGTTTTGAAGAGGGTAATTATGTTTACTATGTATTTCTGTGCAGGATACCCCTTGCTATAACCATAATGGATTTTATGGGATTTTATTGTATTCTTTTAGGGAGAGTGGAAAGGAGACTCAGCTAAAATGAAGTCAGTTTCATCCTATTTGAACTGTCATTAAACAAAGGTTCTTGATCGGTTACATGAAATTAACAATAGACTCTTGTTCTTCATGACTCTGGCTATGAATAAATAAGACTTCCTATGATTTTACTGTATATCATCAGAGAAGTTGAAAGGGAAAATCAGATAAAGTGACTATACACTCATAATTTCCACCAGTTTGAGAAGTCATTAAAAAATATTCAGAATAGTTTATATGAAATTGACAGTGAATTCCTTTTCAGGATGACCTTGGCTATGACCACTGTATATTTCACAATTTTGCCATTCACTTTTTGAGAAATTTAAAGGGAAAGGCACCACCATTGACAACACAGTCATGATGTCCTCCAATTTGAGATATCATTGAAAAAAATATTAAGAATAGTTTACACGAAATTAGGATCGTAATCCTGTTCACGTTGACCCTGCCTATGAACTCTTTAAATTTTATTAGGTCTCCCTTTACAGTATTAGAGAAGTTGTAAGGAAAGTCAACTCAAATTACAATACAGCAATAATCTCCTCCAATTTCAGCTGTCCTTAAAAAAAATATACAGAATAGTTTATATGAAATTATCTACGTATTCCTGTTCACGTTGACCCTGGCTACGAACAATTAAAATGTCATACGATTTTACTGCACAATTTGAGAGAAATTTAAAGGGACAGTCAGTTCAAATGACTACACAGCTATAATTTCTTCCAATTTCAGATGTCCTTAAAAAATATGTTTAGAAGTTTATATTAAATTAAAAATAAATTCCTGTTAAGAATGACCTGGCTAAGATTGCTTATTATTTCATATGATTTTACTGTGGCGTTTTAGAGAAATTTAAAGAGAAATTCAGTTCAATTGACAACCCACTCAATATTTCCTCCAAATTGAGATATCGTTTAAAAATATTCTTAAAAGTTTATGTGAAATTAAGAATACACTACTGTTCAGGATTACCCTGGCTATTAAGACTCATAATTTCATATGATTTTATTGTGGAGTTTTAGAGAAATTTACGGGGAAAGTCAGCTCAAATGACAACAGTCAATTTCTTCCTAATTCAGCTGTTATAAAAAAAAAAAAAACTCAGAAAAGTTTATATGAAATTACCAACGTATTCCTGTTCATGTTGACCTGGCTATGAACACTTAAAATTTCATAGGATTCTACTGTACAGTTTAACAGAAATTGAAAGGAAAAATCAGCTCAGCTGACAACACGGTCATAATTTCCTCCAATTTGAGATGTCAATAAAAATATATTCTTAATAGTTTACATGAAATTAACAATGGATTCCTGTTCAGGATGACCTTGGCTATGACCACTTTATATTTCACATGACTTTACTCAACAGTTTTAGAGATATTTAAAGGGAAATTAATCTCAAATGACAACATAGTCATACTTTCCTCCTATTCAGCTATCATTAAAAAGATATTTTGGTGAGTTTATATGAGCTTTAAAAATGATTCCTGTTAACATTGACCCTGGCTATGAAGGCTGAAAAATTAATAAGATTTTACTGTACAGTTTTAGAGAAATTGAAGTGGAAAGTCAGCTCAGATGACAATACACTCAAAATTTCCTCCAAATTGAGATGTTGTTTAAAAATATTCCTAAAAGTTTATGTGAAATTGAGAATACACTACTGTTCGGGATTACCCTGGCTATTAAGCCTCATAATTCCATATGATTTTACTGTGGAGTCTTAGAGAAATTTACAGGGAAAGTCAGCTCAAATGACGACTGAGACCGATCGTTCCATGTCAGAACAGCCAATATTGAGGTGCCTTGTACATGACGCCTCTCGGATTTTGCTCAAATGTTGTCCAAAAATACCTTATGGTACCAAACAAAAGAATCCCAAGTTTCGTGTCAATATCTCTAACGGTTCTCGTGTGGCGCCCTCTTGAAATTTGGGTGCCACGCCCCTTTTTGACTTGTGTGAATTGGTCATTTCTTTTTGTAGTATTTTGGAAGGACCATAAACTTCTCAGGTAAGAGAGATAGACACTAAAATTTGATGTGCTGGTGTATTCTGGCCCATATATCAGGATTCTGCAGTCAGAATCACCATGAGACATCAGAGGGGTGAGAGGAAGGGCCCCAAAAATCCTAATTTTTTAAGGCGGCAAGTAATTTTTCACTTTTTGGAGGTCCCTAGGACTCGGTTAAGTGAATCATACTGTTGGAAATGTGGTTTTCCCTCATATTTGGGAACTTTCCCAGGACCAAACCAAGTTTAAGGATAATACTACCATTGGTGGGAAACTTGTGGGGGTCTAAAAACCACTTTGGGCCAAAATGACCTTTTCAGACCCTGGATTTCGGACCCCCAGATTACCCCGTGGGCACTGGATGATTGTAATGGCATTTATACCTAACAAATATATGTATTTAAACATTCATTTAATTAAATAAAAATCTTTGATTATCAACCTCCTTCTATATGAACATGCTTTTTAGAAAAAAAAAACCCTGAGCTAAGCGTCCAAAATTATGCAAAAAGGGAGTTTAACCCCTTGCACACCATAACACGACCATGAATTAATGTAGTGGGGAACCAGGTTACAACATACTGTCAACATGGTCAAGGTTGATCACTCCATGCAAGATCAGGCAACCCTTGTCATATTACCATGTGTAAGAAGCAAGACAAACGGGCTGCCCTCCAAGTGTCAAGTATAAGGTGCTGAATCCAAAAGAAATTATACAGAAAAATTGAAGATGTTGGACAGCACTTGCTAATAAATATTTTAATCTTATGAGAAGAAACAAAACTGACGCGTTTTGGCTCACAAGCCTTCCTCAGCGAGCTCAAATCATTGTGACCACCTGTGCACAATATAGGCTGATAATTAGTTAGAAATTGCAAACATGTGTTTCTTTTTACTTCATGGTACCACTTACAATTATCCAATAAAATTAACCACCCATTAATGATATAAGTTCTATGAAAATAATTCTCAATAAAATAAAGTGTAAACAATCACTGGATAAATAAATCATAACAAAGAATGAAAAATACCATGGGAAATTCATCTTCAAACTCAAAAATAAAACCCAAATCTTATAGGAGACAAATCGAAGACAAATCTTCATTCATACCTTGTAACGCAACAAAATTCAAAGTAATTTTATACTAAGCCTCTCTTTGGAACATAGTTTTCCACTTTGTGTTGAATTTCCGTCTTTGAGCAGTTTTATAATCCTTTCTATTGTTTCAATTCCCAGCTATCTTGTTGGTGCCATGCTTCCTCTCAACAAGCAAACTCCAACACCTCGTTAAGGTCTGCAAGCACTCTCTTATAACTTATTATCAGCCTATATTGTGCATAGGTGGTCACAATGATTCAAGCACGCTGAGGAAGACTTGTGAGCCGAAACACGTCCGTTTTGTTTCTTCTCGTAAGATTAAATATTCATTAGCGAGTGCAGTCCAACGTCTTCAATTTTTCCATATGATTTCTTTTGGATTCAGCACCTTATACTTGACACTTGGAGGGCAGCCTGTTTGTTTTGCCTCTTTTGGATTTTAATGCATTGAAACGGTGCTCCTCCGACCATGTCTTTCAAAGAAGTTGAACGTCTAAGGGTCTGGCTACACATTCACGGGTTACGGCACATGTTAACGCCGCGTGAATAGCCGCAAAAAACGCTCGGAGGATACGCTGCGTAGCACGCAGTGGTGAACTGTCTACAGTACACCTTGGCAGATAAAGTGGGTGTACACGCATTGTCCTCAGAGTTGGCAAGAAAACTCCACCCCTAATCTGGTAAAACCCAGTCACTCTTGAAACTGAGAGGGTCATTACCTCTCATGAGAAACATGAGAGGGTGTCAATTCACCACATTTCAGAAAATGTTCCCGCATGAGCACCTCAGATTTTCTTGGAAAAATTCATGTTGGTGGATTCACTTCTTCATAGAATAATCCCAAAATTGTAGGTCTCTACTGGCAATAGTTTGGCTGGAAAAAAGTTATTAAAAGGACAAACATTTGGGCGATTTTTAGCATCGCCATCTGAAGTTCTAATTTGGAGCTGGAATATCTTAACATAACATAGCATAACATGAATGGCGAAAACAGGCCGTTCAGCCCAACTAAGCTCACCAGTTTCTTTATACTATTGTTAATATATCACTTCAAATACTCAATGACTCAATGGTATCTAGCTTTAAGTCAAGCCTGCTCTTGAAAACTCCCAAGGTCTCTGCCTCAACAATATGGTCAGGTAAGCTATTCCACATCGACATTACTCTTTGGGTGAAGAAATATTTCCGAATATCAGTGCTAAATTTACCCTTGGTCAACTTCCATTTGTGACCCCGAGTTCTACTAACAACACTTGGTCAAAGGAATCCTACATAATTCCCTTTGTTAATCCCTTTAACATATTTAAAGATCTCAATCAGATCACCCCTAAGTCTCCTTTTCCTAAGACTAAAGAGATTAAGGATCTTCAGCCTCTTCTCGTAGTTTTCATCATTTATACCCGGAATTAGCTTAGTGGCTCTTCTCTGAACTTTTTCTAGAGCCTCTATATCTTTTTTAACGTATGGTCCCCAGAACTGTACACAATACTCCAGATGTGGTCTGACGAATGTGTTGTACAAGAGAAGCATCACCTCCCTGGATTTGCACTCAATACTTTTGGCAATGTATCCCAGCGTCCGATTGGCTTTTTTGACTGCTACGACACAATGACTAGAACCTGTGAGGGTTTGGTCAACAATCACTCCTAGATCTTTTTCATGTGGAGCACATTCCAGTTTTAAACCTCCCATGAAGTAATCCTGTCTAATGTTTTTATTACCTACATGTACAACTTTACATTTTGCTAAATTAAATTTAATTTGCCACATTTCTGCCCAACTCTGGATTCTATCCAAATCCTCCTGGATCACTTTAGTAGAGTCTAAACTATTTGCCAAACCTCCCAATTTAGTATCATCCGCAAATTTAACTAATTTGCTGTCAATATTTCTATCAAGGTCATTAATGTAGATGAGGAACAGCAGGGGTCCCAACACTGATCCCTGAGGGACACCACTCCCCACCATACCTAGCTGAGATGAGATTCCACTGACCACCACTCTTTGTGTTCTGTCCTGTAACCAGTTTTGAATCCACTCCAGAATACCTCCTGTAACTCCAATGGAGCTCATTTTAAAAATTAGTCTCTTATGTGGTACTTTATCAAATGCTTTCTGAAAATCTAAGTATATGATGTCATAAACCCTGCTTTGATCATAAGTCTTGGTGGCCTCTTCAAAAAATTCCAGAAGGTTTGTCAGGCATGACCTTCCCTTACGGAACCCATGTTGGCAATCCCTCAAGATATTATCACGTTCAAGAAATAAGTCCAGCTCATCTTTTATGATAGATTCCAGTATTTTGCATGCAATGTAAGTTAAACTGTCTGACCTGTAATTTCCTGGCTCAGTACGGTCCCCTTTCGTATATAATGGAATTATACTGCCCTGCTTCCAATCATTTGGTATTTCTCCAGTTTCTAGAGACTGTCTGAAGATGGCGGATAGCAGTTTAAAGATGATCTCACTAACTTCCCTGAGCACTCTAGGATATAAGCCATCAGGACCCGCCGCCTTATCTGCCTTTCGTCTATGCAACTTGTCTCATACTTCGTTATCCTTAACCTCAATTTCCGCTAAATAATCTTGAGCATTGGACATGCCCTCTGGCCGAATAAAAACCCGCTCTGAGGTAAAATTCTCAACAAAGTAACTGTTTTAGGTATCCGCAATGTCCTTGTTAGCATATAGCAGCAATCCATATTTATTCTTTATGCACTTAACCTCCTCTTTGACTTTCCTTTTTCTGCTACAGTACTGAAAGAAGCACTTAGGGTTAGTTTTTACCCCTTCTGCAATTTGTCTTTCATACAGTCTTCTAACATTCCTCAGCTCTTTTTTGACCACAGCCTGCATTTTACAGTATTCAGTCTTAGTGTTCTCATTATTATCCTTTATGCACATCTTATAAAGATTCCTTTTTTCTCCTCAGACTCCTACGAATAGCTGTGATCATCCACTGAGGATTCTGCTTTTTTCAGCTTACTTTTGGACACCTTTGGAATGAATTTGCATTGTGAATCAAGTAAAACCCCCTTAAATCTTTGCCACATCTCATTTACAGACTCACAGTCCAGGAGTGTCTCCCATTTTATTTTGCTTAGATATGAGCGCATCCTGTCAAAGTTTGCTCGCCTAAAATTGAAAATTTTTGTTTTTGAAGACACCTTTTTAACTTCCCATGAAACATCAAAATTAACAGTAGAGTGATCACTTGTCCCAAGTGGCTCCAGTACCTCTACATTGCTAATTCTATCTGGGTCATTACAGAGCACTAAGTCTAAAATTGCCTTCTCTCTTGTAGGTTTATTTACATACTGCACCAAAAAATTATCATTTATAACATCTTGAAATTCCTCCTCCCCCCTACCCTGTCCTTTCACCATTTCCCAGTCAATACCAGGATAATTTAAGTCTCCCATAATAATAGTCCCTCCTCCTCTACGAGCTTGCGTAATCCTCTTAAAGAGCATTTAATTGACAATACTGTCCAAAGCTGGCGGTCGATAGCATACTCCTATGTTAAAACAGTCTCGTGTTTGCCAATGAGCTTGACCCAGATATCTTCACAAGGCAAGGAAAGTTCAATTTCAGGAATTTCCTGCACATTTATGTTTTCGTTCACATAGAGTGCTACACCCCCTCCTCGCCTATTGCATCTATCCTTCCTAAAGAGCTTATAACCTTCTATATTCATCTCCATCCTCTTCACTAAGCCATGTCTCTGTAATCCCAACTATGTCATAACCCTCACTAATCATAACAGCCTCAAGTTCTGGAAATGTATTTTTTATGCTTCTTGCATTTAGATAAAAACATTTCAGGTTATGACGAATGCTTTTCCCCTTCGATTTCCCATGTGCCCGCTGCTCCAAGCCCCTCACTACAATTGTGGGATTATTCTATTAAGAAGTGAATCCACCAACATGATTTTTTTCAAGAAAATCTGTGGGGGTCATGCGGGAGCCATTCGGTGAATTGATACAGAATGACCCAAAACTGAAAACAACTGAAGTCCTTCAGGTTAATCTTGCTGGAAAAAAGGAAAAAGAAAAGAGAGTGGGCATTCACAGTGACTACTGTAGGTAGTTTATTTGGTGCTTAGTAGCCTAGTAGTCTAGTAGAGTTTGACAGGAGATAATTGGCTAAGTTTTAAAAAAATGTGTCAGGCCTGCAGATCATCAAGTGGTGGAGTTTCCTGAATTTCTATTGGCTCACTGTTGAACATGCTTCACAGGACGCGTCGCATGATACACTCAGAAACCCCTTCAGAGGTTTCTGGAATTTCAGGCGGCGGTGAGAGCGTGTTCTTATTTTTCCGGTCCCGCCGATGTGTAGACCCAATCATTATAAATCAATTACACCAAACAAAGCGTTCTAACGCCGCGTTTCACACAGCCATAACACGTGCCATAATCCGCAAATGTGTAGCCCAACCCTAACAGACATTCAAGCTACCACCTTTGCCTATACTGAATCTGATTCTCAAGGAATACAATTTCCTCAGATTCATATGGACATATGGAGTGATTCTTGGGAGTCTCAGTATGCTTTGCTGGAAAATCTCAGCAAAAAAGAAACCAGGACATTTCTGCATGGATCTGTGCTTTCCCAATACTGGCGCAATAAACGCATACCTTGTGGATTGCGCATAATGAAGGAACCCACACTGGGCTGAGGCAATCCTGACTTTTTTTACAAAATGGTGTGATATATTGAATAAGTGCTCTTTGGATTTGATGTTGTTGGTCATTGATAGTCAGAATGAGACGTTGGCCTATCATCGTCTTGAAATTGACAGCTTGGAAAATGTATTTAAGAACAAGTTTTCTGTGGTACAATTAAAACAGCTTTTATCCAAAAGTGAGACCAATTTGTCTACTTACAAACCCAATTTGCAACGCCACAAACAGGAGAAATATCAAAGGGACACTTCTGATTATCTTAATGACAATGTCTACCTTTGGCTTAAAGGAAACCACAGCGTGGAACTACAACACGCCTAAGAATGGGCTCAAGCAGCCTTTCCTCAGAGGACTTGAATTCTGACACGGATTCATCCTCTCGCCATTTCTTAAGGTCCAAAAACAACCCCCCTGCCTTCCCTGTGGAATTTATGGTAGGGCCAGGAAACGCAAGACGAGGAGGGGGAAGAAGAAACACAAGGTCTTCTGCCCGCAAGGACAATCAAATGTGATCAACATCTCCCAGAAACAGTTAAGTGGGAGTCAGGTATCCCTGTTATCCAAAGGACTCTCCTTTGTTCCAGTTAAGCGCATTGATCCATTTGTCACTAAAATTGAAATGTTTAAATTTTTTCGTTCTGTACGCTTGAAAGCATTTTTTAGTAAGGATGTCCGAGATCATTCGTCATGCTGCGAGTCCCAAGAATCTATGTCTGCTGCTGTATTGAAACCAAAGAGTACTTTTGTCTCTCCTGTCCCAATTTTGTCCCAATTCCTCGGTTGAAACTTCTTGTCGTTTGGTAGAGCAAGATGCTCTGGAATGTAGGCTACAAAAAAAATGGATTATTTTGTTCGTTCTAATCTGCTTGAAGCTGAAAAAAATTGCTTTAAGATCATGAATGTCTGAAGAGAGCATTGTCATTAAACCTGCTGACAAGGGAGCCTTAGAAATGGCTTTGTAACACTTTCCAGACTGATAGATGTCCATGACCTTGTTTCTCATCTGGTCTTGAATTTCTTTAGATCGCAGCATGATGCGTTGTCTTTTGAGATTTTTTAGCCTACTTCACTTTGTGAGACAGGTTCTGTATAATGCCCAGGTCCCACTGGGGAAAAATCATCGGCGATGTGAAAAATAGACAAATTTTCTCCCGATGGCTCCCGATGTTTTTGCCAAAAAAACGGAGTAGTCCCATTAGAAATTGCACTTATAAGGCATCGGGGATGGTCCGGATGAACGTTCACTGATACTTCGGCTATGGTCACAAAGCTTCTGGGAATGTCCCCCGAACAATGCCCGTGAAACATCGGGGATGGCTCCCGATGCTCGGGAAAGCTCCCGGGTACCTTCGCCGATAATCGAATTCCCCGAATTTGAAACATCATCGGGGGAATATCCCCGTAGATTAGGGGATGCATCGGTGAGTACTTGCGAACCATCCCAGGTGCCTCGGGAAAGGTTATTGGGGAGGTATATATTGTAGCGAGCTAAAAGGTGCAACCAGCCTCTATAATTATCGAACAGTTTGGATGGTAATCCAGTGCGAGACGCCAAGCAGGGTTTGGGAAAGAACTTTTTTTTTACTGAAAAATCCTCTAACCTCCCTGTGCACTCCCTGTAACTCATCCCACCACAAAAACTGATAGAAAATCGCCGAATGAAAACTTTTTTTAATCACTCGCATTCACTACACTTACTCTGGCAAACGCATCTGGTTGTTATAACCAGCAGCGGCCCAATCTTTTCCTTTAGAAATTAATCAGCAATTTTTTATCATTATAATTTTTTTACTGAGTGGCTGGATATACATATTTAGTTTTCTTGCAGGTGTCTAGGCTGGGGCCTGCAATTTGGGTTATTTATTTTCCGCGGATAAATGTGTTTTTTTCCCTTAACCTGTTCATTTTTTCTCTTGATGTAAATAATGTTATGATTTGAGCAAACGGATGTGCCTCTTTCTTTGTTGGCACAATACAAGTTGTTTACTTTCTCATGGTTTTGTCGACAAGTTTTTCCGTAAGATGCTGTAGTGGAGCTGAACACAACTAATTTATTTTGGTCTAACAGACGACCTGGCGCCCGGACAAAAAATTGATAAAATAACTGTTTGGCTATGCTATAATATATGCACATTTTGGGCTCAGCATCATTCTCTATCTGGCGTGTAGGTACTTATGTGAAATGTACTTATAGTGCGCGCGAATGCAAAATCCAGCCAATCCGCGTCATGGGAAGAATGCACTTTTCAACTGTCGCTGAAATTTCGGTGAATATTCGGGGATGCAACCCCGACATCGGGAATGTGTCACTGAAAGGTCGCCGAACTTTCGCCGAAGATTCAGATATCCCTTAAGGTCCCCTGATACTTTGGCGAGACATCACCGATGCTTCGGGGATGCCTCGGGGAGAACAATATTTCGCCAAAGTTCCGAGGAAGCATCCCCGGAGCTTCCCGTGGCTCTGGAAAGCTCCGGCGAGGCCTCCCTGGCCTGTTTTCCCGACAAAACGTTGGGAACACATCGGGAAAAATGTCAATGCAAGCATTGAAATTTTTTGCAGTTCTCCCGATGCCTCCCGATGGTTCCAGATGGCTCGCGACGCTCCCAAAGCTTCCCCGGGACATCGGGGAACCTGTTCCTGACGCCTCCCGTGGTGCATCAGTTTCCATCGGGAGTACATCGCCGAGGCAAAAAATGCCCAGTGGGACTGAGCCTTAAGTGATGTCTTGATTCAACAGGTCTGGCAGTAATCAGGCCTAGGTGTGGCTGGTGAAATTTAACTAAAGAAATGTGGTTAATCAAAGTTAAAGGAGGACTATCATGGCTGGGAAAGTTGGGTGTTATTATTTCAATATATCATGAAAAAAGCTCCTACGACTTTGTTTTCTTTATTTTGCGATTTCTTTAATTTTTATGAGCGATTTTACAAAACTAGTGGACCGCGCCATTTTCACCACAGCAGACGAAAATTCACCCTCGATCCGCTTGGGGTGCCCCTAATCGTGACGTCAGCGCGGCTGTCAGCGCCATGAATTTCCATTGTCCTGCGGGCCTGCATTGAGATTGTTGAATGACCGAGATATTCCCGCTTCCTCTATGGGGTAGACAGACGAGCTTGATTATTACCGTTTTCTATCCGACACAACTTTAATTTAGAGGTGAACTAACATCAGAGGCCATTTGAAATGCTTCCGGAAAGAAAAGTGCGATTTGAAGTCTGCTAATTACCAGCGAGGCTGGACAGCTGCCGTCACCTTGGCATAATTAGCTCACCTTAAATCAATTCCCGTGTTCTTTGACCAACTTGTAATCAAGCCATTTATTCAGCGAACTGACCAATCAAAACCAAAATCAAGCCAATAATGATTTAGAAGAGAAAATGAGAAGCAGACAAACCGAACCAGGCTACCATGCTAGATTGAAATAATGTCAGTAATCTGAACAAATAGTAGACCTCTGAATTCCACCTCTCGTTGGAAAACTTTCACGTATTATTAAAAAAAGATTTCTTAAAAATAAAATCATGTTAAGATGGCCCTGATTTTTAAGCGTCTAAAAATATATGCAAAGTAGAAAACATTGTGTGAAGTGCATCAAACGTGAATGTGAGAGAGAAATTATTTTCGCATTGCAAGCAATGGACAAATGCATGAGGACTGGACAAGCACGTTCAGGCAAATCTGTGCCGCAAATTTTAAATGTTTTTTATTTAATAATTGAACAAGATTCGCGCACAATGGCCAAATATAATAATCAAACAAACACATTCAGGCAAACTGCGTGCTGAACTAAGCAAAGTTAAGGTCTTCAAAATCATCCTCCTCTACTCGACAATTGCTTTCACCCCCTTCCCATTTACTTGGCTCAATTTGCAATCAAACAGTTGATTCGCTCAATGAACAATTTTAAATTGGTTGGTAGTCTAATTTATTTAGATATCCATGTGTTCAGACATTTTGACATCGCATGCATCATGCACATGAATGCATGTGGCAGCCGCAGTGACGTTATGATCTCGCAAGTTCTCATGCCACTTGTGGCGTTAATGGCGGCCTCCTGGAAACAGCAATTCCGGCTAATTAATGGTCATTTAAAAGAACAGGGGGTATGTATGGACAAAAAATCGACCGTGGATATTATGTTGGAGTTAATTACTATAAGATTAAGTCGAAACGTGTAGGTCAGTATATTCCTCCTTTAATTCATGATTTAACGGGGGGCATTACTTTTTCACATAGGGCCAAGTAGGTTTGGATAGCTTTTTCCCCTTAATGAATAAAATCATCATTAAAAAACTTCATTTTGTATTTATTCAGGTTATCTTTGTCTGATATTAAAATTTGTTTGATGATCTGAAACATTTAAGAGTGAGAAATATGCAAAAAAATAAGAAATCGGGAAGGGGGCAAATACTTTTTCACAGCATTGTATACAGCAGATAATATGCTGGAATTGCACCCACCATGGAACCTGTTCCTGGTTAGATGGCCAAGAAAGGATATTGTTGACACGTTTTATGAATTGCACATGGACGTCACCATGCTCATTGGAGCGCTCAACAATGTTGCCAATGAACCACTCCTTGTCATAAATTCAAGCAAGAAATCACAAAGCTCTTCACTTGAAATGTTGTTCACTTATGCTAGCTGGCTATCAGGTACTCTCTACTTTATGCAGAGTAACCCAGATCAGAGTGACCTCGCCTTCCAGGAAGGACTAATTAAAACCTTATACAGAAGACAACTAAGTCTAGGGCTGCGTCCGAATAGTCTTTTTTGCTTAGGAAAGTTCCTAACTCCCAAAAAATGATCCGGAAATAATTACGTGGCAGCCATGATAAATGGATTCGAATTCTTCAAATGTTAAGGAAAGGTGTCTCAGTGCTTCCTAATTTACCACCTTTAGCACAGGGTACACAGAACCATCCTTCTAGTAAAGACAGGAGATACAGCTATCCCACAATTCTGCGCAGCAGCAATATTTAAAGCGGCGACCACTCATCCGGCCAATCGCGTAAAGAAACGTATATGATGGGCAGGGGACTCATGATCACGTTGCCTAGTGTAAGTGCATTCGGATTCTCTAATTAGCAGGGTTGTATTCCTAAGTTGTTAGGAATTCCCTTGAACACCTTTCCTTTCCCTTATGACGTTTTCCACAAAGGTTAAAGAAAAGTGGTTAGGGATTAGTGGATAGGCCATAATTTTTTGACTATTTGGATGCAACCTAAGACTATGGAGATCATGGAATTGAACTACAGAATGTCCAGGTGTGTTTCTGGTTAAAGAAGGGGTCAAAAGGGTAACAAATGGAATATAGCAATCATGGGATGCCTGATCTTATATGGAGTGATCAACCTTGACTGCGTTGTCAGCCCACTACTTGGTTTCCCACTACGTTAGGCCATAGTTTTGTTACGGTGTATAGGGGGTTAGTCTCTTTTTTGCATAATTTTGGATGATTCCCTCAGGTTTTCATTGATGAACCCCCGTAGTAATGTAATTATTAGTGATTTCAGACAGTTTGGTCAACTCTTTCTATGTAATCCTGTTTGACCTAGTTGCCAGACTCTGAAATTTCTGCCAAAAAAGAGTCTCAGAATGCCTTTTTTCATAAAGTATGTTCATATAGAAGGAGGTAGATAATCAAAGTTTTTATTTCATGAAATGAATGTTTAGATACGTGTATTTGTCAGGTATAAATGCCATTACCATCATCCAGTGCCCACGGGGTCATCTGGGGGTCCGAAGTCCAGCGTCTGAAAGAGTCATTTTGGCCTTAAGTTTTTTTCAGACCCCCGCAAGTTCCTCACCAATGGTATTATTATCCTGAAACTTAGTTTGGTGGTGGGAAAGTTCCCAAATATGAGGGAGAATAACTTTTCCAAGAATGACATACACTTAACTGAATCCTAGGGACCCCCAAAAAGTTAAAAATCACTTGCCGCCTTAAAAAATTAGGATTTTTGGGGCCCTCCTCTCACCCCTCTGATGTCTCATGGTGATTCTGGCAGCAGAATCCTGATATATGGGCTGGAACACACTAGCACAAGGGTCCTCGAGGGCCGAGAACTGCTGGTTTTCCACTCTCCCTTTACCTGGGAGTCAGGTGAGATGTCAATCTGGCCAATCAGCAGCATTAATTGTTCACTTAATTGCCTGGAAGGAAGGAAAACCAGGACTGTATTTAGATTCGAGGGCCGGATTTGAAGAGCCTTGCAATTGCACATCAAATTTCAGATTCTTGTCTCTATCACCTAAGACCTTATGGCCTTCCAAAATGCTACAAAACGAAATGACTAATTCACATAAGTAAAAAAAGGGTTGTGTATTCCTGTTCATGTTGACCCTGGGTATGAACTCTGAAAATTTCATAAGTTTTTAGTACTGCACAGTTTTAGAAAAATTGAAAAGTCAGCTCAGATGACAATACACTGAAAATTTCCTCTGAATTGAGATGCCATTAAAAAATATTCTTAGACGTTTATATTAAATTAAAAAAAAATGTTCCTCTTTAGAATGACCCTGGCTATGACCACTTTATATTTCACATGAATTTATTGAACAGTTTTAGAGAACATTGAAGAAAAAATCATCTCAAATGACAACACAATCATAATTTCCTCCTATTTCAGCTGTCATTAAAAATATTCAGAATAGTTTATATGAAATTAACATTATTTTCCTGTTCATGATGACCCTGGCTATGAACATTTCAAATTTCATTGGATTTTACCATGCAATATTTGACAAATTGAAAGGGAAAATCATCTCAATGATCTCTTGCAACAGAAAAAATAGTCGTCCTTTCTGGGAACCACTTCAGCTATAATGGGTCAAAGAAATCCCAATTAAGTAGTGAAAAAAATCAGTTTTCTGAAGCAAAATTTCAACATGGTATTGTTACGATGTCATTCTACTATCAATTATGGTCATCAGGTATTAAAAAACCTTTATTCCCTACCTTTGATTAACATGTAGATTTGTCCTTGAAGAATTCAGTGGTCACTTAAATCCTCATGTGATCTCTCACAGAAATCCAGTCACTTTAATTCTTGCTCAGGCTTATCAGCATAAAGTACAATTACAGTTCATGTCCTCTTGAAACTTTCCCAGTAATTATTTATTGATTGACACATTTTTTTTTTTACTCAATTCCAGTCAATATAAACTTTCCACAGCAACTGAAAGACATTGATTGGACCCTCAGAACGAATTTAAACTCTTGTGAAACAGAAAGTTAGGACACATTCTCTCAACTTTACGCAGCTGAATGATGTGAATGCATAGAAAAAAAGACTTTTAAAACCAACCCTGAAATGCTCAGGTTACATTTACGAGATGGAAATGTGATATGGACATGGACAATGGAGTTTTTCCGAATGGAACAGGACTGGAGGGTTCCTTGTGCTGGATGGCTTTTTTTTCTCTAGAGTAGGAATTCTTCATTAAGTGTAAGCACTATGGAGTGCTATGGAGTATTCGTTACTTATGGCTGGCTAGCTAGCTGGCTAGCTGTTTTTTTTTTATTTTTGGTTTGCCATAGCCATGATGATCGCAGAACTTGTTTGCCACATTGGTTAATAAAAGTAAACGTTGATAATAGTATTGCATGTGGTGGTATTTTGCTCAATGTGACTATTTGTTTAAAAATTTGTACCGCTGTCAACAAAATAGAATGCCTAGGTTTTCGCTTGTTTAAAATGCAAACAGCTCAGGCATTTCGGTTGAGCCCCTGCTGCGTTTGTTGCACTGATTCTGTTCAATCGAGGGTAGCATATTGCTTGCTTTTTTCTGTGAATGGAATTCCTGTTTTGCTAAAATACAGTATATTTCAGATGGTGAGTTGTACTTGCTCCTTATAGGGTGTGGAAAGCGTTTATACATGCTTGCGTTTCGCTTGGGTGCTCGGAGGTGGGAACTGCTAGCTTCCCGTTGCAGGGTGAATGTTCTGACCCTAAAATAACCAATTTCTTTAATGAGCACGTGTGCTGGCTGATGGGGCTCTGAAGAAAAATGGACGAAGTTCTAAACTTTATCATGAAGAAAAGGCATGTTTTTGGTTTGGAGAGGTTACTGGTGACCATTGATGTCCATCCGTGCCTAATTGATAAACTCAAGCTAAATTCCACTCGAAAATCATTAATTCTTATTGAACTTCATGAGTCAAAAGTTGATTTTTATTAAAAATATGATTATTATATTATTTGACAGTGAGCAATTTTGAGGGCTCTGAGAGCATGGGGAGCCACTTGGACTGCTGTCATATTTGGTTCATAAAAAGTGGATAAATTTGAATATCACACTTGGATGAAGTACACTTGTGGTCAAGGAGTTAATGATCCCAGAAATGTATGCCCGAATTCATAAAGGGTGATGATCACCCAATTATTTTAGTCATGCACAACTACTGTACGGTGGCTAAAACAGAGAAGTATGCGTGTGGCTGAACTCCTGTGACTAGCGCAATTCAGGTAGAACATAATCGGGTGTTTACCCATCCGTATACAAGTCACCGCTTAGCCGATGTGTAGTGGTGTCATGTGCATGGTATTACGTAATATGTGTACCAAAAGGGCATGCCTATCTGAAGAAACCCGGAGATCGCGGCACATGTGCTCTGCTGATTTCCGCTCAATTGAGAAAGTCAGGACCAAAATGTCAAAAAAACGCGCTGACAATTTCACCCATGACCAGAAAATGGGTCTAATTGAGTGTGTAAAAGGTAGGAGAACAGTTATAGAGGATAAAAAGAGTGACATCGATGCCAATCGAAAGAAAACTTAACTGCATCAGGTGGTTGCAGACAAATTGACAGTTGAGACTGAAACAGCGTTTTCTGTTATAAAAACATGCAGCATTAATGCCTCCTGGGTTAACGATTGCGACGTGGGTGCCGTCAATAGCACCGATCACTCCTGGAAAATTATCTACGACATGAAATCCTTGAATAACTGCTCGTCTTTCTTTCTATTCCTGGGGAAATTTTATGAAGTGGTTTTTCCTGGCTTATATTGCCTCGGTAACACGACGAACTACTTGACAGCAGGTAGCCTGTGATAAACCACACGTGTCACCAACAACCATTTGGAATGCACCACATGCATAAAAGCGCAGGGCAATACATAGTTGGTGTACTGGAAGAAGGGCATGGTTTCGTCTTGTGGGATGGTCAATGTCTGCTTCGATTAGAATATAACGGTATGATTCTTTGGAGATTCTGTATCGCTTGACAAATTTTGTGTCGCTATACTCTTCTAAAGGATTGGTCCTGTCTTTGAAAACCCTCAATTCGGCACCTTGCCTTTGGTCAGCCATCTCTTCTGTGCTATTTCAATTATGCGCAAGAGATCCATGGTCATACGTCCAGCCACACACGCAAGCCAACAGAGAATTGGTAGCTTGTACACGAGATAAACAAGCCCCTTGGGACGATTAGAATTTCTATTGTTACTTAGACAGGTGTGACTAACCATGTACGTTGGATAAACAGCAGCTGATCTGATCTCTCTTTATGAATTCGGGCCTAAATTTGTCCGCTCGATCATCACCTGTTTATACACTGTTTAGCCAAGTTAACCATGATCAAGGGAAAAACACCCTTTATGAATTCGGGGGGGTATTGTTTTAACCCCCAGCCATTTTTCAAGTCTCAGTATTTTTTTTACAATTTCAATGCTGAATTTTCATGAAGACTTTTTGTGTTTGCAGCCCTTTTTCTCTACCAAAATTATGAAAATAAACTAAAATATTATGGAATTCTGAATGCTCTCTTACCCCTTTTTCTCCGACCTGGTTCCAGCGCTTGGAGCCCGAGTCTGACTTAGTACCAGTTTTTTGCTTTTCCACAACCTAAGCACCAGCTTCTGGCTCTCAAAACTGGTGCCAGAGCAAGCATCAACTGCTTGCTGGTCTAGAGCCAAGCACCGATTATGTCAAGGGCTGAGGGCAGAGTTATTGTGACCAACAAGACCATCGCAAATGCTGTATCGCCATTTTTAAAACAACAGCCTAGCAAGTGTAGTCTGCTTCCGTTTTCAAACAAACAAAAATGGAGAAGGCTAAGCAGCAGTGGTCTGAGCAGGAGATGCAAGGTAGGCTTGCGAACACAGCAGCAGCACTTGCATGGATGCGACAATCTCCTCATTCTTTGTTGTTTTGTCTCCGTATGGCACGAGCGTTGCTGGGTAAGCAGACTCGTATACAGTGATGTACTGACGTTATACGGTGACATAATCGCGTGGCTCTGAGTTGGCTCCTTAGTGATGGAAAAGCACACAGGTTCTTAGGAGGTGCTTGGATTGAACCAACCAAGCACTGGCACTAACATCAGCACGGCACTTGCGCAAGGTTCTTTTTGGTGGAAAAGGGGTACCTAAGAAGCTCAAATCTTGAATTATAAAGCCTTAAATAAGGTAACACATTAAATAGCCAGATTTGGCTTCTGCGTAAAGGGGTTAAAATATCATTAACATTATCTACAAAGTGGTCTTTTTGTCATTGTTGGGCCAAATGCTGGTGTGTAGGTAACGTGCTGCGCAAGACATGTGATGAAGATATTTAAAAATCGATTTTGACTTAATGGGGATTTTAACATTATGCTATGGTCCTATCTCTTCCCTAAAAACATGCCCTCAAATGTCAAGGTAATTTAACTTTAAGAGCAAGAATTTTATAATTTGGCTAGGAAGTCTCTTTTGGGAAATGTATTTTGCCTTCCTCTATTCCGAGGTGAATTGCCATGCTTCCTTTTTGAATCAGAAATGCATGTAGCCAATTATTGATAGGGCGATCATGGTTTGTAAAGCATAGTTTAGTGGGTGGTGCAATTTTGATTATGGCACTTGATTGCCTTACATTCAGAGGCATTCCCAACACCTACTGATTCTCATGCTGGCCTGTGAGAGCTGATGACTCAACAGCCACAACAGTGACTGAAGCCTGAGCCGTCGCCAGCTTCCCTGCTGGCCTCTCACTGTGGCAGTACTGAGAGAGGGAGTCAGTTCTGGTCTTCGCTCTGGCTGCTCAGCTTAAGGGGCTCTGAATTTCGAATTACTGAAGAACTCTGTCCTCTTGGGATCATAACTCTTTGGATGGAAATTGAACAGGCCAAGACTGTGAATGGTGGAAAGACGGCTAATGAAAAGCTACCGAAACAAACTCTGTTTCAGCCCAGAGTTTCAAGATGCCATTCCTCATTGTGATTCAGTGCATAATCAACAGTCTTTGATGCTCTATATAGGTTCCCTCAAAGAGGAGGGAGCTTGGGGGACTGGGTACTGGCGTAGGTTTGGGAGGTAGCAGGGTTTGAGGGAGGGGCTGTTGCTTGACAGCAGCCTTGGCGGGGGCAGATAGGCACTTAGAGGTAACTGAGGTGTTCAGTGTGCTCTTGGCATGCTTTTTTAATGCCATTACCCTCTTAAAGCTGCGTGGCACTATTACTGTTCAGTCCGTGTATTTATGAGTGTGTGTATGCAGACCCTGTCATCATGGATATAAGTCCTTTAGGATGAAATGTGGCAGTAAGGTGGGAAACCTTGCTGCTCTGTTCGCACCTTTTGCTCGACCTGTGCTGAAATTGTGCTGTTGACGGGGGCGGACCAACTGTTAGGCTTCAATCATGTGATCTGCTCTGTGAGGACTCTGTTATGGAAAACATGCACACTCTCCAAGGAAAAGACCATCAGCCCTTGCTCATCCGCAGGATAAACGGGCAGAAAGAGCGGCTCACAGTATGAGCACATGCGTACAGCCCCACCTCTGGCCGGGCATTGAAGTTAGATGAGGCAGTGTGAATGTGAGAGTCAGGGTGGTGCTGGGGAGTTCAGGGGTTCACATTTGTATGAACAGCCTTGCCCCGCTTCAGCCGGCCAGAGCTGTATAACGGCCCCAGCTTATCCAAATAACAGGTGGCAGCCCAGTCGTCGCCTTTTCGAATGGCCTTTTCAAAGGCCAGACCTTTAATACATGGGAGGCTGCAGCAGCTGGAGCAGATGCAGGCATTCACCTCTTTCCTGGAGATTTCTCTCTGCTCCAGGCCTTTTCCTGGCTGGCTTGGCCTCATAATTTAGTGGCTGAATAATGCAGGAATGTTAAAACATTCATGATTTTGCAAAAACAAAACCCTGTGAAGTAAGCCTGTTGGTCTACCAGGGGACAGAGGGAGAAAATTGTTCTGGCTCCCAGAAGAAAGGAATATGGCACCTATGGGCATCATTTATTTATGGAAGCCTGCTTCGAGGACTTCACTATCTGCTTTGACCATTACTGCAGAACACAACATGCACCCCTGGCTCATTTAGTCCAGCGGAGTTTAAATTTTTAATCTTGGTTTAAATATCCCTGTTTTGTAATGGTGCAGTTATTCTAAATTATATTTAAAGAGCATTTCTAATAAATATTAACTGACTATTAAAAGTAAGCTGTCATGGTTTGTGAGGTGTGCGTGTTGTTTGGACCTTTCTTCGTGGCTCTCGTCCCAGGACGATATTGAATTCCTGGGCCATCTATTTCTTTACCCAGCTGGTTGATTGAGCTGGGGCGGCGCTTCCCCAGAATCTATATAAGCAGGATGTCCGGCACACCTCCTTCGCTAGAGTGTCTGTGTTTAGCTTCGCACTATAGCCGAAGATATCTGTAGTCAGGTTTCGTATGACTTTCTATCTTCTTATTGTTGGAGTTTCTTCTCCCTTTCTCTATCTCGCTTTGCTTCCGTGGTTGGGACTATTATACGTCCTTTGGAAGCGCGAGTACTTGCGTCTGGTCTATATTATTCTCTGTGTTTGTACTGTGTTCGTGCTACTCTCTTTCTCTCTGTCATTGCGCTTGGCCTCCGTATACTACCAGCCATTACAGAACACTCTAGCCAGCATGGAGTCGTCAGCAACGGCTGTGTTAGAGAAAGTTGTGGCTAACCAACAAGCTGCTCTCTCTGGTTATGGCAAGGGTCTTGTTAGCCTGAACAAATAACTGGCAGATTTGGCGGAAAGAGTCCGCCTTCAGGCGAATGCCATGGAGAGACAGGAGAACGTTCTGTTAACTATCACTGAGAGTATTAGACCCCTGTCCACGCAAATCAACACAAAATGTTGCACTAGCGCAGTCCGTACATCTTCCCCGAGAGCCAAAGCTTCAATTACCCCCAAGATACGGAGGCGAGGCAGAAAGATGTAAAGATTTCATTGCCCAATGTGAGATATTTTTGAAAGCGCAGCCTTCACGGTTAATGAATGAAGAGTCTCGGGTTTCATTTATTTTATCCCTGTTAACCAACACAGCCATCACTTGGGTCGGCCCACTTATTCAATCTAATTCACCGGTAGTGAATACTGTGGAGACTCTCGTTAGAGAAATGGTATCGGTGTTTGATCAGGATGTTTGTGGCCAAGACGCGGCCTTGCATTTAATGCATCTAAGGCAGGGCTCTGAGAGTGTCGCTGCATTTTCAATCACATTTCGCTCCTTGGCTACAGACACAGGCTGGCCAGAAGCGCCTCTTATGACAGTGCTCGTTCACGCTTTGGCAGAGGAGGTTAAGGACGCTCTGGCTACATTGGAGCCTTGTTTGTCTCTAGATTTGTTGGTTCGCACTGCAGTGTGAATTGATAATCGCATCCGCGAACGTAACACAGAGAAATGTACTGCATTGGCTCTTGCTGGCAACGGGGCTAATGCTACTAGCAGCTTGCGTAAAGTTCCCATTCCGCCCACTGAAAATTCCACTCCTGGTGAGCCTATGCAGGTTGATGGCTCATATGAGAGCCGGGCTCCTAAGCCCATTCGGAAACGTATAATCTACTATAATTGTAACAAACCGGGACATATCCGTCCATGCTGCCCTGAGCTTCAGGGAAACAGGAAGTCCCTCTAGCGGTATGGGGGGCACTAGAGGGACAGATCCAATTTCGCTTCCGAACTTTAATGCCTGTAGAATTGACTGTGGGGAGACAGAGAATATTTATCGAAGCTTTTGTGGACTCTGGCGCCGTGGATTGTTTTATGGATGCAGAGTGGGCTTGGAGACATTCCATTCCTATCCGCCCTCTTTTACATTCACGCTTTGTTAGACCTTTGGACGGTCGCCCGCTGTGAACTGGATTTATAACCGAAATTTCTGAATGATTGACTATGTTCATCTCTTTTGGTGGCCATTCTGAGGAGGTCCGGTTTTTTATTATCAGTTCTCCTGTTTTCCCTGTCGTTTTAGGACACTCATGGCTACGGGAACATAGGCCTCATATCATTGGGGGAAGTCAGGATAACCCGATCGTCCAGTGGGGGACTGAGTGTAGGTCCCACTGTAGGGATAGTTTAGCGTGTCATCCCAGGCATTGACCTATGGGGGAGGCTGATGCCTGGAGTGATTCTGAGGAGTTTGCCACACAACCCTCCAATCTACAGAAAGGGGCGGAGGAGGGGTTGGAGTGGGATCCTCAATTTGACTGGCGGCAGCCAGAGGAGGATTGCTATTTGGAGGATTTCTTTGACTCGGAATCTGACTTAGAGGGGGCAGGTTCCAAACAGGGTGAGAATTTGGGGGCTGCTCTGAAGTTTTGTCTGCCTCCTAATGTTCCTGATGATTATGCTGATCTCGCGGAGGTTTTTTAGCAAGCAGCGGGCCTCGACTTTACCTCCTCATCGCACGCTCGATTATGATCAATCTCCACCCGGTACCACTCCCCCAGGGGTTCATTATACTCTCTGTCAGGGCCTGAACGGAAGGCTATGCGAGAATATATTCAGGTGGCTCTGGCTAATGGATTTATTCAGCCCTCCACGTCTCCTGCCGGAGCGGGGTTCTTTTTTGTGGGCAAAAAAGATGGCGGTCTGAGACCCTGTCGGTCAGTTTGGGCCAGGGTCCACTCCTCCTTGTTCCGCTCTGGACGGAAACAAAAGACCACCGCAGATAGAAGGCGCCGTTCAGCCCCATCTTATCAGGTTGGCCAAAGGGTCTGGCTTTCCACAAAGGACCTGCCCTTGAGAGTGGAGTCACAGAAATTGGCTCCCCGCTTTATTGGTCTGTTTAAGATTGTGCGAAGGATCAATCCGGTCACAGTCTGGTTGAAGCTCCCTAGATCCTTACGGATCCACCCCTCTTTTCATGTCTCCAGGCTCAAACCGGTTAGCGCTTGCATCCTGGCTCCGGTCGAAAAACCCCCGCCGCCGCTGCGGATGATTGAGGGGGGGCCGGTTTACACTGTGCGTCGTATTTTAGCCGAGAGGCGTGTGGGTCGTGGAGCTCAGTTTTTAGGAGCTTGGGAGGATTATGGTCCTGAGGAGCGGTGCTGGGTCCCTTCTCGGGATATCCTGGGTCCTACCTTTATTTCTGAATTCCGTGTGCGGGGCTCTCTGGGAACTTCTGGGGCTGTTCCTTAGAGGGGAGGGTCCTGTCATGGTTTGTGAGGTGTGCGTGTTGTTTGGACCTTTCTTTGCGGCTCTCGTCCCGGGATGATATCGAATTCCTGGGCCATTAAATTCTTTGCCCAGCTGGTTGATTGAGCTGGGGCGGCGCTTCCCCAGAATCTATATAAGCAGGATGTCCGGCATGCCTCCTTCACTAGAGTGTCTGTGTTTAGCTTCGCACTATAGCCGAAGATATCTGTAGTCAGGTTTTGTATGACTTCCTATCTTCTTATTGTTGGAGTTTCTTCTCCCTATTTCTATCTTGCTTTGCTTCCGTGGTTGGGACTATTATACGTCCTTTGGAAGCGCGAGTACTTGCGTTTGGTCTATATTATTCTCTGTGTTTGTACTGTGTTCGTGCTACTCTCTTTCTCTCTGTCGTTGCACTTGGCCTCCGTATACTACCGGCCATTACATAAGGAACATTTACACATGTTCACATGTATAATTTGGATGGTTCAGAGATCATAAAGACATCTTGCTTTGCACACTGGCATTGTACCAAGACTATTGTAAAGATACCGGATAAAAGTATTTTTCAATCCAGTGCAACAAGTCGAATGCTCAACCATTCTGGAAAATATCAGGTTAGTTTATGTTCAATAACTAAATTTATGTCAGTTTGTTCATCATGAAAATAAGGCAGCCATCAGTAAGAGGGTGAATAATGATCCTGGAAGGTGGAAGGCTTACACCAGAGTCCTAAACTCTAGGAAATGTGTGAGACGTAGCAGATTCGCATTATGGGAATTGGTGCCAGAAAGTGGGTGGTGTTCAGAGAGATATCGAGAGTCTGGGCTGTGGTCTTGCATTCATCTGATAAAACCAGAGAAGTGACACAATCTGGAGTCTTAACCAAGGGGAGGCCAGACTTTACAGTTCTCTGTGAGCCTTCAACACACACTCCGCAAGGCTGCCACTTTCTCTCTGCAAATGGGTCTGAGCACCGCGGCACCCTGTGACATAATCTTGCTTTAGAGATAGCTGAAGGGGGGAGGCCAGGAGGATAAATCCCATTTGGCCCTGCCTGGCACTCTGTGATTTAAATGGCACTAGGGAGGATTAAAAGCAATGTGTGCTCGGGGGACTCTTGTAATATCCTTGCCTGTAAAATAACCAACGGCCATTTTGTGGGGCAGGACAATGCAACTGGATAACGTAAAGGCAAATGAAATGAGTGCACTGATGATGTGTCCCAACTGCTGGGATTGTATATTTTGGCAAATGGGTACTGGTAGTTGTGACCTGTCCAAAATTATTTTTGACCAAGCCAAAAATATTCTACTTTTTGAAAAAGAGGCATGATTTAGGCTTGCATCAGCTTTTTCCATGTACATGTTAAGTCAGCCAGATATTTATTGTTGATTCCTGAGCGTTGTCTCAAGGTTAATGGTCCACTTCCCATCATGGGAAATGGTGCTCAAAGCATATACCTCTAAGGCTGATTTTTGAGGTAGATTCATCGTGCCTTACGGCCTAGTTTAAGGTATTTTTGATATTGGAGATATACACCAGTTTGCCACAACAAAATCACCTGCCTGATATTGTGTAGATCCCCCTGTGCTGCAAAAATGGCCCCATCAAACTAAGTCCAATTGAAATCTCGGACATAGGATTTCCCTGCTGAAGATTTCCTCGTGCATCACACTCCCCCCACCTGCTTATTTTCTTGCTGCAGTGAACCCTGATTCCATCTCCTCCCCAGCCACATTGTGAACACATTCCCAGCCAATGCATGTGATGTAAAAGAAAATGGACGAGGCAAGTTTCTTCATATGTATCAAGGTCCAACGCTCACTTGCCCATCAGAGGTGCTTTCGATGGTGGGCTGGGGCTAGAATGGGCACTCTGAGTGGTCTGCAGCTACAGAAAGTTAAATGCACCACACTGCGATGCTCTGTGTGGTGTAACACGTGGTCAAACCTTGACTTGTGCTGTTGGTGCAAGATAATTGATGTTATTTCTTCTTCTGTGGGTGGTATTACTGTTTTGGCTTATCTTTGTATACCTGTAGTTCCAAACCTGTACAGATAGAAGGTTAAGATGACGAGTAGCTTTACAGCACTTCACCTCCACAGAAATCAAGGTGCATTGTTGTTTAATATGCTTATTTAAATTTCCATTGTTTAGAGTGAATATGTAACTGTCAAATGGATTCTGAACAGAGTGCTGAAAGATCTGATGAACTGTATTCAGCTCAGTGCATAGATGGCAATGTATTCCTTTGCTTTGACCTTGGTTACTAGCTACTGTTGGACGAGTATGAAGTTGGATTTAAGATACTTTTTCAACAGCGTGGCTTCTGTTGAGCCCTGCATGAATGTCTCCCCTTCAGCTAGACGGTGAAGCCCCCACTTTCTCTTAAGATTTGCTCCAAACCCCAGCCCACGCAGAATTTTAATTAAACCCCCAGTTTCCTTTAGACACGGGCCAAGGGCAGCTGCCTGCTTCTCAGCGTCGCCCGTGGAGATGCCCTGCCTGAGGTGCTGGCTGTCCAGAAGATTCCTGCCGGGTCCTGGCGGTGACTTTGATATCTCTGTGAGCTGTGGAGAACAGGTACGCCAGAGCGCTGTGTCATGCAGACCACGTCTCCTCATACCGGCGAGGCAAATGTGCAGAACGGCTCCTAGCGAAAAACGTGACGCAGGAGAGCGGTGCGGCAGAGATGAGAGCGATGGCCGCGCTCGACTGGCTTGTGCATGCGACTTCTCTCACACACTGCTCACTCCTGCCAGTTTGTTCTCCTGTCGTGCTTGATTTCGCTTGCGGCTGTGAGGAGCGTTAGACGGTAGTAAATTTCCTCCTCAGTGTGAATCTGTGAGTGGTACGCTGAGTGCGAATATCAGGACGATGCGGCAGCGTGAGCGATGGACCGGAGAGGAGAGTATGAACTCTGTGTGCCTGTGTGCACCAGCTTGTACACTGCCTGCGTGTTCGTGCCCACAGGAGGAAAAAAACTGGGAGCAGGGGTGCGGACCAAGCCTTCTTACAGGAGAGTTGCAGCGACGGAAGGTGATTAGAATCGTTTGTGGCAGGAGATGAAATGAGATTTCTGGACAGAAATGGGCTGCGAGGGATAAAAGGAGAGAAGAAACGAGAGAGGGCAACAGGAATAAAGTGAAATGCGATCTCAATAGAGCAGGCTGTGTCGGTGCCTTGCCAGGCTCTGTTAGTCTCACATTAATGAATCAATTACTTGGGAGCCGGCATCTTTCCTTTTGTACTTCTTACAGCATGTACAGGTTGCGCTCATATCTAAAGAAAATTAAATGGGAGACACTCCTTGATTGTAAGTCTGTAAATGAGACGTGGGATAGATTCAAGGGGGTTTAACTTGATGAAAAAAATGCAAATTCATTCCAAAGGTGTCCAATGTAAGTTGAAAAAGCCGAATCCTCAGTTGATGACTTCAGCTATTCGTAAGAGTTTGAGGGAAAAGAGGAATCTCTATAAGATGTACATGAAGGACAGTAATGTGAAAACTAAGGTCGAATACTGTAAAATGTGGTCTATGGTCAAAAAAGAGCTGTGGAATGCTAGAAGACTGTACGAAAGGCTCGTTGCAGTAGGGCAAAAACTAATCCTAAGCGCTTTTTGTCTGTACTAAGGTAGAAAAAGGAAAGTTAAAGAGGAGGTTAAGTGTATAAAGAATAAAGATGGATCACTGCTGTATGAGAATAAGGATATTGCTGATACCTTAAATAGTTACTTTGTTGAGAATTTTGCCTGGGAGCGGATTTTTATTAGGCTAGAGGACGTGTCCAATGCTCAAGATTATTTAGCAGAGAATTGAGGTTAGGGATAATGAAGTATTAGATAAGTTGCATAAACTAAAGACCGATAAGGCAGCAGGTCCTGATGGCTTATACCCTAGAGTGCTCAGGGAAATTAGTGGAATCATCTCTTAACCACTCTCAGCTGTCCAGTCTGTAGAAACTGGAGAAATACCAAATGATTGTAAGTAGGGCAATATAATAACAATAGATCAGAAAGGGGACCGTACTTAGCCAGGAAATTACAGGCCAGTGAGTTTAACTTGCATTATATGCAGAATACTGGAATCTATCATAAAAGAAGAGCTGGAATTATTTCTTGAACGTAATAATATCTTGAGGGATAGCCAGCATGGTTTCTGTAAGGGAAGATCATGCCTGACAAGCCCTCTGGAATTCTTTGAAGAGGCCACCTAGACTTATGATCAGAGCAGGGCTTATGACATCATATACCTGGATTTTCAAAAAACATTTGATACAGTTCTGCCTGAGAGACTCATTTTTAAAATTAGCTCTGTTGGAATTACAGGAGGTATTCTGGAGTGGATTCGAAACTGGTTACAGGACAGAACAAGGAGTGGTGGTCAGTGGAATCTAATCTGAGCTAGGTATGGTGGGTAGTGGGGTTCCTCAGGGATCAGTGTTGGGTCCCCTGCTCTTCCTCATCTACATTAATGACCTTGATAGGAATATTGAAAGCAAATTAATTAAAGGTGGAGTCCCGTTAAGGATGTTTTCTGGCCCAAACCACCAATTTCAAAATAATTTTCAGTATTAATAAACCACCCCATGAGGTTTATGAATCTGCCAGATTAAACCTGCGATATCAATTTTCTTTATGACAAAAAATGATATTTTTAAAATTTTTTAGTTTATAGGAGGGGGGACCAATTCTGGGGCCCCACAAAGTGTCACCAATGATTATAGTCATCTGTTTATCAATGCACATTGTGGCTGACATATTGTCCTAATGAATGAAAAAAAGAATGTGTTGAAATTGATGTCATACTGCTGAGATAGGAAGCACGACAAAGCAAAGGTGTATTGCTGCTCCCCTGTGCTGAATCTACCGAATCAGCACAAAAATGGGAATTTTCAAGAGCAGGCTTTAGCGCTGGATACCATTGAGTCATTGAGTATCTGAAGTGATAGACTCACTATAGTGATAAGAAACTGGCGAGCCAAGTTGGGCTGAACGGCCTGTTCTCGCCGCTCATGTTATGTTATGTTATGTTATGTTATGCATGCCCACACATGTACATGCACACACATACACGCACACACACACACACACACACACACTCGGTAGAGCAACATATTCCAAGTCTATACCTGTCTCACACTGCTTATTTACAAGAATCAAGGATTTGCATTGTGGGGACATCAAGATTATTTGCATAAAGCACACCAACATAAGGCTGTACTGCCTTCAAGCAGTGTTTAAGAAATGAATGTGCTGCTGGAGTATAAGACTGTATATTCCACTGTGACTGTAAAACAGTATTATTGGGTTGGTTCCAGGATATGCAACATTGAAAATGCATTGCATCTCATGTGATGTTCTTCTTCACCGAGGAAATAAGCAACCAGTTGTTCATATTCTTTGCAAAACAGAGCAGAACAAAAAATGATTGTGCCTCTGCATTTGCGTTCTGGTCCTGGTTCTAATTTTATTGGGCTTCCATTTGCTGATATGATCTGACAGTGTGTGCAGTTTATCAGTGTACTGTTGTTTTAACTTTTCTTCACATGAATTAAGCCTTTGAAATTATGAGTCTCTACAAAAGCTTCACCACCAGCCCATTTCAGTGAGAAAATAGTGCGTACCATAGGATTTTTTGTCAGGTTTTGAAGAGTCGGTGAAAGGCTTTTCCGATTGCCTTAGTTCACTCCCAAGGAGTTACAGTACTTTTAGACCCTCCCTTGTCTCCAGGGAACTCCAGAGTGACTTCAGAGGGAATGGTAATGACTGCAAAGCTTGTGCAACAGGGCCTCTCTCAAGGTGACTGCAAATGTGCACAGCTCAAGAGCACCAGGTACCCATTCTATTGCCACTTATAGAAATGAGATGACTGTTATTTTTTCTTTTTTTTTAGACATGAATTTGATTTGTGGCTCGGTTTCAGAATCAGAGATGCTCAGCCTGAAACTTATCCTATGTGCAGTGGGGGGGTCAGAAGTCAGAGATGATGAGCTTATTAAGGTCAGAGCTGTCAGATCACTTTAATGCAGAACACAGAGGAAGGAAGGGTTTCATCTTTGCTTTCTCAAAGATCAAATACCTTTTTCCTCATCAACATATGAATAGGAATCATTAGTTCATGTTATTGACATATTTTTTCCCCTGACGGTGACACAAGTGGCTTCTGTTCCAAAGATCATTTCCTCACTGCATAACACATAATTGTATCCTGCTTAGTGCATTTCCCTCTCAAATTCATATGAGAAGCACATGGTGAATAGCAACAAATTGGGTTGTGTTCTCTCTTTCTCACTTGTTGACATGTTTGATTAATTATTTGTTCTAATGTCTTGAAACCTGAGGGGAAGGTGGACAAAATATCTCTTGAAAAATGGTTAGCTTTGAACTCTCAACCACAATTATGAAAGCATGTGCACATAGCGTTCCCATTCATTTGAATGCTAATTTGTAGAATGTGCATGCAAAAAGAGGTCAAACCAGCAGAAGTTTGTGAGGTTCCAAAGTAAGAAGAGGATACGAACAGAGTTTTATAAGGGCCAAACAGCTGTTGCCGGAATTACTGGCATGTCATTCACAAAAAAGGCATATAAGGTGACAAGGGGAACTGTGCCAACATTTATGTCAAACACCACAAAAAAAAAAAAAAACAGCCAAAATGAATTGCAACAGCAAGTGAGAGCGCTGTGATGGGGACAGACAGGTACTCGGTTCAATATTTTCGAATAGCCTTAACCTCTAAAAATTACAACAGAATTGAAACAAACCCTCAGTACCGGTCAACAATAACAGTAAGTAGTACACTTCTCAAAGGTAGTATTTATGGTTGTGTTCCCAATGTTTTGACCATCCACTATATTTCTGCTTTATGTGCACATTGATGCAGTTTTATTACACAAAATGTGAGTATTTGACACTGCTAATCTCAGTTTTATTCAAAAACTATTAATCTGAAACTAAAATTATGAACGCCATCCTCAATATTGGAGGTACTCAAACGTGCGTTAGGGGGTGTGAAGTGTTGTCCAGCAGTGACTAGTGTCTTATGACTGCACTACCAGACTTCTTGGCAGCAAATTGTGTCATCTTCCTCCACTTAAAGAGGTCCAACTTGGCAAGCACTGATGGTTTGAAGAGGGTTTTTCATGCTGATTTGCTCCTCCTGTCTACTGACAGTCTTGGCAGTGGTGTATTACAAATTTTGGCTTGTTTTGTCAGCTGACTGAAGGCCATCATCTGTGCTGCCATCATCCTCAGAAAATGCTTTTAAGATTGGAAAAATATTGCTCTATTTCATCATGATTGATATCGGTCACCCAAGTGCTGGCCACTGCTCTGCCCACACTCTGTGGCAAAGAGATCTGATACATCACTTTTGTTTGTATTGTACTGCAGACAAAGAAAGAAGTGGTTGTGTGTGTTGTTTGATGTTCTCTCTTAGATAAGGCAAAAGAAAACAAGCTTATATTTTGAAATGATGTTTTGTGCTGTCAGCATTGCATGAAAACTGCCAAATCTTCCAAAATGCCTGTGTGAAGTAGGAACAGGTTCTGAAGTAAGATGTCACTGTGACTTACTCTTTGGTGGAAGGCAAAGATTGAGCTAAGAAGTCTAAAGAGTCCCTAAGACCTGGGATGCTGCCCAAGCAACATGCCCATTATCTCATTCTCTCCAGTACAATATGTGGTTTTTCATAGTATGTACTTCACAAAAGCACAAGTCCTGTTCGAAAATGGGTGTTTAATTCTGCTTTTCATTTCCCTTGTTTTTTTAATTTGTTGTTGGTCAAACAAGTCTCAATTCTGGGCTCTAATTAACAGCCACTAACAAAATACCTCACTGATGAAGTACAAAATTAAGACTGAAGGGCATTTCATATATTTCAAGTATAAATAACGCTGCCTTTGTTGGAATTGAATCATAATTATCAAACAATGAAAGCAATCTGAAACACTTCAGGCTCAACCGTAAGCCTATGAATTGATAAGTCATCATTATAAATATTCAATAGGAATAATGTAAGGGCTAAAGAAACTGGAGCCAGCATACAAAATACAAAATATGATTATTGATTGCTGAGACATTTTTAAAACGTTAATGCATTGTCCTTAGGCTGGCTAATTACGTTAGTGATTAAAAAACCACTTTTTCTGGTGCTTGTTGTCTTGATAGTGGAGAATAGTAGACAGTGAGACACACCATTCTATCCTGCCAGCATTCTCACAGGGCTCTGCTGCCCCCCAAACTCATTTCATCCCCCTCAAACAACCCCAACTCAATCCATGTCACATTGATTGGCAGCCCTCTGAAAGTCTTTCATTTTGTAATTAAAAACATATTCCAACATTCAAAAAAATCAGCGCTACAAGACTATGCAAAGTTCATAATGAGACGTCCACACAGATGGGAAGTATAAGCACTCTCACCGCTGTTACTTTTGACACGCCATTTTCCTTGAGAATTAGATGAAGGGGATTTAACAACTCCTGTGGAGCCAGGTATGCATGCTACAGTCATGTATTTGCAGCTCATGTGGTGTTTGTGTATTCTCAAACATTACTACCTTTGGTATTCAAACCTAGCATCTCAAGAGTGTAAACACAACCACGGAGACATTTATTGAGCTATTGAATCCATAAGTGTCTACAGCTCAGTATGAAAAAGGATCTCTGTTAAGGTCCTTAATGATAAAGGCTGTTCAACAGAACCCTTCTCCCAACCTCGCTTTGCACAATGTCTGATCACATCTGTTTTAGCTTGCAAAAAAAGGATTAAATTTCGCAGATTGTGTTTTCTCAATGTTCTTCATGCACTGCATTCCAATATGCAGCGAAAATGGCCAGCAGGTCTCTTTCTCTCTGAATATGTAAGAAGGGCACAACAAGACTCATAATAGAAAGTCATGCATTAACATTTACAAAATCATATCCCAACTAGGCCTATGCTGTCGGCGGCCGACAGCAAGGGGTATATCCCCGAAATTCCCCAATCCTGGAAACTCCCTTTATTAGATTCCCCTTTACTAGACCTACAATATGAGGCAAATTTGAGGTCTGTGTCAGTAATTGTTCCAGAGACATGGTTAAAAACTGATTTTTTTCAATATATAGCGCCACCTGGTAGCAAACCTAGGAATGCGTACTTGCCCGAAATCTAATCAGTTCATCCTCTCTACCATATCTACCGATCTGCTAAAAATGAGAAGCCAATGTAAAATATTTTGTGAGTTATCGTGCTAATGGCTAAAATCTGCGGACGCGGCAGTGGCGACGGACATGGCGGCGGTGGGTGGGGCGAAACCATGATATCCCCAAAACTCATATTTCGGGGATATAATTATCATAGAGTAATTATGTTTATAATTAAAACACTATCAGTATAAAACAGTATCTGTGCATTAGCAGTTGGGCAGGTATTGGATCAAACGGGTCAAGAACTGGTCTGTCATTATTGAGGCTGAAGGTGTCATTGGTGGGGCGCTGCAGTTATACTTTTCAACAGGACAATTGACACAAATTATGGCAGTAAATATACAGCTGTACAAATGTAAAAAAAGAAAAAAAAAAGACTAATTTTAAGCAGTGATCTTGATGTGACAAGTAAGTTATTTTCTGCATGGTGCTAGGTCTAATTTAGTTTTAGTTTTATGTGTGCTGTTTGTCTTTAACCTTCCATGATTGTTTTATTGTAATCAGGGTTCCCCTGCAAAAGAGACTTCTGTCTCAGTGGGACTTTCCTGCAATAAAGGTTATTGATTGATTGATTGATTGATTGATTGATAGTTATTGCAAAGCAGTCTAATTGATTTTTTTTTATTTGTGTGCATGCAAAATAAACCCTTTCATATTTGTTATTCTAGCCTGTCACTTCCATCCCATGCAAAAAATCTTTTCTTTTTGTTTAGTTGTACTCTGTATTTAAATATTATTGATTTGCTGCCTTCTATAGATACATGATGTTGAACTCATTTTGAACTGGAGCTCTCATCATGCATCTGCAGCTCTAACTCTCAGGGGTACTCCCATAAGGCACATGCTATTTTTTTTTTTTTGGAAAATGTTAGCTGGGACTAGGAAAATAGTTTGGTTGGTGCACACTTGATTCTGCATGCCTTGGTCAGAGAAAATAAGCTTGGTCTTATTAGAATGCAGTGTAGCCAGTTTGACTGTGAAGAACTCTAAACATGTTCAGGTGTACAAAATCATACAAATCCTCATCATCTTAGTCCTGTGAATAAATACAATCCTCATATATTTTGTAAATATGTCTAAAATCAGTTTTTTTCCCCAAAATGTTAGTAGTTATTGGTAAGTGCTAAAGTTGGAACCGCATATTCCCACAGGAAGTAACTGAAATGGTGTATTTTTGATGCTTTATTCACCGGAATTCCATAATTAATGACCCGCTGCTGAGCCCAGTTTAAGGTATGGCCACAGGGGGTCAATGACCCCCCCACCAAATGTTCAGATTGCCCCACCAAACCGACCCAACTTTATCCCCAGTGGCAGAAATACCGTTGTTGCAACCAAAAATCCCTAGTAATTATTATATTATTGTATTGAAATAATCATAATGTGTCTTCCTGTGCTAATATCAGAACTTCAATGATCATGTCATGCTTCATAAACAGCTCCAAAGTCAAATAAATCTCCTGTGTGGTGACTAATATATTTTAAAAAATAACTCTTGCACTGGAGTGCTTTTATCCCCAAATGAAAAAAATAAATGAAAACTATTTTTTCCTTGTCAATTTGCCCTATCATTAACATGGCACATGGACATTATAAAACTTTACTTATATCTGATTGGTTGGTCTGACCATATGAAAATGGACACATAGCAGGGAGAGCAGTTACTTCGCTATCACTTCACTTTGTTACTACTCAGTCTCTTGTACATTGTAACTTCACATGTAAACTGAAAGTATGCTATTTGACTAAACTATACATAGTTTGTTTTCTGCATCAGTCCAGAGGCAGAATACCATTAGACATTTGCCAATAGAACTATAGAATGCTATATAATTGAATGCTATCTCTGGGCTGGCCTAAAAAATAAGTCATCCCTTGGGCTCTCAACACGGCAGCAGTTGGTGTCCAATCAACATCTCTCACTGCCTCCCCCTCACCCCACCCCTAAGCACAGCTGCCAAGAGCTGGGCTTGTCCACTGCACTGACTGGATAAATGGATATAATCAGTATGGTTTGTAAATGTTCCAATGCACTGTTGGTGAAAATTTTGTATTTTAGTGTTCCTCGCAGTGGAAGCCATGTTGGATTACAACAAGGATATGTGCGCCTGCAGTAAAATAACATTTCCATAGGGTTGGGAAAAAGGCAACATTCAGTAAAATATTCACTCTTGGATATTTCAAACTGCTGCTTCCTGTTCTGCAGTAAATGGAGTATTCCTGAGTGGAGTGGCGCCTTCCTCTCTTTACGTTTATACGTCTGTTAAAATGCAAATACCAAGATACATCTAGTGCGAATGATAAATCTCTAGAAGGAAACAAAATCAGCTTTCTGTGTGAAGGAGGGCCTGTTGCACAATTTAGTAATCAATTAATAATCTCATCTGCGGAATGAATGTACTTCTGTATGCTTTCTGGGATATTTTTTCACAATAAATGAATTATTCTTCAAGCGATACTTTTATGCTCTCACCCAGGATTGAAACAGCCAAGGTTCTGGTCAAGTTCTTAAACCATGTCTTTCAACTGTTTCTCATAGTGACCAGACTACAGCTACTGAGCACATACTGTTTGGAAGAGAATTGAGTGGAGTGCTGTATAGCATAGGGAACAGAATCCACGGCCAACGGCCAAGGAGCTGATCCAGCCTCACTAGTGCTTGTCTGTCTGTCTGTCAGTGCTATGTGTGCCAGCCCATATTGATCTCGGTGAGTGTAGGTGTCGGGGGGAATTTGACTGTGTACCTGTAGACCCCTTTCTCTGAAAACAAAACACCTAGACACCAAATGACAAACTTGTTTGTCATAATATTAATTTGTAAAAAAAAAAAGAATCATCTAATTTACATCATAACTGTTTTATTAAATATAATAAAATAAAATCCAAGATGTCTCATGTTTTCAGAGAAGTCATTCAGTAACTCCTCAGCAGGCGCTTAACATCTCCATACTTCAACAGGAAAATCAGGCCATTTAGCTTCACCATCATCTGAGAGCACAGTTCCTCGGTAAATCTGCTCAGTCTCAAAAAAAAAAAAAAAAAAAAAATCGAGCTGTAGTGACAAGAAGCCTTGGAAATAAAAAGCAAAGAAGCTTAAGAATGCTTGGAAAGTTATTTGCATTTGGTGCATTTTTCAGGCGAATTTGTTGAGGGTTCAAACCACAAATAATCTTCTGACACAGCAACAACACTGATCTGTGCCTGCGCATGAGATATTGATTGCTTGGCCCAAACAGAAAACAAACAAGCTGGCTAATTCCTTGTGTGCATCGACAAACTGTGAGGAAGCACAGAGAGAAAGTCTCTGGAGATTAGCATGCTTGAATCTATCTTCAAACCCAGCAAAACGCTTCGTTAGCGTGTTTCAGGACTGATGGGTTTTAAGGAATGCATGATCCATATGACTGCTTTGTATTTATTTTGTTTCAAAATTACTGGAATCACATTGCTGGTGTTCAAAAAATGCTGTACCTCTTTATTGAGCAAACTGTTGAGTATGAGCTCAGACATTATTCAGGGCTCCTTTGGGAGAGAGCTGGGCGAGAAGCTCAGTGTATTAATTGTACTTCGCTACAGAAATCAATAGCTCCACAAATCTTTCCTCTGTGTTCCTGAAAGCCCCTTTTCCTGGGTTATGCAGAGCAGAGAGTGGCAGGTATGATGACCAGAGATGGCAAATTTATGAGTCTGCAAGCTGTAGGGTATACAAAAATCTATGCAACCATCTGGATTATAAATATTTCCCAGTCATCTTATCAATTAATTTTTAATCTGGCTGTTGCTACGCTTTTTTTTTTTTTTTGCTCCACTGAGTTTAATTAGTGCGATGAGAGGTATTAATTGTAATGCCATGCACTGAGTGAGAAAATACTACACTATGTGCCTTTAAGCAAGTGTGAAGCCCACCATTGTGCTCTGTAGTCGCACATCTGCTGAGGGGAAACCATTATATATTTATTTGTTTGATCTTTATTTAACCAGGTAAATCACTGAGAACCAGTTCTCATTTACACTGATGACCTTGTCAAGAGGCCACAGCAAGAGTACTAAAAATAAGCACAGTCTTCATAGATATGACTATGGCATATTGTATCAGAGATTCCTCTTGTTTACAGATTAGTCCAACACATAAACAGGGAAACGTGAATGTTTGAGTTGAATCCATGGTAAAGATTGCTAGGCGTTTTTTGTCTGCAAAAATAGTTGTTTAGTCGTTTGTTTACTCAAAACCCCCGCATTTCTTTGGAACTGTTTTGGTACCATTTTTGTGCCCTCCATAGCCATCAGGGCATCATTCCCTCTGGTCCCTTACAGATCTGAGATGGGCTTCTGTAAGGCGGTAACTGCCTCTATGCATATATCTGAGCCGTGTGCTTTACCTGCTCACACAACCTCAAACCTATAGACCGCAGTGCAAACTAAGTCCAGGGAGCTGGACCTTTAACTCAGTGGGTTTATGGTTGTGCTCCCCCTTGTGATTACAGCTTGGAGCCTTTGTTCTGAGGAGAACATGACAAGACTGAGACTGTTAGTATCCTCCCATTTCTGTGCTCTGCCCCATTACCTGGGAGAACTTCTCTTCGCTGACCCGCACACCAACTTCAGCCCCACACCCGCCACCCAACTGCTGATACTCATTTTTTTCTGCTCTACTGCTGAAGCTAATTCAGTCAGTTGTCACCCCGGCTCCCTCACTCTGCACCGTGAATCATGCAGTCACCCCAGTTCCAGTTCCCTCTCTCTAGTACAACAGGGGTAACATGAAATGATATTAGCTTGTTCCCTGGCAACGCAGTGTCCCTCCGTCCAATTCATATTCCTTGGCTCCCTAAACCCTGACATGAATTCTGTTAATTTGATCTGCCCTGTAGGTTTCAGTGACTGCAAGATTAACTAAGACCAAGAGCCTTATTAACCTATTTCTCCCTCTTCAGTTCTGGATCATGGTATTGCTCATCTTTGATTAGCAGACCACCTTATCCAGAGAGCATTTTTTAGTTAATATTTTTTAAACCTATTCACATATTTGGCTGAAGACCTTGTCAGGCAATTTGGGCTTTGGTTCTCCCTCAAAAGCAGCAGCATCCCATTCGGGCCTATACCCCTCTACATCTTGAGTAGCAGGCCTACATTTTTTAACCATGCACCACAGAAGTTGTCTCTCGGCTGTCCATGAGATAAGAGAATGTTTCTCTATGCGACACTTGTGGGGAATTGTTTTAAAGGGTATCATTCATCAGTGTAATTGATGCTCGTCTAACTGTATGCATCTAATGAGCAATGGTCTTGGCTTTTTGGGCCACTGCACTGTTGCATAACAATTCTGGGTTTACAGTGTAATTAATGTTTTTTTCTCTTTCGGTGGAAGGGGTTTTTGTATGCGTCTTTCTTCTTAAACTACTCCAGACTTATGCCCCCCCCCCCACATACACATCCCTCCTCCCAGATCCCGAGGGAATCTGCAGCTCGGCACATCAGTAGCCTGAAGGCAGCAAAAATCATTCGGCTCTGTACAAAATAACGCATTTTTGAGTGGCTTCTACTGTAACTCATGTTTTTTTTTTTTTTTTTTTTTTTCAGATCAATGTGAGGGAAGGGATTCATTAGAGGACAACTTTATGCAGTCAGCATAAGCACACAAACACATAATAGAGATAATTTCTATTGTTAACTGCTGGGCAACATGTGAATGCGCAATCAAGGATACAATTAGGTAACATCCTTTGATGCAATGTAAAATACAAAACAGCTATGAGGGAAGAAAGAAAAACGGGAGGGAGAGAAAGCTCCTGTCCCCTGATGTTCTGCACTCTGTGTCAGTGCTCTCTGTGTCAGTGCCCTCGTAATGTTTTAGCTTGTTGGATCAGAGGTTCTGAAGTTCAAAGGTAACCTCCAAATTTGGGAATTAAATGTCTTATATTTCATTGTTTTGTTCTCCCCCAGTCTGAAAACTACACTTCAGAAGAAGCTGTCCAACGACGCTGTGGACTTGTCAGGCATCCCACTCTCCAGCAGGGATGTCCACCGCGTGGCCTACTACCTCCAGAACAATGGTGACATGGTGGCGTCTGTGGACCTGAGCTTCACCGAACTTCAAGACGAGAACCTCAGGCTCCTGCTGCCCTACCTTGGCAGCCTGACAAAACTCTCCACTCTAGCCCTCAATGGTAACCGTTTAACACAAGCCATCATCAAAGACCTGACTGAGGTCATGAAGGACCCTAAGAAGTTCTCCAGCCTGGCATGGATTGACCTGGGCAACAATGTGGACATCTTCACCATGCCCCAGCCCCTGCTGGTGGCACTCCGTCGACGCTGTAGTCTGAAGAGCAGCTTGCCCACCATTTATGAGTACACTGAGGGACAGCCCTACAGCTACCACATGGAGACCTCCATTGAGGAAGCCAGCCTCTATGAGGAAGAGGAGGAAGAGGAAGAGGCAGAGGAGGAGGATAACCTGGAGTTGGAGCCATGGGGGATCAGTGAGAAGAAGGTGCCCCAGAATTTCACCCTGCACTACTGCGAGAGGTGATCCCTTCATCATACACTAAGCTGGCCTAGTCTTCTTAAAGGCACACCTGTCTCTTTCAGTCTCCCAGCATTCAGTTACCACCTTCTACGGCCTTGCTCCTTCCACCCTGCCTCCCCTTCACACCATCAGTCCAGTTTCCCACATAGGCAAGCGTGAGTCAGCACCGAGCATTAAGGGGAACCTCAGTCGTCAAACAGTACCAAATAATGTCACCTCTAAAAGCGAGCACGCTTACAGAAAACAGGAACTCATCTTGCATAAAAACTGCATAAAAGTGCTGTTGCCTGTGACTTACTGTGTTGGTGGATGGTGCTCCTGGAAACAAGGTAAGGTTTCATTGGAGGGGCTGGAAAAAAATTATGAAGCTCTCCTCTTCTTCATAGCAGTGGTGGAAACAGGGAGCAAATTCCGAATGTCTTGGTGAGAGGCTCAGATCAGATGGACTGGTGCAAGAGCAGCATTGTGACTAGTGCTAACTGGAGCTGTAGACCCAAAGTGTGTTTGCTACCAGGACAGAGCCTGTCTGTGGCTGCCTGGGTCTCGCTCCACATTGTGTGTGCTCTGTTAATCTCCCAACAAAAGCTATGAGAGCAGTTCAACGGACTATACAGCCGAAGACCTGTCACGTGACCCAAGCAAAACTGCAAAGTCAAGACTTTTTGTTTTTTTTTTTCGCCCCCTTTAGAAACATTCACTTGTGTCACTTGTGTAAATGTGAATCCCAGTACAAAACATGGCACTCTTGTGATGCATGGGGTTTCTTTGTGGATTGGGGATGAACAAAGCAGTCTTGGAAGTCAAATGGGTAAGAGTCAACAAAAGGCTATATTTGTTAAGGGTCCACATTGATCTAAAACAACACAGTCCTATTTTTTCTAATGTTATCTCATTGGTGGGCCACCTGAATACACTGAACAAAGTCTTGCTGTAATTAAGTCCCAGTGAGCATGTGATGAATTGGCATTTTACCATAGTGAGTGATATTGTAAACATACAGGATTCCAGATGGAGAATTAAATGTCATATCAGGCAAACTCATTGAAAACTAATTTTTACGTATATTGTTCAGGTCTTACCACTGGGCCTGACTGAAAGGCTCATAAAACTGTTTCAAATACTAAATATTACGGTTTTGAGAAGTTAAATAAGATGGCAGACAGGGTCCTTATGAATGGTGGTTGCCAAAGTAGCAAAACCCTGGCATCTGGGGGGGGGACGGCTGGAGAGGGCTAGTAAACTACTTTTAAATGATAGCTACAATACGAATTAGCCCATCCCCCCACCCCCTCCAAGTAATGACAGGACAGGGAGGTGACGCTGTAGAAGAACGGCAAGGGCTTGCCAGGGTTTGAGTCAGGCTCTCGTTAATCATGTGGCTTTTTGGGCCTGGAAGGCCCGGCCTGGGATCCCCTGTGGGGCTGAGCCATCTGCCTGCTGCAAGTACCCTGCCAAGGTGGGTGGGGGGTAGTGGGGCAGAGGGGGGGTCAATTGAGTTCCTCAGTTGAGGACAGCCAAGGCAGGTAACAAATTACTGCAGTGCCAACCCAGGTTTCTCTGTCTGATGGAAGCGAGGCACACCAACTAAATTTGTGGAGAGAGAGAGGGATAAAGAGAAAGAGGGAGAAGAGAAGCCATTGTTGAAGCTGTGTGTTTGACTATGTGTATTATGCATTGTAATACATCATTTCAAGGGAATTATGTGTTCCCCAATTCAAACATTAAAAAAAGAAAACATGACTGTGAATAGAACATTCACATAAGGCTGCCTTACAGGGCTCACACTCCCTTAACCAGCCGCCAGTCACAACCCCCCTCCTGGAGCCCCCTTCCCCCCTAGCCAAAATGATGTCCTTTAATTATGCTAGCTGTCAGACCAATGAGCATTTCTGCAAATCAGCCTTCCACCTCAATCATGGAAGTATTCAGCTTCGAACATACACACTGTAATAAAGGACATAATATATGCCTGTTGAAAATATGTTTTTTTGTTTTCATTGTATTCTGTGAGTTCTTGTGATTAAACGTATCAGTGGTGTCTTCGTGTTCTTATCAGAAAATCACTCATTGTTCCAGCAAAAGGCTGTAATTTGTTTTTTAAAGAGAGTGACTTGAATGTTAAATATTCCTTAAGCAGTAGTCTTTGGCAGTTCCAGTGCGGCAGTCAATGTTTAGGCAGTGTCAGAGTTGTTAGGCTGATGGATTGCCATTTGGACTACAGTAGACCTGCAACTGGTTTCTGTATAACTTGCCTTTTTTTTTTTTTTTTTTTTTTGCAGTTCCCCTGTATTATACATTCAGTAACATTCAGAAGTTTGGAGTAACTTGAAGTTCTTATTTTTGTATGGAATGGACACTTTTGTTACATAAGGTAAAACTAGAAACCATATGGGATCGGACCAGCAGGGAAAGCGATGCTGGGATTGTTTTCACTGGAGCAGTCTGGATTATAATGCGTTCAGTGAGTGCGTAGTCTGACCACGCCCATCTTCAAACTCATCCTTCCTGTTTATCCCAAGTACTCACCTGTAATGTTTCTGCACTGCATCTTAAAAGGTTGCAATACTGTTGCGTTCACAAGAATTGACCACAAACAGACACACCCACATAGATTTAAACATCCGCAAAAATACTCAAAACCGCTTTCTTAGTAGTTTTATAGTTTTGCTGTAGTTTGCCCTGATGACAACAGGCACACACAGATCAACTGAAAACAAAACTAGCATCGCTATTTTGGCCGGTAACCAGCATCAATATCACAGATGGTAATAGCTTTGATCAGAGACGGCCCAATACATTAATAGTAGACTGTAACATTATCAAAGTTTGAAATAATTATTCATTAACTGTTGTTTTGCATGTGATTGACATGTCCCTTTTTTTTTTTTTTTGTTACCAGTACTAGAGAATACACTCCCAAGAGAAGCTTAGAAAATAACTTTTCCTACTATCTAGTACCATGGCATTCATAAAGTCTGATTTTTTTTTTGTTTTAAACAGGCTAAAGGAAATCACTTTCTCATGAAACAATGTCAGCCAACTGTTATTTTGAGAGATGAAAGCTATTCCATGCATGAAATGACCAAGAAACTTGAGGTTTCATGCAATGATGTGCACTACTGCCATGAAAAAGGAGCGTAAAATGAGTCTAACAAGGCCAGAAAGATAAATGTATTGTATTGGCTGCTGAAGACGGGGTATTACCATCATACAGTTTATAACTAATTAAAAACTGTTATTTCAAACAATAATAATTATTGGCACCACTCCATTCCTGAAGAAGTTGGGACATTATGGAGAGTGCAGATAAAAAGAAAACATTGATTTCTACATCACCGTTTACTTGTATTAAATTGAAAGAGTGCAAAGATGAAATTATAATTTTTTTTTTTTTACTCTGTATTTGATTGTTTTTTGGAAATAAACACTCATTTGGAATTATATGCCTGCAACACATTCCAGAAAAGTTGGGACAGGTGTGTTAACCTCGATGTTACATCACCTTTCCTTGGGGAACTGAAGATGACTGTTGTTTCAGTTGTGAAGGATTATTTCTCATTGTTTCTTGAAATCATTCTTAAGCAGCTCGGATGTCTGGGGACCTCATATTGTATTTTATGCTTCTTAATGGAACAGATCACCCAAAAATGAAAATTCTGTCAATCTCTACTTACCCCCTCATGCTAGTTGAAACTCAGGTTAAGTTTGTTAGTCTCTACAACAGTGCTATTTCACATTATCTAGAAAGGGCTGGTGTAGGTGCAGGTTTTCATTCCAACAATGCAGTCAAACACCAGATACTATGCTAATCAGGCATTGTAGCAAAGACTCTTGGGGTTGATTAGTAGTATACAGTACAGTATGTAACTGCTTGGTAGGAATAAAAGCCTGCATCCACGCCAGCCCTTTTTGGATAATGTTGAATAGTCCTGCTTTACAACATAGTGGGAAGATGCCAGCACAATTGGGCAAGAGTAAGCACAATCATGAACTTTTTTAAAACAATAGCTGCAATTAATATTTGTGCTAAATTATGGTGTAATACAGGTCTTTTCCACTTGCAGTGCGATCATTTGGCTTCAGGAGACTTGGACTGTGCTGCAGGAGCTGTATGGAGGAAGTTAATGGTCATTAATGGCTGTTTTTTTAACTCTAAAGAACTCTAATGAACAAGTCCCCATGAAGTTCAGTTGTTTTTGAGAAGGCTTCTACAGAGTAGTGTTGGCATTTTCTCAGCGTGTTTTATGGACAAGCAAACTTCACTTGTGTTTCTAGTGGCAGACATTGACTTTTGAACATGTTACTGCTAACAGTTAGGATGGTCCTTCTCTTCTTTTGCCACGAGAATCAACATCTGTTATATCAGAAAACAATTCAAAAGATGGATTCATCAGAGCTTAGCTCTTTGCATCAGTCCATTTCAGATGAGCTCGAGCCCAGAAAAGTTGACGATTTTTCTGGACGGTGTTGTTCTATAGCTTAGTCTTTGTGTCGTAGAGTCTTACCGTGCATCTGATCATGCCAAGAGAAACTGTTCACTGACACAGATGTTCTGAAGTATTTACAAAGCCCATGAGGTTATGTCCATTACAGAAACACGTAGGCTCTTAATTCAGTGCCGTCTGTTGGTCAGGTGCATCCAATATTGGTATTTGGCCTTTTCTTTGGCATACACATATTGCTCCAGGCTCTCCGCATTCTCAGAATCTATTCACTATGTTATGAACTCTGGTTAATTACATCGGTGAAATCCTTAAATTCCATGTAATCGCACATTGACAGAGGTTGTTCGTAAAATATTTGACTCTTTTTTTTTTTTTTTGGGAGCTTTTTGCAGAAGAGAAGGAAAACCTCGTACCATCTTTTTGGTAAAATTTTGAGAATGTTGATTTTATATCCAGTCATAATTTAATTCCCTTATTCCTATTCACGTGCTTACCAGTCGAATCTTTCAAACCAGTGTTTTACTGAAGATTTCACAACTTGACCAGTCTTTCCATTGCCCTGTCTCTATTATTTTGGATCATGTTTGTGAGCATCAAATTCAAAATTGTGAGGATTTACAAAAATCATTACACTTGATGCGGTCTCCTTTTAAAAACTTTTCATTGTGCATTTTTCAACTAGGTATAGGTTAAAGAAAAATTTACAAATTACTTAATTCTGTTATGTGCATGTTACTGAGTGTCTCAATTTTACTTTTTGTGTCCCAGCCCTTTAGATTATATCCATCATAAAATCATGACGGTTTTTGATGCAGTGCCATCGGAGGGATTGAAGGTTAGGGGCACTGAGTGTAGATTTTCAGCCTCATCCTTTAAGCAGATATTTCTCCAGATTCCCTGAATATCTTCATAATTTTATGCTCTGTAGACTTGTTAGGTTGCCATGAAACTTTTGGATTACTCAGTTGCGCAGTTTCTTGCATATTGGCAAACCACAAACATTTATTACTTGTCAACAAATTGGTCTTTTGTGGATGCTCCATTTATATGCGAGCAAGATGGTGTCACATGTTCAACACCTGTACACTTGTTTATACAATTAACATTCCAGCACTTTCAGGGTCTTATATTGCCCCTGTGCCAACTTTTTTTTTTAAGTGTTGCAGGGATCAAATTCAGAATGCACATATATTTCCAAAAAAGAAGTTGAAGTTGAAACATTTGAATTGTACCGTTTCCAGTTTAATACAGGTCACTGTATTACTGCTTTCTTTTTTTACTTGAATTTTCAATATCGTTCCAACTCTCTGAGATTTGGGGTTGTAACATTCTCTCCATGTATTGTATTTTTTTGATCGATGTAATGCTACCTTGCCGAATAAAATTGCCAATCCTTTCAAAAACAAAAACTGTAAGTGATTCCAAACTTTTTAATGGTACTGTGCATGGGCCAATGTTGTAACAAGTCAACTTTTATGTCTGAAACAAATTAATTGTATAAAAATGAGTATTTTTAAAAAATATATTAGATAAGTCCATTAGCCAGTGTGAATGGTTATAGTGAGCAACAGAGATTGAAGGAGTTATTAAACTTCAAATCGACAAAATGTCATACAAGATAACTGTCTGCACCATAATGCGAAATGCAAAAGGCTACTAAAATCATTAAAAATTAGATTAAAACTGAAATCTCTCTATTGGACATGTTTATATAAGTGTTTACTTTAATGTACTCAAATATTTGGGCCCTTACTTGAAGAAAACACATCTTATGTATGAATAATAATAAGAGTACAAGTTTCATTTTCTGAGCACCAGATAGTGATTAAGACCTTACTGATTATTTTTATGAAGTATGTTTGTGTAAAAAAGGAAATATTTTTGAAATTCGTAGCCGCTCTTCCTTTATATTTCGTGTGAGTCTAAATAAAAATATGTAAATTACATGGGTTAAAAGTACAATTTTAGAAATTATTACAATCATTGTATCATGTATCAAACAAGAAAGACCAGTTTTATTTCCATTTTTTGGTCATTTTAATTGTTTGTCAATTTGATCTCCTTATTTGTCTTCCGTCCTCATGCAGGAAAGAGGCTAAGTTCCAAGCTCTTGGGTTGCAGCAGTATTCCAGTTTCATGGTATATTGCCACATGAAAAATGATTATTATCATACTGTATGCATTTGTTCGTGAACAGTATCAATTTATTAAAATGTGGTGTTTTTTTTTTTTTTGATGCAACTGGACAGAAAATCTTACGTGGTCATCTCGTTCTTTCTTAAATAGATAATAACTTAGTCCACACTCAGGATTTTGTGCCCCACAACTCCATGCAGCCTTGCCAAAACAGCTTGCTACCTCTTTAAATTTGCTTGTAAACAATTTGATATTGGGAAATGGGAAAAATAAGCATTGTCCTTGATTGCCTATGCCTATGCTCATTGCCTATGTGCAGTTTTGGCCGATGGATTGAGAAGAAGAAGTTTTCCTCATTTTATAGTAGGATAAAAAAATTATTTTTATTATTAGTAGTATTAGTATTATTATTATCATTGTTGTTATTATCGCAATAATAATTCACATCTCAAATGACATGTAAACACTTTAGTTTAACCATTTTGTCTGTCTACTCTGACATGAAAGAACAAATTTTTAGCGTTAATTAACTGTCGGACTCACAAACTGGCATCATGAAGTCATACATATATCAATGGGAGAAATGTCAGGTAGAAACAAGGGCCATATTACAGAAATCCACCCCCCATAAAATAAATTAAAGTCAGCACCATGAGATTAGAGGAGTAGTTGTGCGCACATCTCATACCAAATTAGGCCCGGTGCTGGATTCACATGTAATTCAAGCAAAGAAAGTAAAAAAATCCGCACACTGGATTAAAGCTCCCAAACCTTTATTGATGCAACGTTTCGACCACTCACAGGGTCTTCATCAGGCAAAAAATGCGGTACCAGAGAAAACAACCATGGAGGACTGAAACAAACCGAATCAATCCAGCGTGAAAGAAGATTATCCTAAAAATGGTCGGATTGTGCACGTAATGCAACAAAATAGAATGGAACATTTTTAAAGATCGGGCTAGCAAGGGCAAGCGTAGCATGCATCCGCTATATTAAGATTTACGCACTGTCTACGTGTCCGAAAACGATTTTCATAAGCGACAGTTACAGCCCAACCAAGCATTGCACTTTGTCACATAGCTAATGTTAAAAAGTATCCCAAGTCCCTTCATTTTACCCGTTTTCTCTCGTATCGGTTGCGAGATTCAATATGAAGAATAAGGAAATTATCCGACCATTCTCCTTTTCCTTAGATTGCTTCGCTTTGTTAAAATCGTCCATCTCCCTATTGAATGTTGTACACATACTGCCGGCCATTAAGTTGTAGCTCGTGTCTTCTACAGTAATTATGAGTGTACATATAAGAGAGCTTTGTTACAGTCCTCAACGGTTGTTTTTTCTGGTACTGGCTGCGAAATTCAAAAGGGAGATTCAGGAATGTAACACATCGTACCAATCTAGCGTGAATGAATCTTAACAATGGTCGGAATGTGTTTTTAATTCCCCTATTCAAACTCGCAACCAGTACTGTCCTCCATGCTTGTTAATTGTCGTATCGGTTGCGAGATTGAATAGGGAAATTAAGAACACATTCCGACCATTGTTATGATTCTTCCATGTAAATTGGTAAGATGCGTTACATTCCTTTATCTCTGTGGAATCCCGCAAGCGGAACTAAAGAAAATGCAAAATACTCCGTGTCCGACAGCCAAAAAAAAGAGGACGATTAAAACAGATTGATAACGAAATAAAGAAAAAAAAAACATTTTAACAACAAACAGAACATCCAATGAGCACTCCAATTTATTTACTTGCGAGCCATCATTTTGTTGATAGCCTACAGTAGAACGAATTTGTCGACTGGAGGCATGCATTTTGATTTATGTAAACTCCACAACTATAATGCACCTTATATCACCTTATAATTTTCAAAAGACAGACTGAATAAAGACTTGTCCATCTTCAATGGAAGAGTTAAAACAGACTAATAAATAGACCAAAAAAAGTCAACAGCTATCAATTTGCATTTTATAAAGGTGGAACACAAACATGGCTAAGTTTGTACGTCTAATAATAGCTGGAATACTCGAAAAATTAGAACTTTTATGACTGTCGGACATGGAGTATTTTAGGATCTCTGTCCGACAGTCGCTAAATTTGTCATAAATGCACTAAGTCCCGCTCCGATGTCGACATATCTATATTGGGCAGAGCTTAAAAAGAAACATTGGTTGAAATTCTTGGTAGTCATCTTGAAGAACTGCCGTCTTATCAAAACATTCACATTTAACATCTAAAAGATTCAATGGATTTGAAGGAATTAAAAACCATAATCGACTGTCAGACACGGAGTTATATTGAGAGTGATATTGAAACCATCAGACTGTCGGACACGGAGTTATATTAAAACCCTGTCCGACTTTCGGACAAGTAGACACTGCAAACAAACAAACACGTAGGCTACTGGTTGAAATTCTCAGTAGTCATCTTGAAGAACTGCCGTCTTATCAAAACATTCGCATTTAATACCTAAAAGAGTCAGCAGATTTGAAGGAATTAAAAACCATAATCGACTGTCGGACACGGAGTTATATTGAGAGTGATATTGAAACCATCAGACTGTCGGACACGGAGTTATATTAAAACCCTGTCCGACTTTCGGACAAGTAGACAGTGAACAAACAAACACGTAGGCTACTGTAACTTAAGTCATGAAATGCCCCCATTTTTAAAGGAGTAAACTTTTTTCAACCCATGAACCTCATGCAAGAGAATAAAACTGGGTAGCTAACTTAATTTTCAAGTAACACCGTGGACCGCAAAAGCCCTAAAAACTGGGTATCCAACTTAATTTTCGAGCAACATCGCGGACCGCAAAAGCCCTAACAAACAAACACGTACTGTAACTTCGCTCATGAAATGCCCCCGTTTTTGAAGGAGTGAACTTTTTTCAAGCCATGAACCTCATGCAAGAGAATAGAACTGGGTAGTGAACTTAATTTTCGAGCAACACCGCGGACCCACATAAGCCCTAAACAAACAAACAAACATGTAGACTACTGTAACTTTCCTAAGTCAGAAAAGTGAAAATTTTACTTACCTTCCAGAGACAAATCCAAATCCACCAACAGCAAAGTAGTCCGTTTCAAATCCAAGATTGAACAACAGCAAAATATTCCGTTCTTGCTCTCAAATCCAAGATCCAATGACAGCAAAGTATTCAGTTTCTGCGGCAAAGTGTCAAAGCCGAAGTTCCGAGAACCATGTATTTGTAATGCAAATACACAGACGAGTAGATACGAGTGACGTGAGCGCCAATCGTCGGGCAACCGATCGTTGAAGTTCTTCCCCGCCGGCCGACCAATCGATGAACTTCTTCCAGCCGGCCAGCCAATCATTGTCAAACCAATCGTTGAAGTTCTTCCCCGCCGGCCGACCAATTGCTGAACTTCTTCCCCGCCGGCCAGCCAGTCGTTGAACTTGATCACTCAGGCACTCACTCACTCACTCACTCACTCAGCGACATTCGCGTTTATAAGGGCCCGGCCGCTGCTCGGCCCAGCCCAAAAATTTATAGGCTACCATTTCGTGAGCTTCGGGAATTCAGTAGCTTCAAAAGATATTAATGTTTTATATCACCATTAAGGTGGATAGGAAAATGCTTGATTACTATTGCAGTGAACAATAATGTAAGCTGAGGGAAAATGCTGATTGACCTTAGCAACCAAACAAATTAATGCTTAGTTGCTAATTTGGAAGCAGAAATAAGAAAGGATTTGGTGAAGTAATGCTCTTTAAAGCAAGATGAGAGCTGGGCAATAATCCCTCCAAAGGCAAGTCCCGAGTGGAAGAGGTTAAAACCTTGTAAAACCTAGTAGATGAGTATTCTGAATAAGATTGATATTTGAATATTCATTAGCATTAACAAACAAATATTCGGGTTTACCGAAAAACATGACATTAATTGATAACCAAATTTCTCACTCCAATGAAACTTTCCTCCACTAATCAACGCATCTATTATGTAGACATATAAAGGAGGACTGTATGTTTTCTCAGATACACGTCTGTTTGAGAAATGTTGTAGCCTAATGCATTGGAGCATAAAATGCGATGTACATCAATTCAATCTACATCAATGTTGCAATGTTGTGCCAGCCAAGGTGTAGGCCTACTTCTTGTAACATACACGAGCATACCATAACTTGCGTATGTAAACTGCAAAGTGGTAAATAACACAATCATAATGAATTAAATCAATGTTTCAATGAACTGTATAGGAATAGTAGAGGAAATATAGAAAATGACTGGCTAGTTTTTTTTTTGTCCGTAGCCAATTTTACGTGTTGCTGTTCTACACTTGAAGAGATTGTTTTTTTTTAGAAATTGTTTTGATAGTGCAGGCTGTTCAATTAAATTAATAATTTTTCCATGCAATATCCTTAGCTGACATTTTGACAGTGAGTTCTAGTATGTATTTATATATTTTTTTTTGTTCAGACTGTGGCACATTTTCAAGCAAGGTTAGTGAATGCTGTAGCCAAATTGCAGCTTGCTGGTGTTATTAAATCAAGCGACTTTGCAGGATGAATCGGCATGATGCTGGTCGAACCATGATAATAATGTTTGCGATTCAGATCAACAGCAGTAGCCCTAGTGCCCTTCATGTCAAAATATTATCAGACTCAAGTTTTCTTCTTTGATGCCTTACCGAATTGCGGTTCCAAAATGCGATGCAAAGGAATATGCAAATAGCCATTTTCCTATTGAAAAACAAGGACCTCTTCCAGGTGGTCATACAGGCTGGCTCACAACTCTTGCACACCCATGGTTTAAAGCTCAATGTGCCATGAAAACATTTTCTACTCTGCTCAATACATCTGCACTGTCAATCTGTCTGATGGTTTGTTTTTGATTTTAAGCAGGGACACACACATGCACGCCTGCCCCCTGGTACTCACAGCTTTTAAGGGATATTTCAATGAGTTTGTTAATTAATCATACAAACTAATCTCAGGAAAACCATAACGAAATGTGCCAGCACTATCACTCATTATTATTTTAGACGATTGGAAGTACAGTTTTATTTAATAGCTTCTAAAAATAGATTATTTTTTAATGAGGGCACTGCACCATTTTTCTTTTATTGCAATGAGAAATGTGCAGCTCTCTTAGTTTTTGTCAATTTTCAAAAGGACACACATTTACCATTTATTGAAAGTTTGATTACAAGTCTTTACTGGGCATATTTTGTTTAGAGAAAAACCAAAAAAACCCTCAGTTTTCATTCTTTATTACGAAGCCTGGGAAGTGCAATGACATGAAAAAAAAAAAACATTTTGTGGCCACAAGATACGTTGTTCCCGCGATTTAATGAATTTGTGGCCACGAGTTATAACGCTTTCCCTCAATGAACTCGTTCCCATGATTTATCTAACTTGTGAACACGAAATACAACTTCTTTCCACGATTTACTTAACTCGCGACCACGAGATATAATTTATTCCCCCAATTTAATTAGCTCGTTCCCCCAATTTCATTAACTTAAATTGAGGGAACAAGGTACATCTCATGGCCACGCGAAAGCTAAATCATGAGAATGACTTGCATCTTGTGGCCACAAAATAGCTAAGTCGTAGGAACAACTTGTATCTCGTGGCCATGAGATACAACGTTGTAGGTAATTTGTGGGAATGTGATGGCTAAATTGAGGGAACGACTTGTATCTTGTGGCCACGAAATATCTAAGTTGTGGGAATGACTTGTATCTCATGGCCACGAGATAGCCAAATCGAGGGAATGACTTCTATCTCGTGGCCATGACTAATATTTTTTACATGTCATTGCACTTCTCAGGCTTTGTACCTCATAAGTCACTGTAAAATAAAAATAATAATTGCGTGCTATAATACTAAATACCATAATAACATGAAACGGAGACAGTCACCATACTGTGAAAATCTCACCATTGCATTCCTATTTCCAATTGTCAGAAATCTCTGTACAGCATGTTTGGTTATTCCCACTGCAAGTGAACAAAATCAGTATAATAAAAAGAAATATTAAACTATTATAGTTTAAAACTAGTATAGTTGGACCATTGATTCAGACTTAAAGTTCCTGATTTAGCTGAAACCTTTGATGATATAAAATTATACACTACAATCATGAATAATACTTATAAAAATATGGTAAGTGATAAATATTTCAAGTTTTAGTGCTTTTGGAGTGTAAATTATTCCTCAGTTTGGTCCATAAATTGTTATTCCCGTTTAATGGATGTGTTTTTCGGTATCATGACAAGTTTCCAGTCTGCAAAAAAAAAAAAAAAAAAAAACGTTCTGTGAGTAGCGGCTGCCAGCCTCCACAACACCTGCCAGCATCAAATGAGTAAGCAGTCACAGTATTCAATAAAAGACAAAGAGATAGACGGTGCTTGTTCAAAACGGCCATTTACTACAAACTAATACAAATCTGTTCCCATTTCCACAGGGTAACAAGTGTTTCACTCTGTTCACTTTCTGACTGACTGAGATGCATATGCGGCAGGTGTGGCTGGAGAAGGCTAATGCCCATGGAGTACAGTGTTGTTATTGTGTTCATAGCAGCTATTGCATGCCATAGCCGCAAACCCCCCCTCTGCAAAATCCAGCTAGATACAGCCTCAAACTTGAACTGGTCATTAACTGGTCTTGCTGTGCTCAGCTGGTGGACCGGTTTGCTCAAGGTGGTTTTGCCAGTGATCAGCTGGTAGACCATGCAGTTTTATGAAGCTGGTTGAGAGATGAGTAGCCAGGTTGGTGGTGCTGGTGCATTTGGTTAGTTGATTGCAGTCCAGCATGGCCATGCTGGTGTAACTGGTCAGATACATTCAGAACAGTAGTGTTACTGGTACACACAGTCGGGGGTGGGGGGGTGGGGGGTGGTTCAAAAAGCACACTTAACACCAAAAAAAAGCATACTCTTGAAAGAATTTAATTACTTAAGCATAAAAGATACTCAAAATATTACACTTGAAATATTAAACCAATAAAAAATGCATGCTTGAAGAATGAAGAAGGCTTTTTTTCAAATGTTTCCTTCCTGCTGCTAACTCCATCTTGCGTACGATATATTTCAGTTTTACACAAACACCCAAGATGATCGCCTGCAAATTTCGTACCTGCTATTCAAAAACAGTTTTCAATTAGCTCCTGTTCAGTCAGTCAACATTGATGAAAGGCTACACACAATCTTAAGAATCTTTGTTAATGATGGGAAACCACTCAAATTGTTGCATAATGCCAGTACATGTCATATGGCAAACTGATTCATTTAATGTAACTCTATAAGGGTTAGCCTGTGTACAATTACAGTTTGTTGAGATAAATGGAATGAAGGATGAGTCTGCAGCCAACAAGTGAACTGTTCAGACTTGTGAACAACTGATAAATAGCGTTACATACTGCACTGATGAACGTCCAAGGCTCTACATTGCAGGCTATAGATGAAGGTTAAATTTTTTCAGTGATAATTATGGGGAAGCTAAGCATCCCCTAGCCTTTTAATAGCACTGCCTGAGTACACACATAAACTACTGTTGGATCCTTAATGTTTATATGCAGAGTGCAGTGGAGGTGGGGGTGGTTTGATGATGAGAGAGATTTTTTAAGACAACCATATGTTGTTTTTACCAAATCATTCTGTCTGGTTGACAGTGCTGCAAACAAAGCCCTGAGTGTGTGTGTGTGTGTGTGTGTGTGTGATGTACAACCCCAATTCCAAAATAGTTGGGACAAAGTGTAAATTTTGAATAAAATCAAAACGCAATGACTTTCAAATCACACCAGCCAGTATTTTATTCACAATAGAACAGAGATAACATTGCAAATGTTGAAATTGAGAAATTTTACAATTTTATCCACAAAATGAGCTCATTTCAAATTTGATGGCTGCTACAGGTCTCAAAAAAGCTGGGACAGGGGCCTGTTTACCATGGGGTAGTATCCCCTCTTCTATTTAACACAGAGTGGAGGAGTCTGGGCATTGGGGAGACAAGTTTCTGGAGTTTAGTCATTGGAATTTGATCCCACTCTTGTTTAATACAGGCTTCCAGCTGCTGGAGAGTATTGGGTCTCCTTTGATGGACTTTTCTTTTAGTTATGGCCAAATGTTCTCAATCGGTGAAAGAACAGGACTGCAGGCAGGCCAGTTCAGCACACGGACTCTTCTACTACAAAGCCATGCTGTTATTATAGCTGCAGTATGTGGTTTTGCATTGTCCTGCTGAAATACACAAGGCCTTCCCTGGAATAGTCATCATCTGGAGGGTGCATATGTTGCTCTAAAACCTTGATATACCTTTCAGCATTCATGGTGCTTTTTAAAACATGCAAGTGTCCCAACACCATATGCACTAATGCATCCCCATACCATCAGAGATGCTGGCTTTTGAACTGAACGCTGATAACAGGAGGGGTGGTCTTTCTCCTCTTTAGCCCGGAGGACACGACACCCATGATTTCCAACAAGTATGTCCCATTTGGACTCACCTGACCACAGGACACTTTGCTACAGTCCATTTTAAATGAGCCTTGGCCCACAGAACACGGTGGCGCTTCTGGATAATGCTCAACAATGGCATCCTTTCTGCATGATAGAGTTTTAGGTGGCATCTGTGGATGGCACAGCGGACTGTGTTTACAGACAGTGGTTTCTTGAAGTATTCTTGGGCCCATTTAATTATGTCAATGACAGAATCATGCCGGTGAGTGATGCAGTGGCGTCTGAGGGCCCGAAGTTCACGGGCATCCAGTAAAGGTCTTCGGCCTTGTCCCTTACGCACAGAAATTTTTCCAGTTTCATGTAGCAAGTAGATCAACATATATTAGAAAAGTATTTTACACAAGGTGCAGCCACATTATTAGCAGAGGTATTTGATTCAGAATAGAAATTATCCCAAGAAATGCTATTATGCATCAAATTATACATACAGATGAATTATCACTGCTGAAGTGGGTAACTGGGTAGTGTTAAACCAACAGATCCAGAATGCTTTACTCTTGATCCAAATGGCATCACGAAAAGGATGAATTCATAAATATTTGCCTCACTGTGGAATACATATCTTCCCATGAGAAGACTGTATGCCAATATTAAGGCAAACATTTCAAAATTTTGTTTAAGCTTTGTTGATTTAGGTTTAAATATGTACTGTAATATAGTTTGCTGCATCATGAAAAATGCGAAATATTATATTTGTTTTTTTCTGTTATTTTACAGTGAACACTGTAGGGTACATGTTTCATTGGTCATTGTAATTCCACTGATGTTGACAGGCAGTCTAATCTAGAAAGAACAACTGGGGCATCATAACAAGCAACATACAAAGCATATCATTAGAGCTACAAGAGCAAGCAGGCAGATAACAGCCGGCAACAGACAGATAAAGCATGAAGTTCAAATACAAGCCAAGACAAGCACTGAAGCATATCTGATACAAGCGCATATGCACTGTTAAGGCACAATGTGCAAAAACACATCATACAACCAACCTCAGGAGAGCGACCATTAGAAGTGGGCAATTTATTGGTATAAATGAAGAGTTTCATTGCAAAATGCAATATATCCATTTGAAGCATTTAAAAAAAAGCAAAGTTTTGACAAGGGAAAAGTAAGGATAGAAGAGTTTTCTTATTTGTCAGTATGTCTTGCTAAACACTTTAAAGCGCTAAACCATGATGCAGTTAAATCTAAGAATAATGAATTTTGTGAAAAAGTGAACTTTGTTAAGATTATTTGGTAAAAAACAATATATCCACTGAAGTGCGATTTGAGGTCAAATGCCTTGCCAGTCAATTATTGAAGCATATAGTTAACAATATTAAAAGGAAAATGCATTCTCAGAAATGCGTTTTCATTTTCAAGATGCAAGCGCATTACTTGTATCATTATGAAAATGTAAATGTAATCATCCACTTTGCATTTTCATTTTAAAGTCCATGTATGCAATTTGTGTAACAAATTGAAAATTAAAATACATTCCTCATTTACGTTGTCGTTTTCAAAAAGTGCCCCGCAATATCACTAACAAAACAAAAACACTTCCAATGCAAATACATTCTCAGAAATGCCTTTTCTTTTTCGAGAAGCAAGCGTGTTATTTGTATCGTCATGAAAATAATAACGTAATCGTCCACTTTGTGTTCTCTTTTTCAAGTCCATGTACACACTGTTCTCATTTGCATGAAGTGCTCCGCCATATCGCTACCATAATGAAAAGGAAAAGGCTAATCTTACAATGGAAATACATTCTCAGAAATGCTTTTCTTTTTTAAAGAAGCAAACGCGATTCCTGTCTCATACTTAAAATGGTAACACAGTTCGCCACTTTTCTTATTCATCTTCATGTGAGACTGCCGTGGGGTTCCTCGGTTACTAAGCAGGTTCATACGCTCCTTTCTTCTTGGGCTTCGTATACAGTGCTGTGAAGAAGTATTTTCCCCCTACCCGATTTTTTTTTTTTTTTTTTGCATTTTTGTCAAGTGAAACTTGGCACATAGGTAGATATGGGTGTCTCACAGAAAAAGCCGAAATTTTAGGTCCGTATTTCACTTTGCCTGCCGATAGCGCCACCTGGAATCCACTTAAGTGGCTCATTTTTGCTGTTGACACCACATTTTACATCAACTATCACGACTTAAGGGTACACAGTAACAAATATGTTATACGTTTATCATGACCTGTGACACTTCAAGTCCGGTTAGACTTCAGCACCACATCAGTGCCAAGCTGGGTAACTACGTTATCGAGCCAGAATTATTTGAGAAATAAGAATAAAAATTGAAAATGGAAATGGGAATAAAATAATACCCCAGACATATACCAAACTAGAATGCTTTATTATGTGTTTACACACAACAAGACTATCATTTTCAGTGAATAGTACTTTGGTATCTTCCTGTGTTTGTGCAATGGATGGCCAGAAAATGGTTGAAATTCATTTTTCATGTTTGCAGTATATTTTCTCTGTAACCCAGATCTGTACTGTGAGGGTAAATGCTGTTTCTTGTGCTTTTGGAACTCTATTTTCAGGAATGCCAAGCATTTCTTTGGTAGTATCTACACTTTCAAGCAAGACAGAGCCAAAGTTGGAGGAAAACTAAAAATGGTCCATTGCATAGCAGATTGTGCCTATGTTTAGGTGGCATTATTTTGTTTACCCAGCAAGATTGAGATCTGAAATTCTCTGGATACATAGTACCTTTGGGGTACATTACAGCATTAGTAAAATCTCAATGGTAGTATTTTCAGTGTAGATGATTTTAAACATCAAAAGTCGGAAAAATTTGCCTCCAGGGGGCACTGTACACTGGATGCAAGTACTGGCCATTCCCAGCGAATTTCCAGAGAGATTGTTTTTGAATTGTGATGTATACAGCTAGTTTTCTCTGAAAATGAAGAGTTCAGCTTGGTACTATGCTGGGTAGATAGCTATCTGACCAAAGGTGGTGCTCTAAAGAAGGGTATGGTGCTTGGGTATGAAAAGGGCACAGCAGTCTCGTCTAGCAAGTGGTTATCCTGATAAAGGGCACAGAGGTCCTAGCAAGCAAGCAGCACCCTGCCAAGAAAAGGCAGTACATTTGTAGTGGTAACTTGCATGCCTTCATTCCCAACACCTGCCCATGATGCCTAGCCTAGGAGATGCCCGATGGTTGGGAGGGCGGGGTTTCTTTTACAGACTTCCCATTTCTGTGCATACCAAGCCATGGGTGTTGACGCAACTATTGCGCCACATAGGCTGCAGCCCGCTATTTAATTCAGAGACAGACAAGCTCACTATCAATGGCCTGTAAGCAGCCCTGTAGAGACCCAGGATGCAGTGTAATAGGGCTTGCCTCGGGCTCGACTGGCTCCATGGGTAACATCGACCCTGATCCAACGAAGAAGGCCATGCCAAGGCCAAGGAGCACCTCTGTTGTGCACCACCAGGTGCCGCCAACTCACAATCGAATTCCAAAAACAGATTGACGGATAGAGCTAGTCACATGCTGTGTTGACATCATTTCGCTTTGGATAACATGAAAAGTATAAAACAGTTTTAACTTTTGTACTATACATTCTGTCTTCATATACACGGTTGTGTGACGAAGATTTTTTTTTAGAGTTCAAATTATGGACTTTTATTTTATGTAAGTGTATGTATACTGTTGACGGATGTCTGCGTACTTACGGTGGTACGCCTTTTACATTAGTTCTTTTATTGGCATTTAAAAATCGTGGACTGGTCATGTTTCAAAACGTGCTGTATGTTTCTGACTGCGCTGTACCCGTACTTGGTTATAGCCCATGTATTGTGCGTTTGATAATGCTCACAGTCACCACCAGTTTACAACCAAACAAGCTTTATGCCAAAGGGATTACAAATTTTATGTATAACTGTGTATGTGCTTCATATATTTCAAAAGACAGAACTTTGGTATATGTCTGGGAATATGGAATGTTAGGTCGGTGGAACATTAGCTCTTTAGAGTGCCACCTTTAGTCAGAAAGCTATCTACCCAGCAAACTAGCTGTCTATATCACAATTCAAAAAAAATTTCTTTGGTACATTGCTGGGGATGGCCAGTACTTGCATCCAGCCTACAGTGCCCCCTGGAGGCAAATTTTTCTGACTTTTGATGTTTAAAATGATTTTCACTGAAAATACTACCATTAAGATTTTACTAATGCTGTAATGTACTCCAAAGGGACTATGTATCCAGAGAATTTCAGATCTCTATCTTGCTGGGTAAATAAAATAATGCCGCCTAAACATTGTCATGACTTGAAAATCAAAACAAAGAAAACCAGCAATGACAACTTAAACAAATTTATTTTTCACTGATTAGGTCCAAAAATTTCTACAAATAATCCACAGTGTAATCTTAAAATAACACTCTAATGCCACTATGTAACTCTGATGCCAAAACAAAAACTCTCAAAAACCTCCTCAACTGACCAAAATCACAGCATTTATATAGACTAGGAACATTCTGGAAAGATCTACAGGAGTCTTGGGTGATCCGGCCCCTTCCAGGCAAGAAGATGCCGGAAACCTCTAAAAAGCACTAGTCTATTTCATCACAAACAAGTGGTATTGCATCAGATCATGTTTTGCTACAGACATGCCACCAGAGGTTGCTAAATGATGAACAAAATAAACAAATAGCTGACCAATAAGGCAGCAAAAATAGTATATAACAAATCTCCATTTACAAATGATATACAGTGCTGTAATAAAATACTCATACATAACAACATAGGCACAATCTGCAATGAAATAGTCCATTTTGAGTTTTCCTCCAACTTTGGCTCAGTCTAGCTTGAAAGTGTAGATACTACCAAAGAAATTCTTGATATTCCTGAAAACAGAGCTCCAAAAGCACAACAAACAGCATTTATCATCATGGAACATATCTGGGTTACTGAGAAAATATACCGCAAACATGCACCACAATCAATTTTGACCACCTTTCCGGCCATCCATTGCACTAACCCAGCAAGATACCAAGGGAATATTAACTGAAAATGATAGTTTTGTTGTGAGTAAACACATAATAAAGCATTCTTGATTGGTATATGTTTGGGATATTATTTTATTCCCATTCCCATTTTCACTTTTTACCGTGATTGCTCAAATATTTCCGGCTCAATAACATAGTTACCCAGCTTGGCACTGATGTCGTGCTAATGTCTATCCAGACTTGAAGTGTTACAGGTCATGATAAAAGTATAACACATCTGGTACTGTGTACCCTTAAGTCATAATAATTGATGTAAAATATGGTGTCAAAAGCAAAACTGAGCCACTTTAGTGGCTTCCAGGTGGCCCCACCGGCAGACTTCTTGAGATACGGACCTAAAAATTTGCTTTTTCTGTGAGACTGCCATATCTACCTATCTGCCAAGTTTCATTCAATTCCAGGGGGGTCAACTCCTCAACTTCTTCAAAAAGTGCCATTTTCTCACGGAATGGCTCTTAAATGTTTCAGATCATCAAACAAATTTTAATATTAGACAAAGAAAACCCCAGTAAATACAAAATGCAATTTTTAAATGATGATTTCATTTTTTGAGGGAAAAAGCTATCCAAACACACCTGGCCCTATGTGAAAAAGTAAATGCCCCTAAACCTAATAACTGGTTGTGCCACCCTCGGCAACAACAACTGCAATCAAGCGTTTGCAATAACTGGCAATAAGTCTTTCACATCGCTGTGGAGGAATTTTGGCCCACTCCTCTTTGCAGAATTGTTCTAATTCAGCCACATTGGAGGGTTTTTCAGCATGAATGGCCTGTTTAAGGTCATGCCACAGCATCTCAGTCGGATTTAGACTACAGGCCAAAAGTTTGGAGGCAAGATCAAATTTGTCCAAAAAAAAATCATAGTTTCATTGGCATACTTTGCAACAAAATAAACATGATTATTATATAAAGAGTCACTTATCAGAATGCATTTTCACTCAAATTATCAGGCTCATATTACTAGGCCCATGGTCCTAGTGCCTGCTGGATTGCCGTTGACATCCGGTGGGCTGTGAACCATGACATAAAGTGAATAATGCAAACTGTGATTTGTTTTTTTTTACTTTTTCACTGAAGTTGTGATTTGCGCAAATCTTCTCAACCCAAAAACTAAGCCCCTCCTTTCTTTTGTTAACATTTATTCAGCAATGGTCCGGTAACATCAATGTATACAGTACCTAAAGGTAAATAGAGGAAAATGGCGCATATCAATGAAAGAAAAGTCTAATCATGCAGTAAATACATCCCAAAATCCATAGATTTCACACTGGTTTTTAAGAAAGGCATTGTGAACAGAATCTTGAAGTTGCTTCCAAATTCTTCACCTGTATTGGCCTTGCTTCCAAACTTCTGGCTTGTAGTGTAAATGTTTCAGATCATCAAAGAAATTTTAATATCAAACAAAGATAACCCGAGTAAATACAAAATGCATTTTTTTTCGAATGATGATTTCATTTTTTAAAGTAACACTTGGCACCCGGGGGTTTGAGGGCGGAACTTTCAAATCATGCAGTTCAATGCGACTACGCCCACCACCAATCACAGCGCACCATGATGCTTCCAAAGCCACGCCTGAAAACCTGAGCACCTTTGTATATGCGGATAGAGGTGTGGGCATCTGTAGGGGGGGTTTGATTGACAGCTGTATCATACCAATCATTTGAGTTGGTCGTACGCTTGATTAGCTGTTGTTTTTTAGCTCTTGCCCCTTACAGAATAGACATATTTTTTTCATTCCAGTTTCAAACATCTTGTGTTTCATAGCTCTATCGATCACTGTAGAGGTAGAATAAGAATTTTAAAAAATTGTAACAAATCTGTGGGAGCCTAGTGTACCTTTAAGGGAAAAAAGCTATCCAAACCTACCTGTCTTTGCATTGACTTTGAATGTAATCTTTGGTGCGAAAAATTCGTTCCGCATCCGGTGTGAAAGCAGCTTTATTCTTCCAAGTGAGTTAGGAGCACCGTGAAAACTACAAGACAAACAAAACGGTTTCAATCACATAGCTCAAAATCGGCAATTATAATACTCTGCGTGTTTCTTTGCGTTATACAACCAAGTACAACATTACACGAAAACAAAAAATTTAAGCAATGAAAGCAATATTTGATTTTTGCTAATAAAAAGCCAAATAAGTTAGACACTATACCTTTAAGTGACAGACAACAAATGTGAAAATATCTGGTAATTAATGTGTAAATATTCCATAACATCGAAATGCCGTTTCATAAATCTAACATGCGATCGACGCGTATTTTAATATTGCCGATGCTTTGTTTACCTTCCCACTCGGCGTCAGTTGCACTCTCACGACCATCACTTCTGTAGCTATGGTTAGCTGAGCACATCTAAGAAAACCATAACGATGTAGCAGTACTAGCTAGGTAGTTGCATCAGAAAATGTCAAAATAAATTCAATATGAACCAAAACAGAAAATCTGGCCCTGGAATATCGGCGATAACTAAAATCACATTTCTCGGATGATATACCTGTCATCAGCATAGCATCTAATATACGCTAATAAGTAACAGAAGGAAACTGTTAATATTGAAGCAACCCCGCGTATTTCAGAAAGTACTCAACACCATCTTGTGCAACTAGCCAATGGGCCATATTGAACGATCTTTTGTCATAAAATAATGGACTGGGAAATCACCCTATCCAACACAATAACAGCGCATACCTCTGGGCGAAGGGCGAGGTTTTGTCATTATCACGTGACCGTTGTACCAGACGACAGCTAATTAGGGGGAATAAAACCTCATTTATCTAGTCTTTGAAAACAAAAATTCCACATTTTTGTATTTTACAAAATTTATTTACTAATTATGTTTGTATAAAACAGCATTATGCATTACCCTTGAGTTCCCCTTTAAATCTGCAAATGGGGCCCCTGACTGCGGGTAGAGGTATTGTGGTCGTAAGATGTGTGGATGCAAAGTCCTTAAATGGGGATTTCACTGGTCACCAGACCAGATGGCAGGTGGGAGACAACATTCTTGATTGTGTCTTAATGCAGAATTATGAACATGAAAAACATGAGGATGTTTTCATGGCTTTTTTTTTGGGGGACTTTATCGAGGAGCATGCTAGTCCAGACTCATAACCATGTCCTATCAATGGAAAAATGTAATTGTAGTCATATTTCTTATAAACAATGACATTTATCTGCATACTCCATGAAAACTTGCCTAATGGGTTCACATCAGTCAAACAGAGTTCCTGCCTTGTGCTTGTCCATCATGGCTGCCTCCCTGCCCACCCACTGACTTTGACTTTCCAGTGCCGAAGTGTGGCAGCGTGTACTTCTGCCTGGCTAAGCCTGAGGCTGCTCACGGTGAGGAAGAGGCCAGGTCACAGAGCAGGCTGGAACTGGAAAGGGGACACAGAGCCTGGGGGATGACTGTCACTTCACATGGGGCTCACTGCCCACTCACTGACTCACTCTGATCAGTCTTCCATGCACAGAACATGCTGCTGCTTATGTTGCAGTTTGTTACAGATGATAAATTTTCCAACATATCCATGAGTGGGGTGAGAAAATTAAATTTACCAGGACCAACTAAGTAGCACAACAGTGAATGACTTTAATTGATATTCATGAACTGTGCAGTGTACACATTTTGTTTGGAGTTGGGGGTGGGATCTGAATTTATATCAGATCTAACCTTGATTTTGTTATAAGGTCTGACCTTGGTAATATCATGGCTGAAATTCTAATGATTGATATATGTCTCCCCAAAACCAAGCCCATTCTATTTGGTGTATGTTATCGGCCTCCACAGCAAAACTCCTTTTATGATGCTCTTGAACATGTTTTCTCCTCTTGTCCCAATTTTCAATAAAGAGAATGCATCCTAATGGGCAATTTTAACACTGATTTTGGTAACAAATCATGTACAACTTTCAGTGGGCTGGACTGGTGCTTCAGAGTATTTGGTCTTACCCAACTCATACAGGACCCAACCAGAGTCAGTGATTCCTCCAGTAGCACCACTGACTTAATCTTAGTTTCTGACCCAGAGTCCATCTCCCAGAGTGGAGTTTTAACATCTGGTCTAAGTGACCACTCTTTGGCTTTTTGTACTAGAAGGGTTCAGAAAGTTTCCTTTCATTCTCATAAATCCATCAGAGCCCAATCCCTCAAACATCACTCAGCAGCTAGGCTGAGTGAGGCAGTTCGTAGGCTCAACTGGTCATCTGTCACGGGCACTGATGATGTCAACCAGGCTTGGGAGAATTTTAAATCTCTGTTTGTCTCCGCCATAGATTCAGTAGCTCCAGCAAGAATTGTCAGAGTCAAGCAGAGATCTCACCCCTGGTTTAATCAGGAGATTTTGGATGCCATCTGTGCTAGGGATAAAGCCCTCTCCACTTTTAAGCAATCTGGGGACCAAGTGAACCTCTCTTTGTTTAAAATTCTCAGGAACAAGGTCCAGCTCAAAGTCAAGGAAGCCAAATCTAACTACTTCTCTGACCAGTTTATAGATAATAAGGATAATCCACAAACACTTTGGAAAACCCTCAAAAATCTGGCCTGTACATCTAAACCCGCCAAGGATTCCAGTCCTTGCATTTCTCTAGAGATAGATGGGAACAGAGTAAGTAATAAAGATCTCATTGCCAAACATTTTAATTCATTTTTTATTTCTGTTGCATGTAAGCTTGTTGACTGCCTGCCCTCTGGTCCTGTTTACTTTGGTGGGGACCATCTCCATGAGTTTTATGCACGTTTAGGTGCTGTCCCAAACAGCTTTTTCTTCAAGATGGTTTCTGTCAGCCAAATTGCAGACATGTTAAAGGGCCTTAAGTGCTTCAAGGCCACCGGTCTTGATAACATTGCAGCTAGGTTTTTAAGGGATACAGCTTATTTGATAACACCGCCAATCGCTCATGTTGTTAACTTGTCTCTGGATTATGGAATTTTCCCAAATGACATGAAACACTCTAAAATAATTCCCCTTTTCAAGAAAGGCAACAGGTCTGACCCTGGCAATTACAGGCCCATCGCCATCCTCAGTGTCACTTCCAAGGTTTTAGAAAAGGTCATTCATGAGCAGCTTTACGAGTACCTAAATAACTCACAAGTTATTGTATAAATTTCAGTCAGGCTTTAGGAAGCCACACTCTACTGACTCATGTTTACTGTTTATGATGGATTTTATTAGATCAAAGATGGAAGCAGGCAAGCTTTGTGGCATGATTTTAGTTGACCTTCAAGAGGCATTCCATACAGTTGACCACAATTTGCTTTTTCATAAATTGACTGCCCTAGGTGTCAGCCCTTGTTGTTTAAAGTGGTTTGTTTCCTATCTTTCAGACAGAGTCCAAAAGACTGAGATTCATGGCAGTCTTTCTCCTGCCTTATCAATAACGTGAGGAGTCCCGCAAGGGAGTGTCCTGGGCCCCTTATTTTCTTAATTTATGTAATCGATCTGCAAGCTGCCTGTAATATAAACCTGTTCTTGTACGCAGATGACTCTGCTATCCTATCCTCTGACAAGGATGTGGATAAACTACAGGCCACTCTTAGGGATGAATTCACCAGAATCAAGTCTTGGCTCACTGACAACAAATTGTCCCTTCATTTGGGCAAGACCGAATATATTATATTTGGCTCCCAACCTAGGCTACGAAAGCTGGTTGCACCAAGCATTGACCTTGGGGGCCAGACTTTTGCCGCTCAACCATCAATCTGCTATCTAGGTTGCTACCTGGATAGAGATTTGAGTGGTCAAACAATGGCTCTCAAGACCATGGGCAAAGTAAATTGCAGAACCAAATTTATGGCCAGAGAAGCTCCTTTTTTAGATCCAGCTAGTCTTCGTCTTTTAGCCAACTCAGTTGTTCTTTGCTGCTTTGATTATGCAATCTGTTCCTGGTTTAGTGGTCTAACAAAGTTTTTAAAGGAGAAACTGCAGGTTTCCCAGAACAAACTTATCACATTCATTTTAGGGCTAAACTCAAGAGACCACATTGGCAAAGCTCACTTCCAACAGCTGGGCTGGCTCCCCTTGGAAACTAGGTTTGTCCAACTCCAGCTCAACATGGTCCATGACGTTTACAACTTCAGGGCCCCTGAGTATCTCCTAAATTTCTTTACGGCAGACTAGCACCATGCATGCCCATAACACCAGAGGCAGCATTTCTAATCTTACATGTACATGTTTAAAATGAACATGGGTGGGTGCTCCTTTAGATTTAGTGGAGATGTGCACTGGAACATGCTACCCCTGACCATAAAGAGCATTGGCAGTCATTGTCTTTTTAAGAAAAAGGTCAAATCATGGCTTTTAGAAAATGTTGCAGAATAGCTTGGTTGTTTGTACTATTTATTCTATTTATGCTTTGCTCATCCTGTATTTGTACACAGTTCTCTGAGGGTTTGTTTTTGATAATAATGTTTGTTATTTGTCTTAATATTTTGTTTGTGCAAGAGCAAGGACCGCAATGGAAATAAGTCTTTGACTTCATTGTGTTTTTACCTTGACACATTGTACTAAGTGAAAAACATGTATTGCATGTATTTCTTTTTAACATGACATTAAATAAATCCAATCAAATCAAATCTATTTGTATGATCAAAAATGTAAGACACATCCCAAAGAAATACAAATTTTTTCCTCTGCCGAGACCGATTTTTAATTAATTTATCTGTAAATTCTAACTGCAGATTGCTGGATGCAAGAATGCCAGAAAAACGGGTCACTTTGAACATGCCTGAGCTCAAAGAAGTAACAGCATGCACAACTCACTGCTGAGACCGATCCTGGGGCTTAGTATTAGCGATAGGAACCAGATGATCTTTAATAAATGACTAGTGAGGATTGGGAGATGAATCAAGTTTATGCCATGTCAAATACTGCAGAGGAATCTAGAAGCCCACAGTAAGAGAACTGGAGCTTATCCAAGTTAATGAGGGCACTTCTTAGTGGGGTACAGCCCATTATTTTAATGAATGTGATCATTAATTGGCTTAGCAAAGGGCCATATCAGGGGCAACCTGAACTGTTTAGAGTCTCCGACCCACTTTAAAGGAGGAGAGCGCACTTCGGCAAAGTATATTTCAGCGTAAAGTAGAATTCTTGAAGTGTCTAAAAAGCATAGTTTTATAAATTTTAATTTGGTAATGATCCAGTGTGACGCATTTTAAAACCAGCGAGTCTTCAAATCGCGGTCAATATCAGGGGGCAGACCTTTTTACTTGGGGAATCTAAAGCTGCGTTCGGAATGCACATTTGTCCACTCGCTCATTCACTCTCTTTATATTGTTTTCAATGTAGAACATTCACCACACAGTGCCCAATATAGTAGGTGAGTGTGCATTTCGAAAGCAGCCAAAAAACTTTATCCAATCAAACTCCAGTGCCGCGGTGCTTGTGGCGTCAGTTGTTCTCTTTCCTTTCATCTGGGCCATGTAGTTGTTCAGAGGGCCTTCAGTAAGCTCACCCTTTACGGCTAGACTGCCCGCAAGCTGTTTTTATTTAAAGGTAACCAATGAGTTCTTTTTTTATATATAATTTAATAGATATGACCAAAAAAAACGGGAATAAATAAATGTTTTCTCCAGGAAAGCTTGCAATCCCCCGAAAATTGAATGTGAAAATAGTTTTTGCGACCCGCAAAAACTCCCCGCACTATTTGAAATACCTCATTAGTATTCACGAGTATGCAAACATGATGTCACATGAAAGCAGACGCGCGCGGTGGACGCAGAAATGAAGAGAAGTTGGCCAACACCAAAATGCCACGGCCAAAGAAATATCTGACTAATTCGGCCCGTAAAAGTGCTAGAAAAGGCCAGGAAGAAGATCAATTTGAGACCAGGATAAATATAAAAGGCCACAGTGATCCCTGGCAAACTTTTTAAGCAAGGTTTGGAGATATTTCCGATGAAGATGTGGCCAAACTTTTGCTGAATACGTAAGTAAACTTGATGCCTGGTGCAAAATGCCCAATTCCCCTGTTTCCTAGCACTTCAAGATCTTTAATGTACTTCAAATTGTCCCATATTTGTAACTAGACATACGTAGTTGTAGTAATGAATTTCTAATGCATAAACGTAATTTATTTACTAGTACTGGAATCTGAAGACTGATCTGACGTGACTTTTCATGCAAATCGCTCTTGCACATTAAGTAGTAGACACGTCGAAATGGCCGCAGTCCAGCAGCCACTATGGCTGATCTTAACGGTTGAGTGATTGCTTTCCTTCAGAGTTTATCCTTGTTAGGGGTCGATGACGACATTAAAACTTACATACAAATCTTGGCAAATTATGCAGGAAAAAAGTTGAGGATAAGGAACAAATTGGTTACCTTTAATTAAGCTGGCCTGATTAACAATCAAACAATTTATCGACGGAGCAACCAAGACCAATACATGCCCAAAATTAGAAATAGTAATGAAAAAGTGAATGCCTATTGCCTACATTTATATGATTGATATGGAATTTCTAAGAATGGCAGTATAAATGCAAAAATCCAAAACTTTTGCTGACTTTGCAGCATTTATTTTCGCCATCCTTACAATTGTTACTCTGCCGTGCAATGCGCCTTCAACGCCCTCAGAACATAAAATGGATTCTCGTGGCTTATTGCTTAACGAGCCTCGCAAAATAATTTTCGCAAATCTGTGCTGCTTCACGAGCGCAGAAATTATAAAGACATTGATATTTTATGTGGTCATTTATGTGCAGAAGAACACGTGTCATAATTTTGTGGTGCAATACATAACAATGCAATTGAATATAAATTAGACGGTTGTCGATTTTTACCAATTAGTCTGAGCAACTGTGGTTAATCTGGAGATGTAAACTGCGAGAGGTTTACGTTATTAAGAATTTAAAGGTGAGGTTTCCGAAGATCAAATTCAAAATCAGAAGATTCCCCAAGTAAAAATGTCTGCCCCCTGATATTGAAGCCAATTTGAAGACTCGCTGGTTTAAAAATGCGTCGCACTGGATTATTATCAAATTAAAATATACGTTTTAGACACTCCAAGAATTCTACTTTCCGCTGAAATATACTTTGCCGAAGTGTGGTCTCCTCCTTTAAGAACTGGGCCTGTATTGGTGCAGCACAGATGGAGGTCCCTCCTGAAGCAGCAATGTTAATGACCAACTGTTATATTAAACTTTGGAGCTCAACCTTCCCTTTCTTAATGGCTGATGTGAAGACAGTCTTTGTTAGCATGTAACTCGTTGAAGATAACCAGTGAAGGGCAGACTTTCCTTTGATTCAAGCAGACCAGTAAGAGAATAAATGGGTGTCTGTGTAACCTTGCTAGCCAGGTTCCTGAAGCACATTAATGTATGCGAAGTTCCAAGGCTTGTATCTGTGCTGCTTACAGATCATGAGTCATCACAGATAAGCTTAGTCCATTTGTTATTTCCTTTCTTTGAAATTTCCCCAATAAATGACTCTCAAATGATTCCGTTTTATTGCAATGAGTAGGGGTTCCCCCGGGTCCTGCTTGCATTCCCAGTTTGGCACACTCCGTTCTGCTGTCTAATCATCTTTTGATATTGCAGACTGAATTTAACTCATTTATTCTTTTATGTGAAGAACAATCTGCAATTTTACATGACGTGCAGTATAATTTTTATGTATTGCACCAGCTTTAAGTGCATTTCCTTCTGCAGGCCACAGCAATAAAGTGAGAGTTAGGAAGAAAGATCAAATGAATTCCTCCTCTGCACCTCCGCTAATGAGAGTTTGGAGAAAACGAGATGAAAGGCACTACAATGCTGTTCCACTTGCCTTTCGTCATTTTTAAGCACTGCTGTTATTAGCAAGCATCTCAAGTCAAATAAGCAAATTAGTCAGTGCTCCATTTCCCCTTCTTTATTTCTTCAAACTGAATTTAGTGGGCAGGCCCTGGGGATAAAAAACAACTGCTGGAGATCCCAGTCTGCTTCTCTGTCCAGTCAATGTGGGGATGAGGAGTCAAGTCAATGGCAGTACTGATCCCTCAGGAACCAGAGGAGGGTTTGCCCCTCCCCACACACCATCTTTGTTCCCATGGTGAGGTATGGAAATGTGATATTTCCATTAGCTGACTCTGCAAAGGTCAATGTGCAATGTGGCAAGACTGAGACCACACAGCCCCTCCACTGCGGCTTCAAGGATGCATTTGATGCATTTGTTTTTATCTGCCACTAATTTGAAACAGTGACCATACGTTCAAGTTTTGAAGTAACGAACAGGCGCTAATGACAAGACGCAATCAGATCGGGACTTTTTCCATCTTTTAGTAGGTATGCATGACCAAATGATGTTTCAACCATGGATATTATTGCATCGCAAAAATTCTGCTGTTTTCATTATGTCTCAAAGTGGGCGGTGTTTCTCGCACCAGTATAAATCCCACCCTCAGAATTGAAACGAAAGACTGAACTCTTCTCTGGCTCTGTGATCTTTGGGAGGGAACTTTTTGAGACCCTGACCTCCACTCCATCCCGTATCCCCAGCCCTAAAAAACCTTGTCTTTCATTGGAACCTGCTTCAAATATAAGAAGTAAAATGCTCTGCCAACTTCCACTGCACCATATCTTAAAATAGTCAACATTCGAGTGAACTCAAACAATGGTTTCTTTTTCTGAATGTGTGATTCATTGTAGCCATTTCAAAAGACTCCACGAACATGTTTGCCCTTTATACAACGGCCAGTGTAGTTGAAGAACACTGAACACAGCCATAGCTAGGTCAAAGAGGAGAATTGAGTATGGAGCCAATGCAAGGTAGAGCATATACCTCACAGATGGAACCCAGATTCCCTTTGCTGTGAGGAAGGAGTCAGTAACCCAAGGAAAACAATGCCAACACCCCCTAGAGGATTTAGAGGTTGTGGTCTGTGATTGTTTTGATTAACGTTGCCATAAATTGTATTGTTGTATGATTATTTTATTGTTAACTTTTCTGTATATTGTCCATATTTTGCATGCATTGTTTTTTGTTGTAAACAGCGCACCATTACAAAAAAGACTGATGTCTCAATGGATTTCCCTGTATAGATAGAGGTTAAATAAAATAAATAAATAAAAACTAAAGAATGACCAGGTGCCGCAGGGCCTGGTCATGGAATGATTGGCTGAAAAAGGCTTAGGACCCAAGTCTGAGCCACTCAGGGGCCCAGCACTTCAACCTTTTGCGCAATCGGCATTCAATGGAGCTCCAAAGGAGCCAAAGTTTGCTGAAACACACTTTAATATGAAAACTTATTTTCATATACCATTTTAGCCTGGATCATTTCCTCTGCCCTCTACATGCTTCTAACCTATCAGGGCAATAACCATAATTCTATCCATCTATCCATCCATCCATCCATTATCTAAACCATGTCCTCCTCAGAAGGATTACAGGGGAGCTGGAGCCTACCCAGCTGACTAAGAGTGGAACACCAAATCCACCACAGACTGCACACACCATTCACTCACACAGTCATACCGACAGACAAATTGGAGTCTCCAATTAGCCGGTATTTGGACTGAGGGAGGAAACCCATGCAAACACAAGGGAAAACATTCAAAGGCTTAGGAAAAGCCCCAGGCTGGGTTTGAACTGATAAGGTTCTTGCTATGTGGCAAGAGAGTTACCCACTGCAACACTGTGTTGACCATTACCATAATCTATCACTTTAAAGCATATGACACAATTTTTTTTCCAGTATTCGGTTCTCTGATATGTGTAAAAAAGCATTCTGACATTATAAGACTTCTAAAACTTAATTATAACACTCCTTCAACCAATTTATGGACTTATTTGTTTTTATTTCTTTGTATGTGTGGATTACGTGGGTTGTTACCGACATCTTGTGAAAATTTCATGTCAATAGCCCCATTAGAAATATATTTATTGAGAAAAATGTTGACGCATTCAATACTTATTTTCCCCGCTGTATATATACATATATCTTTTGTCATATCTAAAGATGTTTTCATTTAATGTATATTTACAACAACCAAAAACGGGGGGAAAAAAATTTGCATCATAAATACTTTAAATAAAAACAGCCAGCAGAAACTTTGTAAGCTTTTCTTTGTTTCCCTTTTGAATACATTAGCAAGCTCTATAAGATTCCCTTATCAGAATTCTGCAGCTGAAAAACAAGCCATTCACTCTAAAGGCTCCATGCAACACATGGTTATGATCTTTCATTATCATTCTTTGTACACATTTATCCTGAGGAGATGTATGGTACCGTAAATAATGCTTAGTGCCCCCCACTGTAGCAAGCACAATACAACACCGAAGCCCAGTACATCACGTTTTTACTATTAGTTGTGCAAGAACAGCTGGGAATAAGTCCGTAATACGCCTGTAGTATTTATTCATTGCGGCCATTCAAGGATGTGGGAATTAAAATTTCTATCTCTCCTCAAATTGTTTTGACAGTTGTATGCCCTGCAGTCAACCCAGCTGTCAGGAGAATAATAATTCATACTTTCAAAGGGATTCACAGAGCATTAGTCAATGTAAATTATGTCAACACCAAGCACCCATGTTTCCTCTGCATTCTGAGAGTCTAGATTTAGCTTCTTGTTAAAAGTGAACGGAAACAGCTACGTCGACATATGCAATGTTGCGGTGTTGGCTTTATCGTCTGCTGAAACACAAATATGAAAATAGCTTCTCATGATTAAAATATTGCATCATGCACAGTAATGAAATTGCTGTAATCAAAGCCATCTCGAGTGCTTTCGAAAGGCCAGGCCAGTGATGAGTGCAGAGAGTAGCAGGACATACTGAAAATGAAATTCTGTCCTTATGACTCGGAAAACCTGAACAAACTAAGAGCATTCATGAATATAAATAACTACTTTATTGATTAATAAGCTAAGTTATGAAAGGCACTCAAAATGTCAAAAAATCCATATATAAATGCATATATATGTTATATATATATACACACACACACATACACACACACACACTACCAGTAAAAAGTTTTTGTACATCCCAATATTTTCTGTAATTGTTACAATTTTTTTTTCTTCTTGTATAATAGTGTCATATTGGTTGTATAACAGAAAGGCAGGAAAACTGTTGCCCAATGTATAAACCATGTATATAACAAAACAAATTAAGAAAACCAGGATTAGTCATTTTGTCAGTATTTAAGCAGATCAGTAACGATGGTCTAAAGTGCTTCTCAAACCCCTCCTGGAGTACCACCTGTCCTGTGTGTTTAAGATCTCTCCCTGCTCCAGCACAGGTGATTCAAATGATCTACTCATTATCAAGCAGCTTCAGGGGGTTAATAGCGAGCTGATCATTTCAATCACCTGTGCTGGATTCCTTGTGGATTTTTCTTGTAAATTTATTATTTGTAATAAACAAGTATTGGGTTCCAGTGATTTCTTTGTTGTAAACATATATGTAAGATAAAGACTTGACAAGATCTTACGGTGCACAAAAACTTTTGACTGGTAGTGTATCTATATATATATACAAAAGGATAGTCAACTCGTAAGTGCGCATCACATGGTTTTAAGGCAGGACGCCGAGGCGAATAACCACCCGACGCGAAGCAAAGCGAATCCTTAAAACCATGTGATGGACACCTACGAGTTGATTATCCCGCTTATACCATGGTCATTTGCCAGCGATATCAAATCAAAGCATTCAGAAATTTTTGGTTTTGCACTTGAAATCTAAAATTTATGAAGCAAGAGCTTATGACGAGGAATAATTCTAGTCCCTTTTACAGTCACGTCAGTTAGCCACAGGTGGACAGGGTGAGGTAAGCGATTGTCATTTTTTATTACAAATAAAGAACAGCAGATAACAAAACTGGGAAGGAAGGTGTTTGGGCTCCATTATACAACACACTCTGCCTTACTTCCTGCTCTATTGAGTGTAATTCCGATAGAGCTTCAGCTGCAAAAGAGATGTTTGAATTTCTTTCGTGGGATAACTGTTAATGACAACCACTATGTTCAATTGGCCGGTCAGCTCTCATTAGATGGTAGTAGGAGTAATGTCGCCAGATCGATCATTGTCCTTCCTGTTTGAGTTTCTGGACACCCCCAGAAATCTGCTCTCTCGTCTTCCACAGGCAGCTCTTATAAACTCGTTCAGGCCTACTGAGGATGATGTTACTCGTGCTGGTGCTGTCGAAGATTTTTTGAGAATTCGATATGAGTCTGAGTTAGACGTAGATATTGAGAACTTGAATGTACTATTGTATGATCTCTGTACCAGTTAATTGAACTGCACTTCACATTGGAGTGATCACACCTTGTTTGTTGTTTTGTATTGTGGTATATGTTTAAAGGAGCAGTATGTAAGAAATGTATGTTGATCAATCATGAAATGGCCCTGATACATCACCAGACATTAAGGAATGATGTTAATGTCAAATACTTATATCACTGACAACAGTAGTCCAGCCAGATTATTCTCATTACAAAAGCAAAGTTGCAGCTCACAACTAATGTTGATGTTGTCATTTTGTGTTTTGGTCTGTTGCGCCGCCCTCCACCTATCTCCCAATCACGAAGTCAGTAGCATTTCGGCATCCAGGATGCCAGTTACCACTCAGCTGCAGCTACCAGCATTTCGGAGCACATATGTCTGACGTTACTAAACCTAAAAGGCCTTGTTATGATTCCGAAATACGTCGTGACAAAGTCAAAAACAAAACAAGGATCTGTATAGGACATGTCTTTGAAAGATGGAGACGGCAGAAAGTGGAGAAGAATTTGAAGACCGATGCCAAGGTAAGATTCAGCTAAGTTTGGCTAATTTAATTCTATTTAATGTAGGCATGGACATTTCAAATATTCTCTACAGTTGCATAACGTTACGTATGTTCGTTCATGGTTCGTTAGTGTGTATGCAGGTGGGTCATCGAATTGACTAGGTAACAAATTCTTTGAGAAATAAAAACCATGACTCGTCATTGCTAACGATTAACAATGCATTATTAGAGTCCGTTTCTCTGGCATTATGCTGAGACACTGTGGAAACCGTTCCAACATTAGCACAGCCATTATGGCAATATGGCGATGACGTATGTTATGCGCCAGCTCGGCCGCCTAGTACTTCCGCTGTAAACACAGTCCTTCATACCAGGAATGCAGCGAAAACAAAACTGATCAGTACATTAAAGTTAATACTGTACTCATACACATGCCCATCCACCACATTTTAGCCTTCACTCATAAGAACCAAAGGTGCTCTGTCTGTTCTCCTTACAAGAAACAAACTGTTGAGCAATCGTTTTTCCTACAGATACTGCTGCTATAAAAAAAAAAAAAAACTAAAACGTAAGAGACCCGAAACCGACGGCAGAATCGGCAAAAATTTTTTACATTATTGTTTTATTAATAATTATCATTATTTTCATTAGGACGAAATCTGCGTTGACACGAAAACTGAACCGTTAACCTTACTTGCGCTAACATCATACCCAGCTCACTATCTAACTTTATAGTGACATAACATCATACCCAGCTCGCTATCTAACTTTATAGTGACATAGTTTGGCTCTAAGCATTTGGCTGTCTCAGACAGCCATTTCATTCATGGATAATGACAACATAACACTGAGACAGCGAATAGGTCTTCTGACATGAACAAAAACACGGCTTTTAAAAAGTTCGCTGTTAATTTAAATAGTGTGAAATCCGCGAGCAATATAACACTAGAAGCTGCGAGCTAGCTGAGGTGGTTCGGCTGTCTCACAGAGATGAACAGGGTGCCTATTTCATATGTTTCATGATGGATATTAAGTAGATATGACAACTTTTCTCGAAACCTGTAGGGAGTACCGCTACAACATCCTTTTCCATTCAAAAAAACTAAATGAACATTCATCTTGATGTGGCTATAAGTCGCTGATATCGGGGATTTTCTCCATGACAGAGCGAATGGCTTCCCATGTATCTATGTCTGTGGCCATTGTTGATTTCGGAGAGTACAATTTCAAACTCAGCGCAGCGGCGACGTCATGGCTCTCGGCCACGCCTTCTGTTCGTTGGTTGGTCCGGCGTACTTTCTGCCGCGGTAAACGAGGCAGAGCTCCGAGTGACCAGACTGAGTACTGAAGCTAAATGAAATTAAGTGGAAGTACGAAGGCTGGCGGAGTCAGGCTTAGGGGATACTGCACTCTGCGGTATTTTGAATGTGATCGCAGTACCAGTTTTGGCCACAAACTTACATACGGCTCCTTTAATTGTATTGTACTGACACAAAATGTGAACTCTTGAGTAGCACGAATAAAAATATATATATATATATATATATATATAACATTCATTTGTTTATTCAGCAATTTAATTGGTTCATTTTTTATTTCAAAAAAAGACTGGCAGATAGCAAAATGTTCGTTCATTAATTCATCAATTTAATTTTCCATTCATCAAAATTCTTGCACTCCCCAAATACATTAAAAGAAATGTTAAAATAATCCATTTGAGTTTTGTTGTGTTCTGCTCTCAACAGTTGTCAGTTTGACAGCGATGCTCTCTAATGTTGCTATGGTTACAGGTTGGCTAGCGAAAAAATTTCGAACGGTGAAACTACCATTGCCGAACTACCTGTGCGTTCCGCGGTTTAAACGCATACCTGCCAGCCGATCAGAAAAGAGTATTCACCCAGACCATGGTGTATATATTATATATATATATACATATATATACACACGCACATACAGTGCCGTGAAAAAGTATTTTCCTCCTCCCTGATTTCTTTTTTTTTTTGTAAATGTGTCACACTTATGTTTCAAATCATCAAACAAATTTTAATATTACACAAATACAAAGAATTGTTTTAATTTAGCCATATTGGAGGGTTTTCATTCATGAACGGCCTGTTTAAGGCCATGCCACAGCATCTCAATTGGATTTAAGTCCGGACATTGACTAGGCCACTCCAAAACCTTCATTTTGTTTTTTTTAAGCCATTCAGAGGTGGACTTGCTGGTGTGTTTAGGATTATTGTCCTGCTGCATAACCCAAGTGCGCTTGAGGTCATGAACTGATGGTCGGACATTCTCCTTCAGGATTTTCTGGTAGAGAGCAGAATTCATAGCTCCATCAATTACGGCAAGTCGTCCAGGTCCAGAAGCAGCAAAGCAGCCTCAGACCATCACACTACCACCACCATGTTTGGCTGTTTGTATGATGTTCTTTTTATGAAATGCTGCGTTACTTTTATGCCAGATGTCTCGGGGCGCACACCTTCCAAAAAGTTCAACTTCTGTCTTATCAGTCAAAAGAGTATTTTCCCAAAAGTCTTGAGGATAATCAAGATATTTTTTTTAGCAAATGTGAGACGAGCCTTTTTGTTCTTTTTGGTCAGCAGCGGTTTTCACCTTGGAAGTCTACCATATCCCATTTTTGCCCAGTCTCTTTCTTATTGTTGAATCATGAACACTCACTTTAGCTGAGGCAAGTCAGCCCTGCAGTTCTTCAGATGTTGTTCTGGCTTTTTTGTGACCTCCTGCATGAGTCATCGAGATAAATGCATTATTTATGTTTTGTGCCCTTTAATGAAGGTGTTTTTGTTGTTTAGATTAAGGCAATGTATCCCTCCCTGTCCCTGGTGCCATATGGTTTAAATTGATTAAAGGTTTTCACAATGTACATAAGACAAATATTCCATTTCAAGAAATTTCTCCATGGCATGTCTGATTTTATCAGATCTGACATACTGGTAACAGCGCCCCCAATACCGATATATTTTTGAACATTCGTCCTCTCATATCCAGACATTGGCAAAGAGTGCCATAAAACTTCCTTTGGCATTTTAAAATATCCTGAAAGGGCTGGAGATTCAGCTCATTTCAAAGCTCTATCTTGGCTAACATTTTTATGGGTCCCTGAACATCACTGCAAATCATTAAAAATGGGCGAATTAGAGATTTTGTCAAAATGTCTGTAGCCCCTGCTCCAAGATGGAGCATAGTGTGGAAGATGTTTCTGGTGTCCTTGGTTTAGCCCAAAGGAAGTTTCAAATTAATGGTCTACCCATCCCCACAGCTGTCTGGTTATTAATGATAATCCACTGTACAAACAGGAAAAGATTAGCCCGCATCCAACTTTGGGAGCAAATATCTCGAAAAATCAAAAAAGTGCCAGACTAAATACTTCGAAATTTCTCTCACCTTTAATGTCTGAAAAGGAAACAGGTAAGATGAATGTGGCACTGGTCTGGTTTAAAAATTAAAATAGGCCTGACTTTGTAAAAACATTTTTTCCCCATTGTACACAGATTTCGTGTCATTGCACGTATAAGCAACATGACCACCAAGTGGCACTTTCACATTTTCAAAGTTTTGGTATCCCAATATCAAATACAATCAAAACTTGTTTGGCACATTGAAGCAGTTATCCACAATATTCCTTCAAAAATGGGTATTTTTCCTCAAAAAAGCTCAATATGGTACCCGACTTGTCCACCTCTAGGTGGTGCTGTAGTCATATCGATAAAAATTGTCAGCTCAAACTCTGGGATTTTCCGTTACACATACATGGGCACCATTCTGCCATTTTCTCAGAATATGGCCTTTAAAGCAAGCGGCAAAACTTAAAGCAAAGTTAAAAATCCACCAGGAAGAGAATGTGTGCCTATTTTTAATGCATGCACTGTGAGGATGATTCAAGTGGCTAAGAAAACTCCAAGGATCACAGCCAGAGAATTGCAGACAATAAGTCTTGGGGTCAGAGTGTCTCCAGAATTACTATTCAGTGCCATCATTAATTACAAAAAAATTTGGGACAATTGCCAGAAGAAAGCAATCTACTGTCATAAAAATAAAGCAAACTTGTATGCCAACAGTTTTGTGTTAGAGAGCAAAAATTGAAATGAAGATGGTAACTAAAGCAGTATTATTTCCATTCATGGCCATTTTTCAATCTCCCTTTAAAATACCTTTGACTGGTGCCACCAATCATTTTGTTGCCCTTTGTATAAAATAGCTTTGACAGATCCCTGGCAGGCAATGCACTCTTCCAGTGCAGTCAGAGGGCTCTATGAACTACACACGTTCATACATATGGTCTTATACACTTCAGAAATACCTTGACAGGTCTCTCCATCAGCTAAGGCAGCACAGAGGAGCAAATGTAAGCCTTTATACCCTACATGGTTTCCTCGAGGCAAACAGATATTCTATAAAATTGTAGGTATCAATTGCACAGATGCCTCTATTTCCTCACCTCTGCCACCTGCAGCCCCTCAAAGATTCTCAATTTTATTTCCCGCAGCTGCATAACAAAAAAATGTAGGCATGTGCAATCAGACAAAAACCAGCAGCACGGGACCCACAAAAAACAGGATGTTTCGGCAGTCAATATGTTACTTTGTCCGTGTGTACTCTTTTGGACCAACAAGTGTAAAACAAGTGGTACGCAGCATGACAGAACACAAACTGAGCATATGCCCCAATTAGTGCAAACAGGTTTTAAGTGCATGCACGTTTAAACAACATGCATAAGCCAGCCAATCTGTCAGAAAAGGACAAAGCCCATCATAAACCATCAGAACCTTCCCCCCTCCCCACTTCTGATACTGTTGGCTATGAAAAATATGCAGGGAGCATATCGAGGGCTGACTGCAATAGACAGTTATGTCCAGATGTTATATATTGGACATAACTGTTTATTGCAGTCAGCCCTCGATATGGTGATCAATAGTAATGGTTTTACTTTTCTGGAACTTAATTTTTATGAAAGAACAGTGTTGCATAATTGCACCGAAATACAACCCCAATTCCAAAATAGTTGGGAAAAAGTATATATTGTGAATAAAATCAAAACGCAATGACTTTCAAATCACACCAGCCAGTGTTTTATTCACAATAGAACAGAGATATCAGCAAATGTTGAAACTGAGAAATTTTACAATTTTATCCACAAAATGAGCTCATTTCAAATTTGATGGCTGCTACAGGTCTCAAAAAAGTTGGGACAGGGGCCTGTTTACCATGGTGTAGCATCCCCTCTTCTTTTTTACACTGAGTAGAGGCGTCTGGGCATTGAGGAGACAAGTTTCTTGAGTTTAGCCATTGGAATTTGATCCCACTCTTGTTTAATACAGGCTTCCAGCTGCTGGAGAGTATTGGGTCTCCTTTGATGGACTTTTCTTTTAGTTATGGCCAAATGTTCTCAATCGGTGAAAGAACAGGACTGCAGGCAGGCCAGTTCAGCACACGGACTCTTCTACTACAAAGCCATGCTGTTATAATAGCTGCAGTATGTGGTTTTGCATTGTCCTGCTGAAATACACAAGGTCTTCATTGGAATAGATGTCGTCCTGAGGGGAGCATATGTTGCTCTAAAACCTTTATACCTTTCAGCATTCATGGTGCTTTTTAAAACATGCAAGTGTCCCACACCATATGCACTAATGCATCCCCATACCATCAGAGATACTGGCTTTTAAACTGAACACTGATAGCAGGAGGGGTGGTCTTTCTCCTCTTTAGCCCGGGGGACACAACACCCATGATTTCTAACAAGAATGTCAAATTTGGACTTATCTGACCACAGGACACTTTTCTACAGTTCATTTTAAATGAGCCTTGGCCCACAGAACACGGTGGCGCTTCTGGATCATGCTCAACAATTGCTTCCTTTTTGCATGATAGAGTTTTAGGTGGCATCTGTGGATGGCACGGTGGACTATGTTTATAGACAGCGGTTTCTTTAAATATTCCTGGGCCCATTTAATAATGTCAATGACAGAATCATGCCGGTGAGTGATTCAGTGGCGTCTGAGGGCCCGAAGATCACGGGCATCCAGTAAAGGTCTTCGGCCTTGTCCCTTACGCACAGAGATTTTTCCAGTTTCTCTGAATCTTTTGATGAAGTTTTGCACTGTCAATGATGAGACCTGCAAAGCCTTTGCAATTTGACGTGGAACCCCAGATAAATACTATCCTCCAGTATATCTAAATGCTCCATAACTAAAAGGTCTTCATCAGATCACGTCCACCAGTGTACAACTTCTGAATTCATTTCCTTTAGTCATAATTCACCAGGTTATCAACAGGGGTATATGCCAGGTTCTATCCTGCTATTTTGTCTGGCATGTCCTTAAACGCAGTGTTTTTATGGCCATACACATTGCAACACCTGGTGAGCACTGGTAGACTATTATTTTCTAGGTCTCTGACGCCATCTAGTGGTTATCTGAACACATGGGTGAAAGTGCCCACTTTCAAGTACAAAAAAATGCATCTCTGGCAAATAGATGGTGCAATTGGTCTTGGAATGCAGAGGCCAAGGAAGCACTTAAGGCACAGTGGAAAAAGTGTTTTTTTGGATATTTGTCACACTTAAATGTGTCAGATTATGAAATGAATTTTTATATTACACCCGAGTAAATGCAAAAAGCAGTACTTCATTTATTGAAAGAAAAAGCCATCTAAACCCGCCTGGCCCAGTGTAAAAATGTAATTGTCCCCCTAGTCACCAAATTGGCTAATTAAAAAAATGTAATTGATAATTGTGTTCAATTTCACCAGACAGAACCAGGCTTGGTCACTGCCAGCCCAGTTGAATCTAAACATCAGTTAAATAAAACCTGTCCGGCAATGTGAAACAGGGAAAAAGCAGCACTTGATGTCGCGATATAAAGAAATTCAAAAACAGATGAGAAACCAAGTCGTTGATATCTATCACACTGGAAAGGGTTACAAAGCCATTTCTAAGGCTCTGAGACTCCAGTGAGCCACAGTGAAAGCCATTATGTACAAATGGAAAAAACAGAACAGTCTTGAACCTAATGGTTGCCTGCCTACCAAATTCCTTCAAGCCCACATTGACGACTCATTCAGAAGGTCACAGAGTAACCCTGAAAAGCATCTTAAGCATTGCAGGCCCCATTTGCCTCAGTTATGTCAGTGTTAACGATTCCTCAATAAGAAAGAGGGAGGGCAAAAACGGCATCCATGCAAGAGCTGCCAGGCAAAAACCACTGATGACCAAAAACAACAGGAGGGCTCACTTCACAGTTGCCAAGTATAGTTTGATAGCTCACCCCACCCCCCCACCAAGACTTTTGGGATAATATTCTGTGGACTGACAGGTCAAAAGTGGAACTTTTTAGAGGACATGGGTCCCATTATATCTGGCATGAACCAAACATAGTACTCCAAAATAAGTATACCGTACCAAAAGTCAAACACGGTGGTTGTGTGCTGCTTCAAGATCTAGGCAACCTGCCATAATTGATGGAACAATGAATTCTGCCCTCTATGGAAATTTATTGACCTAGAGCCCTTTATTTCCTCCCCCAAGACACTTATGACTAGCCACACTTACTTCCAGTGTGGCCAATGTACATGGTGAAAGAAGTCTGCCAGGTCTTAAGATGCAGGGAAGGAGAGACAGGACACAATCACTTTTACAAACAAATATAGTGATATTTATTTCACACACAGCACACAGTCAGGAGGGTTTGATGCTGCTCTCCAGATCTTCAGCAGTGAGCTGATGGCAGCGTACGGGTGGGTAATAAAGGGAGCTCAGGAGGATGGAGCTCACAGACTTCAAATAAGGGGAGCTCAAGTGGTGGGGGCTCACAGGTGGGTAATGTGGGGAGCTCTAGAGGAGGGGGACAACAGGTGGGTTATGTGGGGAGCTCTAGAGGAGGGGGACAACAGGTGGGTAATGTGGGGAGCTCTAGAGGAGGGGGACAACAGGTGGGTAATGTGGGGGAGCTCAGAGGAGGGGACAACAGGTGGTGGGGGCTCAAGTGGTGGGTGGGTAATGGGGGAGCTCTAGAGGAGGGGGGACAACAGGTGGGTTATGTGGGGAGCTCTAGAGGAGGGGGACAACCGGTGGGTAATGTGGGGAGCTCTACAGGAGGGGGACAACAGGTGGGTAATGTGGGGAGCTCTAGAGGAGGGGGACAACAGGTGGGTAATGTGGGGAGCTCTAGAGGAGGGGGATAACATGTGGGTAATGTGGGGAGCTCTAGAGGAGAGGGACTACAGGTGGGTAATGAGGGGAGCTCTAGAGGAGGGGGACTACAGGTGGGTAATGAGGAGAGTCCTACAGGAGGGAGCTCACAAGCGGGTAATAAGGGGCGCTCCGGAGGAGGGGAGTTCTTGGTTGAGGAGGCGGAAGAGCATGGCACACTTGTTACGCTCAGGCACTCGGCCAAGCGAGTGGTAAACCCGGGCCTGCAGGAAGTGGACGTCGCGAAGGCGCTCTTTACAGTTGAGCTTGGAGAAGTAGGCAGCAGCCTCAGTAAGGGTCTCCACTGCCATCTGCAGGGCTGGCAAACAGACAACATCAACAAAGACAGACTCAGTGGCTGTGTCCGAAATTCCATACTAACAGACTATCGAGTACGCAAAAACGTCATGCGAGACTTCTTCGTATGTCCGAGAACGTAGTATGAAACCAGTAGTACGCGATATGCGTACTATTTCCGAAGAAATATTACAGTATGCAAACACTGGACACTAAGTCGGCATATACATCCCATCATGCAATGCGGTGATGACCATATCTATTACAGGGTGTCTTGTTGTTAGTCAGTCTGCTTCACCCCGTGGTTAAAATATGACATGGCAGTCAGTAACCGGAAACTTACTGGAGTGCTCGCTTTTACTGCAAGGTTGAAAACTTTGCGACGCAATGTGAAATATATAACTAACAAATAAACTGAAGAGTTATTAAGGTGACAAAGGCGTTGAGATCGCTGTCCTCCATTGTCCGTTATGGTCGATGTTGTTGCACGTTGGTGGACAGAGGACGCTAGTTATACGGTCTTACAAGATTCTGCCTCTGTCACCTCAAAAACTCCAGTTTATATGTAAGTCTAAAGATTTAACATTGCATTGTAGAGTTTTTTTTAAAGCTTAGGTCAGACGTCATGAGTCTTGCAAATCAAATGCTTGGTCACAGCATTGTATGAGACGTTAGCGGTAAACGGTAAATTAACCGTTAACATTAGGAATGTTATGCGAGTGAGAAGGGATAGCCTATGGAGAAGTTGTTAGCTTCCTCCTGGAACTGTGGAGATTATCCATCTTGTTTGCTGATGGGGCTGAACTTAACATGGCTTACCACGGTTATGGGTCTCCAACTGGCAAGAACGCTTTCAGGAAGTGACAGTTAAGTGTGTCCGAAAGAAAAACATACGCCTATTTATTTACACAAAAGTATACTGAATGATCGTAAATATGTTTAGTATGTAGTGTGTAGAGTCCGATTTCAGACACAGCCGGTATCTCCGTTTAATTCACTGGCTGTGCACTGATGTCCTGTATATCACCACTTCTACGGAGAGGGGACAAATTCCAAAAGAATCAACATGAGTAGACTTGATAAGTGTTGGACATCCACAAGCAGCTAGATTAGTTTCAGCATGCCTTGGCATAGAGTCCATATGAGTAGCATTTTTTTGGAGGGATAAAGTATCTTCCTTCCACAACATATTCCCTCCTTTAGTGTTTTAATGGTGAAAGATCATGCTATCTGCCATGTTGCTCTCAAATTTCCCACATAAGTTCAGTTGGTTTGAGATCAGGTGACTGAAGGCAGTGGCGTATGCTCATTTTCACACTCATAAAACCATTCAGTGACCTGGCGCCATGTGGGGCCACTGTCATCCTGAGAAGGACCACTCGCATCATGGTGAGAATGCTTCATCACAGGATATGAAGGTGATCACACAGAATAACTCTTCACGGATTTGCAGTGATCCCCCCAAGTTGACCCAAATCAGGGATCGAAATTTGCCGTAATCCACACACTAATAAAAATTAAGGTGGACTAGTAAACTTGTCTTCAAATTAGTCCGAGTGTCTAGTAAAATATTGTCAACCATCTGTAAATGGAAAGAATTCCGTATCCAACTTCCACTTTTTTCGGCGTTTTATTTGCCAGAACGATTTTTAAGGGGGCGCCAATATATTTTATTCGATATTGGTGGAGGTTGAACACGGAATTCTTTCCCCCAATAAATTGTGAATGTTTGTGCTCGCATTGCCGCATCGCAGACAAAGGTCAACTTCTGGAGAGATTATATAACACATGGCGTAATGTGAATTCACTTTGTCACCGTATACCAGTGTTTCCGATGTTTGTTTCAGTCATCACTCAATCACCTAGCTAGGTGTCCCCTAACACAGATATTAAATATAAAAATAACAATGACAACAACAATTTCCAAATGTGATACTTGTACATAAAACTGCAAATTATTGTGATGGTCAAGATCCGGACCGTCCCGCGTTGGAATTCGAGGAACGACCGACGTTGGACTGGACGATCAGAACATTGCTTACATTTTCAGAATCCAAAAAAAAAAAAAAAAAAAAAAAGTGATTCAATGTAAATGAAAGGACCAGTGTGTAAGATTTAGATGGACAATCTGGCTGAATAACTGGCAGGAACTGAATATAATATTCAAAAGTACATTTTCATCAGTGAATTATTTCCTGAAAATAAGAATTCTAGTGTTTTATTTTATCCAGAATGAGCCCTTTATATCAACAGAGAGAGCGGGTCCTCTTCCACGGAGCTTGCCATTTTGCACCGCCATGTTTCTACGGTAGCCCAGAACGGGAAAAAGTAATTAAATAAAGCACTGACACGAGAAAGTTTTGCAGCCACCGGAGGTTCTCTGAGAAAGGGAATGATCATTTGGTTGCAATCTATAATCTCACCACTTGATGGCTCTACATCTTACATACTGGTCCTTTAAAGAATGATTTCAACGCTTAAGCGATGAATGGACTCAAACCCATTATTACGAAGGGATTTTTGGCACTTCCTTGAGTTGCTGTATCGCTGTAGTGTACTGTTTTGCAAGTATTGGGCAGTGGTCAAGGAGACCTGACAACATTGATTCTTCCCAACAAATTGAAAAACCAGCATTTTAGATCATGTCAATACTTGGCTAGGGATTTCTCTTTGTCCAAGGTACTGAAGGGCTTTGAAATTTTAATTTTTTTCATTTGCAATTACTTATGAAGAAAAAGTTACTGTTTTACTGAAGGGCTTGTGTAATCTGTCTCTTACATTTACTGGCATGACTGATTATTAATTAGTATTAGAGCATAATTGAAGTTTAATTAGCATAGAAGCGAGAGGTGAGAGTAGTAAAAAAACGAAACAGAAAAAGATTTGAGATACAGATCTCTCATTGGCGCTGTAAATTAAAGAAAAAAAGGCTGTGGAAACCTGAGTGATTACTAGTCTGGATGTCTTGGGGAAAAAAAAAATCCAATTTCTATCCCTGCAAATAATGCCAGGAAAATAAACAGATCTGCATTTGTTATGTTTTTCCAGGCATTTGTTTAGGTTTTTTCCTTTAATTTATCACCCATCAGTACATTCAGAAGCGCATGTCCTACTGACCGTGCCAGCAGTTTCACAACTGAATGAAGAGGGTCCAGGCTGCCTTTGAAAAGGCTGCTAAGATTACAAAAGCTTCATGTACTAACAAACATTTGAAGAGTAATGGATAGGTTTATCTTTTTCTTTATCCGAATCCCAACACAAAAGCAATGATAACATGTCAACTTGCTGACTTATAGGAAAAAGAGGGCACAACTTTAAGAAAGGCTGTAACATTTAAAACAAAAAGTGACTTTGATGGAAGCAAAAATGTGTATGACTGTGTAGAGGCACAGAATAAGAATGTTGCACAAAGTATTGCAGGATGTTGCATCATTAAATCCTGTTCTGTACTCCCTAATAGGAGCAAAGAGCAGCACAGAGCTTAGTCAAGCACAGCGATGTAACAGAAAAGTACAAAGAAGCATGAGAAATGTAATGGGATATACAGGATGCAACCATGCAGAGCATTCAGAGTAATGGAGCGGAGGACAGTTAGTACACAGACGCACACCCACAAAAAAAACTTAAAACATTACAACTAAAATAGCCAATTTGCAAGGATGACATCAAGGTTACACTAATAAGACCTAATTTCACAAGAGCTGGGACAGCAAGTTAAATGCAAATGAGAACAGAAATGAGTGATTTATACATTCTCTTTTACCTACGTTACAGACGAAAATGGCACCAAGAAAATACTATTATGTTTCACATTATCAACTGTATTGAATTTTGTAAACATTAGCAAAGTACAAATTTGATACCTGCAACTCACTGGGATGGGAATAAAAAGACGGGAAAAGTAGTGGAATCTTCAGAAAAACACCCACTTGGAGCATCCCTCAGGTGAATAGATAACAGGAACCCACTTACAATGGAGTACTAAGAGAGCAGTCAGACGGCATGTTTACCAGCAAGATAGGCTGAGGCTTGCGAGTTAACCAAAAAAAAAAAAAAAAAAAAAAAAGAATTTAGCCCATTCACCACACAAACTGTCTGCCCATCCAATAGTGAAAAGATTGAGAATCTAGTGTAACCAGAACAAACATGGTATGTTAAATAGAGAGTATCATATGGGCATTTTCATATCACACCCTGTATCAACCCGAGACCCCAGTATCAGCCCGAGTGCTTTAGCTCGAGTTGATACAGCCTCGTGCTTGTATCACAGGTGCAGATTCCCTGTATTTATAAGGAAGTACATAATAAAGACCAATATTGGATGCATATGAATTTTGAGCCCCTCAGGTGGCACTGCACAAGGAACTGAGATTCTTATGTAACAGTCATAAACCAAAACACTTCAAAAGACCTGCATCAATGAATGCAGTAAAGTGTAACATCAACAAATGCATTTAAGAACATATTGCGCAAAAAAGAGGCCATTAATGCACTCGTCATGGGCAACCTGCACATCTGTGAGGGGAAAGTGACGCAGAAGGGTACAGTCGTATTTTCAAGCAAATTATGTGCCTACTAATCTAATTCATGGATGCTCCTGCCTGTTCCAGAAGAACAAGGCCAAGCCTCACTCTGCATGTAACACAACAGCGTGGCTTCATAGCAACAAGGAGTAGGCACAGCCTGTATCCCAGAGCTGTCTCACCTTGAAAACATGGCAGATGATCAATTACAAAATATGGTATTGGAGGCCCTGGACTGTTGAGCAACTGAAGTTCAGTGTCAGGAAAGAATGGAAACGAAATCCCCCTTTGAAAATTCCAACAACTGGTGCCCTCAGTTCCAAAATGACTAGCATGGGTCATTAAAAGGAGAGGTGCCATTACACAGTGGTGAACATGTATTTGTCCCAACTTCACTAGAATGTCTTGAAGACATTACAAAATGAAACGGCTATTATTTTCAAAGAACAATGAAGTTGATGAGTAAAAACATTACTCATGTTTCTTTATACTTTGTTCGATTAAATTCAGGTTAAAGAATTTGCAAAGTACTGCTTGTTGTTCTTAACAGCTCAGCTAGTCGTAGACCAGTAGAGTTAACAGGAATTTTACATTTGTGTGGATGTGAATGACAACCACTAGTATGAGAGTGTGTGCCCCACTATGAGGTTGACGGTCTTGGCAGCTGTTTTGATTTAGAAGAATATATTAATGTCCAATTCAGATTCTTTCCAAAAAAATAAAAATATTAAAAAAAATTAAGGGGTTTCATCAGTACAGTAAGGGATATTGCAAAAAGTGGAAAACCTTCACAGGGTTACTGAGAGCATTGCTGCTGTGTACACTCTGGACATCACAAATGACGGAGAATGCTCGCAGATTTTTGAAAAATGGTCGTTCGATGACTTTTAACATTCCTTCACCGATAGACACCCATTTGAACTACCGGTTACCTCTAGTGGGTACAAATATTGATCAAAATTTGATAAAACTTTGCATACAACATCTTTTGGTAATTAATTAGCTTGGTATTTTAGGGCCTTATTATTTCTGTGATGCAAAAAATGCAGCGTGAATTGTAGAATTAGATAATAACAAGGCAACATTGTCACCAATATCCCCTGCCACGGTAAGAATGGTCTCGGGGGAATGGAGAAAACTTGTCCCCTTAAACACCCATACACCAAGTTCAGAGTCAAGGGCCATAACTCCGTAAAAAAAAAAAATTTCTCGGAATCAATTGTCGAATTCATGCAATACGGTCATTAGTACTGGCCACACACAAAATTTCACCCATGAAGGTGCAATATTTGCCAAGAAAACTTGTCCCCATTGCAAATCCCATACACCAAGTCGACGAACAGAAACAAGGACCATAACTACATAAAAATAAATTTCTCGGAATCAACTGTCAAACTCATTCAATAGGATCATTAGTACTGGTGACCCACAAAATTTCATTCACGTAGGTGCAATAGTTGCCGAGAGAACTTGTCCCCATTGCAACACCCAAACACTTAAGTCCACGAACAGAGTCAAGGGCCATAACTCTGTAAAAATGAATTTCTCGGAATCAATTGTCGAACTCATTCAGTAGGGTCATCAGTACTGGCCACATACAAAATTTCATTCACGTAGGTGTGATAGTTTCCGAGAAAACTTGTCCCCATTGAACCCGGACGGACAGACGAGCGCCATTCCAATATCCCCCGATCCACTTTGTGGCGGGGGATAAAAATGGAATAAACTGTATAACATGGAATTTCAGTTTGGAATCAGTTTGGTATATCATGGAAGAGCAGTTTATGGTCCAGCGACAAAGTATCGCCCAACTGCAAATGCAAAAGTTCAAGAGCGTCATAGCGTAACCCAACGCTGACAGTAGCTGTTGTGGATATAAAGACATATATTCACCAGTGACATTCCAATGACTTGGTGCTGCTGAAAATGGAGGAAGAAAGAATTTAGCTGAATATAATTCTGTTGGATGCTTTACTTCTGAAAAAATGAAAGACAACAAGGCAAATGACAGGTATGTGACGCCAGAGTCATCAGAAGATGACACATTCCCCCGGCCCCCGTAATCTAATGTCAAAAATCACAAAATATCAAAGGGCACCTGTCTAGGACTGGATTAATACGCACAGCAAGTTCCGTTAAAAAATATTGAAAGGTATTCAAGACCTGCTCCGGAAACAAAATGATTACAGACGAACTGACATACTGATGACTACATCCCCCTGCATTACATGGATAAAAAGGTGGTGCATTAGGGGAATACAACTCTCTCATTCAAGAATGGAGGTCCAAAGACGTAAGCTAGAGTATTAGTTTAATGTGATACTCAATACATAAGAATGCAATCGAGTATTTTTAATCAATTGTCAGTCCTTGCCACAAGTTTGCAACACAGACCAACACATCGTCAACCAGCATCACCTGGTGAATGACTCACCTTAATCCTGAGGTAGCTAATGCACAGTCAGAAGGGATACATCTGAGCAACTATAACAGCAAAGTGCAAATTTATTTGCGACCGTATTCAAAGTGCAAGATATTTACAATATTGCGACATCACAACTATTCACTAAAAAGAGTATTATTCCAACTCGTATATCAAACTCGTAACAGCCACGGCGCCCCAACTGCATTTTTTAATAAAAGTGAGCAACAAAACTGCATTGGCTGGAACATGTAATTTTTTACACCATTACTCATAACATCCAGAACGGGAGTTGAGAGGTAAAAGTGAAGAACACCAGTGTAATTTGCATGCAAATAATACTGTTGTAGAAAAATGTTCGCCAAAATGTCTGCCACTACCAGCTGGCATACTGGAGATCGAGAGATCTGTATGGCACCTGGATGCAGCACTGTAACCATAGCAACGGATGCAGACAGCTATAATGACAAAGCAGGGTGGTGGCCATAGAGGAGCAAAATGGCCTCCTCGGAGTTCAGTTGGAGGTTACAGAGAGACCTCAGCCGTAGAGCCAGGATTTCCACCTGCAATGTCGGTGTTAGAAATGCTGCATTTCAGCTGATTTGCCACAGAAATTGAATTCAGTTGTAAGCTTCAGGGGAAGTGACGCATGCTCTTGAAGAGTGTGCACAGATCCACGATCTCTCCAAATGTGAAAATGCCCGAGCAAACACTTTGAGTAGTAGTTTAAATTCACTAAAAGCAACACGCTATGCCAGACGTGAAAAATGACCGAGCACATGATTCGGTCCAATCATGGAAACTGCAGCACACCGGTGCACAGACAGAGACTTATAGACCAGTCGGAGCTGAAACAAATCCACGGTTACCTGCTTGTTTCCGGTCAGGAGGTGCGGCCCCGGCTGTAGCAATCTGGCACTTGGCGATGAGCAGCAGGGCGCGGCCCTTGTGGATGACAGCTCCGTGGGCCAGGATGGGCTCCATGGCCTCATGCAGTATATTCAGCGCCTGCTCTGGGACCCCCAGCATCAGCTGCAGCAGGAACACAGTCTCAGAAACCAAGATTCTGTCCTTAACGGTAACTTCAGTCCTCAACAAACACTTCATGACAAAATGTCTGCTTTTAAAATTGAGACATACTAATACAGGCCATGCATTACGTTCTTCAGAAGATGATGTGAATTAATTTTGGGCAGAGCTCACACAAACACATCAAAAATGCATCCAAAATGTTGATAGAATATCACAATAAAGAAAGCAGTATGACAACATAAAAACATCCACGATTGATTCTTTGTTATTTAAGGACTCTTTCAGTAATCTCATTACAACGCACAATTAATTCATACCAATGGGCAATTCTGAGTCTCCAATTAGCCTGATATGAATGTCTTTGGACTGTGGGAGGAAACTTAAGTACTCAGAGGAAACCCACGTGAACAGAAGGAGAACAAGCAAACTCCACATAAAAAGGCACAGGCTGGATCCAAACCTGCAACCTTCTTGCAGTGAATCCGCAGTGCTACCCACTGCACCACTGTACTGCCCTAAAAAGCACAATATGAATCTTGACTACATCATTTCTAAATCTGTAAATCAGTAAATTGGCGTTTCCAGCTCCCCACCCCTCATCCCGTGACTAATTTTATTTTCCTCACTCCAGCTTTGTTTTTCACCAGCAATCAGCCTCTTGGGTTTGCGGCAGGTGCATCTCGCCGAAACAAGTCCTCTCTCATGTTTCATGGATGGATGCGGAAGGTTACGCTCCCATTAGTCGTGCCCTGTCACTCACAGTGCTGCTCAGCAGAGTCTCCTGCCTCCTGTCCCAGCCCTGCTCTCAGGCTGAGGTGAGTTTAGCCTCAGTTCGTCACTCAGAGCAGGGCATGCGATTGGCCACGCCCCCTCACAGCAGATGGCTGCTGATTGGAGTGCGAGGGACCCCAGGCGCAGGTGGCAGATGCGGCTGGAGGACGCTCACCTGGGAGAAGGCCAGGTGCAGGATGGTCTCGGAGGCCAGGGACTGCAGGTGATGCTGCCGCGCCAGGGCCAGGGCCTGGAGAAGCAGGGGAAGCGCTGTGGCGAAGCCTGACGACTCCCAGTGCAGCTCAGCAGTGGACAGCATCACCCTGCAGGGCGAGCAGCAGTCAGAGGCATGCGTCTCCTCAACCAATGAGCACAGCCAACTCATTTCAGAAAATCATTCTGACCAACTCCCAGCAAAAAATACAAGCATGTGGTATTTAACATAATCAGAAGACTGGACAATTTCTGCTCACTGCAGCAGGATTCTGACCTGAGGCAATATCAAGTGAACCAGCAAGCTGTAACACCCCGCATCTATAAAATACTCCCAAACAAAGCATTGCTAAAAACTAGCAGGGCAAGATGAGGGGCTCTTGGTAGTTACTTTCCTCTTCATACCCAACATGATATCAAACATTGACATAGAGTGACATTTGATACCATCACTGTCCAGCAGCCAGTTCTGTGCTTTACCACTCTGACTGACTGACTGACTGACTGAAAACAGCGGGTACCATGAGGCCAGCCTGTTCGTATCAGCAGGGAGAGTGGGTAAGGACACCGAGAGCTTGTGTGAGTAGGCCCTTCTCATCACTTGTCAGTGAAGAGTAGCACAGAAAGAGCTTGTGAGAGCAGTTACCACCAGGGTAAGAGATGTTCAAGAGAATGAGAGGTGTGGGAGAGTGCAGGAGTCATACCGTATGATCATCTCTGTGCACTTGGCCTTCTCACAGCGCTGCTGCAGCAGCTGAAGCACCTTGTAGGCCTCTGTGATCTGCTTCTGAGCCTTCAACACCAGCGCCTTCCTGCACCACAGCACAGGGGAATCACCACACAGCCAAGTCCCACCCTGCACTCGTGCTCTCAGACCCGCGTCACCGCTGCTAATCACTCTAAAGCTCGCTGGCTGGGTGGAGCAGTCATCTCACTGGAGGGCTGAGCCACGCAAGCGGGGAGAGCACAGGAAAACTGCAGGTGCCCTCTCTACTTCCTGAAAGGGGCCTAAAAACACTGGCACAGGTGTGGTCTGGATTTGAGCTGGACTCCCCATCCCTCCCCCCCCCACACACACACACACACACACACACACACTTTATCAGGCAGGACATTGAGTCTGACCTGTACAAGCCTTCTGTTTGGTTCAAGGCAGTGATGGCCTTAACATGGGGCTCAGCCAGGTGATACTTCCCATTATTCATCGCCTTCTCAAACTGGATCTTCAGGTCACACAGCATCCAGAGCTGATACAAAATGGATCGGATGACAGTGCATTAGAATTTTTACTCCAACATAAATTTTGTTCAATTAAGCATTTTAACAAGGTGTACCCTTTAATTCAGAAAATCCAATATTTAATGTAGGTGCAAGAGAAGATTCAATGTCCTACAGTGCTGTTTCTCAGGCAATGGAGAGAGAGCTGTAGGAGATGGATGCACCAGTACGCTGCACCACTCACCTCTGCATGCTTAGTGTGAGGAGGAAACTGCTCCCTCAGGTGCTCCAAGATCTCAGCTGAAGCATCAAACAGGCCCTGAATAGGAGACCAGAAATGCAATTCACACTGGTGAACAGGAACACCAGACTGTAAGCACACAGTTAGCACGGGTGAACAGGAACACCAGACTGTAAGCACACAGTTAGCACTGGTGAACAGGAACACTAGACAGTATGCACACAGTTAGCACGGGTAAACAGGAACACCAGACAGTAACACACAGACAGGAACACCAGACTGTAAGCACACAGTTAGCACGGGTGAACAGGAACACCAGACAGTAAGCACACAGTTAGCACTGGTGAACAGGAACACTAGACAGTATGCACACAGTTAGCACTGGTGAACAGGAACACCAGACAGTATGCACACAGTTAGCACTGGTGAACAGGAACACTAGACAGTATGCACACAGTTAGCACGGGTGAACAGGAACACCAGACAGTAAGCACACAGTTAGCACTGGTGAACAGGAACACTAGACAGTATGCACACAGTTAGCACGGGTGAACAGGAACAGGAACACACAGTTAGACAGGTGAACAGGAACACACAGTTGCACACAGTTGGAACAGGAACAGGAACACCAGACAGTATAGACACACAGTTAGCACGGGTGAACAGGAACACCAGACAGGAACAGTTAGCAGACTGAACAGGAACACCAGACAGTATGCACACAGTTAGCACGGGTGAACAGGAACACCAGACTGTAAGCACACAGTTAGCACTGGTGAACAGGAACACCAGACAGTAAGCACACAGTTAGCACGGGTGAACAGGAACACCAGACAGTATGCACACAGTTAGCACGGGTGAACAGGAACACCAGACAGTATGCACACAGTTAGCACGGGTGAACAGGAACACCAGACAGTATGCACACAGTTAGCACGGGTGAACAGGAACACCAGACAGTATGCACACAGTTAGCACGGGTGAACAGGAACACCAGACAGTATGCACACAGTTAGCACGGGTGAACTGTTGCACACTTAGCACTGGTGAACAGGAACACCAGACAGTATGCACACAGTTAGCACTGGTGAACAGGAACACCAGACAGTATGCACACAGTTAGCACTGGTGAACAGGAACACCAGACAGTATGCACACAGTTAGCATTCGTGAACAGGAGACCAGACAATGTTTACACAGTTAGCATGGAGGCCAGACTCAAATGAAGCTAAAACTGTGTGTTTGTGCAGGACACTTGAGAATACCTGCTCAGCATGGAGCTCTGCCAGGTGACACAGGGCCACGGCAAAGGCCTCAGTGTTGTTTTGTTGAACACCAAAGTTCACCGGCTCCAAGCTGTTCATGTTCAGGAGTAGCTGGGCCTGCTGCACAGCCATGGTGCTGAAAAATAGCCCATGCCACAGCATTACAAATCGAGGTTTCCAAACTTTTTTGCAAAAAAACCGCCATTAAAACTATCATTTCTTGGGCATTTCACAGCTGGTCATTCTCCCTCCTCTGAAGAACACGCCATTTTTGAGTGGGTGTCCCCTCTGCTATAATGAGCTCTTCTCTGATTGGCTGGCAAACAAAGCTCAACACAAAAAAATTTACGTTAGTGCTACGAGGGAGACCGAGGTGGCCAGGTTGAGTAAGGCTGTGGGAGGGTACAGGGCACGCAGTCAGAGCTGGTAGGCCTGCACTATGCAGAGGAGGTATGTTTGTGACCGGGAACAGCAAGAATCTCAAACTGCATCATAGTAAAAAAGGTCCTAGCTAATCTGGTCCATAGTGTTGGCCCAGAGCCAAAAAACAAATCAATAAAACAACGAGACTGGGTACTCATGCTGATGAGGCCTCATTCGCAAACTAGAATCTGAGGGGAAGCCCCACCTCTTGCCATACATCCTCCAGATGGAAGTGGTCTGGGCCAGGCTGATGTCAATCAGCTCTGACAGACTGTGTTTCCAGTGCAAGATATCTGTATCCTTCAGGGCATCCATCAGCTTGTTTGCCGGCTTGCCCCCTATTGCCCCCTGTTGGACCAAGGACTGCATCCCTAATGAAGCCAGATACTGAAATAGAAATTGAGGGTTCAGACTGAGACGGACATCTGCACTTCCATGTCCAAAATAAAAATTGAAAAAACTGTTGAAAATACAAGAAAGCATAACACTTTCAAATACATGCTCTACAAACATATTGAGGAATCATTTTTTTTCTTACGGGAAGACAAAAGTGAGCAGCCATTTTCACAGAGTCCTCAGTTAGCACTGAGCTGTCTGATCCCTCCATCTGTTTGAGTATGTAAAGCCAGCTCTGGAACGACAAACACACGCATACTCTCATATTTCAGATAACAAACGTGGGAGGTGGAATTTGCCAAATGTCATAATGCCCCGTTAAACAGCGCTCTTACCAGACAGTGCTGTAGACACACGTGGTCGTTGGACTCCTGGGCAATGCGAATGGCTTCCTGTAGAGCCAAGTCAGCCTGTTGACTGAAAGAGCAGCCCTGTTTGAGAAGCACTGGAAACCAGCTCACCCATTACAGATGCCATGTATTACTTACAAGCATCAATATGGAATCAGCACAACAAAAACCTGACCATAAATTATAGTTTATAAAGAGCAACTCATGATTTGCAGATATCCATCTCCATAAGGTATTATGATATATTATGCATGACGTTAGCAACTCAGATTTATATCCTGTACGGCACGGTGTCACAACTGACTACATGAAAAACTGTGCCGTTTGAATGACATTGTACGGCACAGCCTGGAGCAATCACAGTTTTGCCATCCAGTTCACCAAGGTGTGTGACCACTCAAAACTTGTCCTTTACTCAAGTGGAGATTTTTTTTTTTTTACATTTGAAATAATTGTCAATAAGTACAGGAAAAAAAAAAAAAAAAAGTCAGTCACCCGCTGGTCGACGTGTGTCCCCGGACCCCTTAAAGCAATCACTCAAAAAAATTGATTGGCTTTGTGACCTTACCACATATAAGGCCCACTAAGTATGACATGAATCGGTTGAAATTTATGGCCTATACAGTGCAAACAAACATATATCTATGGACTTGGCATTGACGATCACAGATCCATAGTATCCCTGACTCGTTCTCCAGGGATACAATTAAAAATAATGCTATTGCACTGAAGGACTCTGGCAGTCCGGTGTGGGGAGCGTTTTCTTAGCATTAAGCAAACTCAAGTATTCTGAAAGCAAGTATCACTCATTAATGCAGTTGCATGCATTATATATATATATATATATATATATATATATATATATATATATATATAAAAAAATAAATGCAACTGCATTAATGAGTGATACGTTTTATATATATATAATATATACACACACACACACACACACACACACACACACACACACACACACACACACACCATGTATTTAAGCATTTCTTTCTGACAGAGAGGATACCTCTCCAAGATTAAAACCCAAATACACAGAGAAGCAGGAGGAGTATAAGCACAAGCCAACTGTGGAGGGATATTTGATAAATGAAGTATGTTCTACGGAGGAGATTTTCACTTTTACTCAAAAAAGGACTGCCATTTTCATCTGTTTTACTATGGAGAGCTCTTACCCAGACCAATAACATTCATGACTGAAAATTCACTGAAAGTGCACCATGGTGCCTGGGCAGTACAATCAATACATTCACCTCCTCCTCATTCTCTCCTGATACATGCCAACATAAGAGTCTTCAATCACAATAATGTCCATCACAAACTTATAATGTTTACTTACTGCAGTCAATTCCATATTTCATAATATTCCATGAATATGTAGTAAAAAATGAAGTCAAATCAAATAAATCACCTTTAACTACACCAAAAGCCTGCCACATAGATGTATGGGGTTGCAGTACTTTGTAACTTGGTAATAAGAAATGGATGCTGGGGTATTTGTTTTTTTTTTTTTTTTTTTTTTAACTCTTTCTAGTTAGTTATTTTGATCTTACTCAATTTTTAGGATGGGTGCTCTTTAAATTGAGTAAATTTTCACTGAAGTTACAACGCTTGCGCACGCACTGTATTTTACGCACTCTCCCAACACTGCGCAATGTCAATATTATCCTTATGTCCTCGCGTTTTCATTCTCAGTATCTGCACCAGCTGAGCCATTATAGAATATTTCAAAGCACTACAGTATCTCCCATTTCCATTTCCCCATTTCCAGTGAGCCAACCGTTGTGACCATATCTTAAATACCAGTATTGGTAGACTGTACCACAGCACAGTTACCCAAATCAGAAGTATCAATCCGTAATTTTTTTCCAATTAAAGAATGACAAATTTGATTTCTTGTGAAGGCAATGATGTAATAAATTTGTTTGGGTTCTTAAATTTCACCATTACGCACCATACAATAAAATTTGAGGATTTGTACCAATCAAGAGGTCTCCCGAGGTCCCAAATACAGCACTTAATGCGCATCAATAAAACAGCTTCATTCTGAATACTACCAAGGCATAAGAAATGTAAATAATAACTTTTGTGACACCAGTAACCATGGACTGAGGCTAAATCTGCCAAAACGGAAATTACAGAAATAGACAAAGTGACTTTACATTAACATTTCAATTGTTCCACTACCTATATAAGCTTATCAGAAGTTTATACAGGTAGTGCCAATCGGCACAAATTTAGAGGGCTCATGGTACTAACTAATGCCCGAAGCGGCAGTGCAGAGCAGCCAGGTTGAGGGCAGCATAACGCAGGCTCCGCCCATAGCCTTCATCACCATTACTCTTCCCTTCGGCCCCGGTCAAGATGAGCCGGTCAAAGTAGTGCAGAAGGCTGTGTGTGGAGATGAAGATGTCTTGCACCCGCATGCTGTTCAAGTAGCTTAAGTAATGCTGTAATGACAGACACAACATACAGTGTGTTATACTGTCAGTGCACTTACAACCGGTCACATTGCACAGTCATTGGATTTCTTCCAAAAAACTAACTCTGTTGCTGTTAATTAAGTACGCGTTTTACGTAGTTTTTCATTTTGAAACATAAGCATTTAGGCCCTTTGCTCAGGCTGTAGTATTTTCCCCTATCAGTTACATTGCTACCCTTTCAACATCACGCTTCAAATAAACTGATAGCCAAGTTGTTTCCCTGGGCATGTTCATAAATGCATTTGAGGGAATGTTTCTTTTGAACTAGGGATGGGGTGATCTTCAACCACGATCTTTTCAGAGTGTAGTAAGACCACCTGCTACCATGGGGCGAACATATGAGCTCGCCCCTTTCCTTTATTAAACCTGATGCAGTCTTGAACAAATGGCTGCTGGAAGTGCCAAACATCAGAGGGCATGTGAAATGCTTCGCGAAAAACTTGACTGATGTCAGTATTTTTCGGCGCATGCTGAACAGAGCTACGTGAAGGACTACAGAATTGTCTCATTTTAACGAATTAGTCTACTCTAATCCTGTACCCATTAACTTTGCTCAATTAGCAATCAAACAGTGGATTCGCTTATTTACTAAGTTGAATGAGTAGATAGTCCAATATATTAACATAGCATGTATGATTGTCGCATTTTGATATATAAATAGCCATAGAACAGCACAGATTTACATGAATGTGATTACACAATTTTTTGCAGGCTTACATTAGGCAATTTTGTGCGATTGCGATAATTTATATCTCACATTCACGTTTCATCCGCTTTACAGAATGCTTACCACCTTGTGTATTTTTTAACGCTTAAAATCCTGGGTGATCTTAAAACAAATTTCTTTCTTTTAATTAATCCCCTAAAAATGCAAAAAAATATTGCAACTGCACGAAATGGACCAATATAAGCCCACAAAAAATTGTGCAATTGCGTTCATGCAAATCTGTGCTGTTCTATGGCCATTTGAATTTCAAAATGCAACAATCAAACATGCTATCTTAATAAATAGGATTATCTACTCATTCAACATAGTAAAGAAGTGAATCCATTGTTTTATTGCTAATTGAGCAAAGTAAAACGTTGGTGGAATTCAGTCATGAATTCCTTATTATTGCATATTGTGTTATTAATTGCTTATACTTTGAGTAGCCTAGGTCAGAGTAGCCTAGGTCATGCATGATTGCTAAACTTATATAATCTAGCTTTTACGTAAGTAGAAACGCCATTAACTGTGTTTATTGTGTATTCATTCTATCTGAAACCTTGAGGTCCAGCCAGACCAAGGAGTGTATTTTGAGTTCTGCGTGTTCCCAGGAGACAGTTCCTGCAAAGCCTGCAGAACCGCGAAAGACTCCTCTGTACTGCAAATATGGCTGTCAGGGTCAGCCATACGTGGGATGCCTACACCTGGCCGAGGAACGGCTGGAACCAACATGAAGATGTTTTCCAGCCCCAAGGGGAGGAGGTTCTGACTTTGTGCTTTTACATACATCCAAAGCAAAGGAGAGATTCCTTTGTCTTTGTTCTTGCCTGTCACGAAGACCCTTCTTGCAAGCAGTAAAGGATTCTATTTACTCTCATCTGTCTCAGTCTGATTTTTTTCAGGAATACAATTTAAAATTCCCACAACATAAACAGGGACAGGATTAGAGTAGCCCAATTCGAGCAAACGTCAATACAACAACATCAAAAAAAACTGGATCTAGCCTTTTCGCTGAAATTTCTTCCACTTCCGAGATCACCACACTTCCGGTGTGCAGCTTGCTATAGCTTTGGTCTATACCAAGCGCATAACAACATCGAAAGATAGCAATCTTATCATCTACATCAACGCTTCTCAAACCTCTCCTGGAGGACCACTTCTCCTGCATGTTTTAGAGCTCTGCCTGCTCCAGCACAGGTGAGTTAAATGATCAGCTCGTTACCCGCGAAGACGCTTGATGATGGGCGAATTATTAGAATCATCTGCGCTAATGGGGAGAGATTTTATTTTTTTATTTTATTTAACCCTTATTTAACCAGGGAAGTCCCGTTGAGATTTGAAATCTCTTTTTCAAGGGAGCCCTGGGGGTTGAGGTGGGGAGGGAGAGGGCAATTTGCACAGCCAATTAGATCAGGGGATGATTAGGTGGCAGGTTGAAAGAGCCAGGTTGGGATGTTTGCCATGACACCGGGGTACCCCTACTCTTACCAAAGAGTGTCATGGGATCTTTAATGACCACAGTGAGTCAGAACCTCAGTTTAACGTCTCATCCGAAAGACGGCGTCTCCTTCAGTACAGTGTCCCCGTCATTGCACTGGGGCATTGGGGATTATTCCACCAGAGGGAAGATCGCAACCTACTGGCCCACCAACACCTCTTCCAGCAGCAACTTGGTTTTCCCAGGTGGTCTCCCATTCAAGTACTGACCAAGCCCACACCTGCTTAGCTTCAGCCACGCGGCTGGAGCAGATCGAATAGTGGTATGGCTGCTGGATATCTAAAATGTGCGGGAGAGGAGGTACTTCAGGAGAGGTTTGAGACGCATTGATCTACATCATCTGTGATTGTTGACAGCGATGCCAAAAATTATACTAGAAATTATATCAATCACCTGAATATCGCAATGGAAGGCCCTTCTTGAAACTTCAAGAAAATGACCGTTCACCAGCTGAAGGCTACTTAATACGGCTTCTATGCTCGGTATCGTACGACTAAGTATCCGTAACCACGCACGCTTAAGTAATTTTCCGCAGCTCCGTGACACCGGAAGCAAATCGGCCACCGAACTATTCCATAAAGCATCGGAAATGGGGCGTGACTGCAACTTCAGGGCATTGTTTTTGTACTGACGATTGCTCGAATTGGTGAAAAGGAGGCGATTCTGTATTCCTTTACTTAGCTCCGTTCAGCATGTCCCCGAAAAACATTAATGTCAGTCAAGGTTTTTCTGGAAGCATTTCACATGCCCTCAGATGTTTGGCACTTTCGGCAGCCGTTCGTTCAAGACTGCATCAGGTAGAATAAAGGAAAAGGGCAAGCTCGGATGTTCGCCCTATGGCAGCAGGTGGTCTTACTAAGCTCTAAAAAATCTCGGTTGAAGATTGCCCCATCCGTATTTTGAACTTTACTTTGTTTCAGTTGATGGGACATTGCGGCATCCAAACAGATGTCTCCCTACTATGGTATTAAAATGTGGACAAATTTTAAGACGCAACATCACTTTCAACTACACTATAAATTAGATTACATTAAAAGTCCAAGTTTTCCATCAAATTTGAGGACAAACAGCAACCCCGTCTGACCCCAACAGACAGCATCTCTAATCCAGATACCATTACAAGCCTGTCCTTGCATAACAGAAAAGGGGAGAGCTTCATGCATTTTACATGAGCCTCCTGCTGAGAGCCCGAGCACCATTTTAGTTCTTCACAAATATTGGATTAATCTCCATGCGTCCACTTTAGCGGGCCGTCTCAGCATCCCTGTTCCTCAAGACACTCTGCATTTAATAGGGGAATTTGTGGAAAGCATGAGCCTGATTGATACACTACCGCTTCAGCAAAATCTGGGTTGAACTTCAGCATGTTATTCAGCTCCTCTTGCAGTGCAGCAGGATTCAGGGCTTTATTCTCATCATTTTTCAGAAGGTAGGCCTAGAGCAAGGACACAGCATTACCTTACTACACTCAACAGCACTCTAAATCCACTATAAAGGCAAAACTGATGGGAGGCAAATATTCTTAGAATGCAGTTAAATATCATCTCCAAAATAATCAACTTCACCTCAACACAGCCCTGTGGGCGATAAAGCTCATGTGTACACAAACCTGTCTTGCAAGAAAATACTCCGCTTGCTTCTGAGAGAGGGGTCCTCTGCTTGGGGCATTCTCATTGCTGAAATAAAATGCAAATGCAAAATGCAAGTATTCAACTTGGAAAACTGCTGTGACAGGAATGTGAGATACCAAACAACAAAATGCAAAGAGCTACAGTATTACAGAATTATCAATTATTGACTGCGTTCCATCATCACAAAAGTTTGGTTATTGACAGCAATTCCATCAATATTTCATAGGGAACTGTACATAAAGGGAATCCCCACAATATGAAAACCTCATGAAACCTCAATCATCCACCACTGTTAAAAAAATTACAAAACCAAATGAGACATTAGGAGAGGAAGGGAATTTGTACCTTAATTCAGAATAATTGAGTGGTAGAGCCTCTGATTCCTCCTTCTCCAGCTTCACCCTCAGGGTGTCCTCAGTGCTGGTCATCTCCATGTCTGTGTCCTCTTTAGTTGCCTCAGACTGACTGAGCTTACTAGAGTCAAGGTCCGGGGTGTAATAACCATGACAATAGCGCTGTAGAGCTGTATGGAGCTTGTACACCTGGCTGAAGGAGAGCTTATTGTAGGCCAGGAGCATGTGCCTCAAGAACAGACCTTGAACAGCAATGCACACACACACACACTTATGTCTCACTGAGGCAAAGACATATAAAGCACCTCTCATGACAAAAGTCCCTGCATAACAATCTATACAAATAACTGCAACCGGCAAAGACACTCTACTCACCAACAACACTGGTCCTGTAAGCCTCAGAGTCGAGATCGCTGAATGGACATGGGACAGTATTAAAGAAGGCCTCCATGTCCTTCAATTCCCCGCTAACCATCATATGCAGCCTTTAAAAAAAAAAAAATGTTTTCAAGGTCAGCTGATCCTTCTGCTTGGATGAACCTCCCTACCGGCAAAACATGGATATATACTGGACTCTTTTTACTGGTCTCAACCCATTTAATAAGGACTCTTATTTTTTTTTTTTTTACTTGGAGACAAATCTTTGATCTTCTTTTCCTTGGTATTACACTTAAGATTATATGTACTTATCGCAGACATTTTTAATGACTCTTACTTAGTATTTGTAAATTTTACTTGGGACTCCATGATGATTATCAGTAGAAAATGCTTTCAACTTCAGTCACTAGCTTTACATACATTTCAGAAAGAACCACGCTAGTAGGGCAGCAGTTCATCTTTACATGTGTCAAATCATCAAATCAAATTTTATTTGTTCAGCAAATTTTCCATTTGTCACAATGCGCTTTAGTGTAAAACCTTGGCCTGTACCCCATCTAAAGCAAGCCTATGGCAACAGTGTCGAGGAAAAACTCCCTGAGAACAGATGGGAAGAAACCTAGAGAGGAACCAGGCTTAAGAGGAGGAAGGCCATCCTCCTCCAACTGACTCAGGGATCAGTGGTTCCAGAACCCCTCTCAGACGCAAGAAGCAAGAAACCAGTGTGTTCCATCTCAAGAACATTTGAACAACTAATCAAGCCTCTTGATGTGTTACATCAGGTGTCTTTAAGGTCGAGCACATCATGGATCAGATCATATTCCTGGATCCTGCTGAGAAGGTCTAAAAGAAAGGTTTGGAAACCAATGCTGGTCTGTAAACCCATAGTTTAGAGTTGGTGCCTTTTACACATATGGGTTTGTAAGGTCTTTAAATAATACCTAGTTTATAATGACATTTGAAGGGCCCTTATTGAAGTTATTCAAAAGTTATAAAGAAAAGTTAGGGCTACAGCAGACAGAGAATAAAAAAGAACGTTTGTCACAACGTTGAAAGTTAGTCACGACTTAAAATTATGTTTTGTATTAGGCATAATCTGTTAATGATGTAAGTATTTGAAATGGATTTGAGTGAATGATCCCAGATGACATGTAATCCTAAAACCTATGTAAGAGGAGTTACAGCAGGATATCAGCGTGCAAAAACCATACCCTAACAAAATTTAGAAGCACTTAACACTCTTGCTCTTGACGGCAATGAAATAATCAAACACTACAATCCAATTCACAAATTTTAGACGCTAGTGCGTTCAAAAAAGTCAGAATACCATCACAAATATTCGCTACCAGGCACCCAAAAACACATCATGGGCGTGCGTTATGACGAATCCAACTGGGTCGTCCGTACCTAATCTTTACCGCATGGGCCGTTTTCGGGCAGCATTCATCAATAGTCTTCAACAGCTGTCCCAGGGTTAAGTCTGGACCCTGTCGAAACAAGAACATTAGCTGCACGTCTGATAAGCTACTGACTATGGCTACGAGGCTTAAGATATCTAAATAGTAATCATAATAGTAGTGACCATAATTTTAATTTGCTGCAAGATGCATGCATTATTTAACATGTTATTATGATCACTTGCAACTATCACTAAAGCAAACAAATGATCTAGAATTAGCTGTAATATTAGGAGACAGATCGATGTAAATTATGCGCATAATCCCAACGTAGAACCACAGAAACGGACACACGATGGTGCATGCAGTTTCGACCAAATTATTTCAATGACACACGACTTTAACAACTGCACACGAGTGCGTACACTCACCTGCTGTAGTGGTAAAATAAGTTTGTTCAAACGCCTCCTCTCTGGAAGTCTCATGCGTCTTGACATCGTCATTTCATCCAGCAGCACCAGGACAGAAATTTTATAGGGGGTCACCCAGTCTTTTATTCCAAACACATTCGCATGCACTACCCCGTTAGTCATCATCGGGTTGAAATACAAACTTTCATGGACGCTTGCCATGGCACCGTGTAAAATAGCCAGCCAGCTGTTCACAAGCTAACGTCACGTTAGTTAGCGCCACTATTCAATCGAACTTAAGACACGCTAACCAGCTTTAGCCTTTAACGTAGGTCTCAATGACATATTTAGGGGTACAGTAGCAATTTTCGTCAATGTTGTAAACTTAAATCGGTAGCAAGTTTGTACCTGACGATAGGTAACTTAACCAGCTAGCTAACAGTCGGCCCCCAATTACTTAGCTAATATATAGCTAGCTGGCTACCGTTAAACGTTTGTATTTGTAACTAGAAGTATCGTAATACTGGATTTGTGGACTTTCCATCCAAACTAACTAGCTAGCTACTTCGTGAAGAACTTTCGACCAGTAGTAAAAGGATTCGGAATGAGCTATCGTACAGCTAGCTAACGTTCACTAGCAGCGTCAAGCCAATCCTCCATCTCGAAACTGCCGCCTGAGAGCATCTGCCTTCCCTGTAGTTAGTACAGTACACACAATGGATGTCAGATAAATAGATTGGAACAGAGATTGCGTATTTGTAGACAATATGGCGTCAATGTGGTAGTTCAAGACCTGACGGGACTGCATGTGTAAGCAACGTCGCACAATGACGATGTTTTAAAAATGGATACTTTGGCAGAGTGAAGCGATTTGTTTTAGTCATGTGATTTCTTAAAATGTGGAAATCCCCTTCACCTCCGCATATGAAATCTTCCCTTGGCTACTAAAAATAAATGTGCATGTCTTAATTCACGGTTTGGTCACCTGTCCAGCTGCTTTTAGCCATTCTTCCTCTCAAAATGCCCATTTAAACGAATTTTCTCAACAATGCCAACGCGGAGTGCGACAACAAACTAAAATCCATTATATGCGTAATTATCTTATTACATGCCGCAGAGAGCCCTCAGTTATGTGCTTAACTAACCCTCATACACTGCAAACGCTACAAAGCAAGTCTGTCAGGCATTTTTCCCCCCTAAAAGAGAGTTTATAAGCTTAGGCAACGTTGGGCATTGTGTTGTGTGTAGGCGTCTTGGCTTGTGAATGCATCACTTAAATTCCCAGGGAACCAGTAACGGTATTAACGCTAGACAGCTTAGTTTCCCGCTACTAGTGCCGTCACAACGCGTAATTTGCATTGTTGGTTGGCAAAAGACTGTTTCTGTTTGAAAACTTGGCAGACAATTTCAATGCTGACTGAGTTTGTTTATGGTGCTGGCAGGAAAAAGTGCAAGAATGCACTGAAAAAGGAGAGGATCAGAAAAGTGTTGTATTTCAAAGCTAACTATTTCCCTACGAAGATGTAGTGCGCCTTTAATCATAAAACAAGCCATGCTCCACTAAGCAGAGGAAAGTCAAGATTGATTGTATGCCCTGAATATATGAGCTGCTCATTACAGCTGACATCAGAAATCTATTTTCTACTTGAAAGGCTCTTTCAAGTCCCGATATAAATTCAAACAGTAATGTCTTTATACTTTCGATGGAAATTATTAAAAACAAATGTATTAAAGATTTTGTGTTTATTAACCATTTTGGGAGCATGTCCTGGCCCTGAGGGTAAACAATCTGTGTAGATTTATGCATTGACAGAAGGATGACGTCATAATTGCCGATGAGGTGTTCCCTCGCATGCGGCAGGTGGCACTGTCTGATTTTTTTTATATATATATAAACATTACATCATCCTATTCTAGCTTTTCTTCATTCAAGTTATTAGCAATGATGTATTTTCTGCCTGGAAGATTCTGAAGCAAACGCAGCTATACAGCTTGTTTATTGTGACCGCAATGTTCAAATATATTTGGAAATGAAGCAAATAACGCAAGTTGCATTTTATTTTGCCTCTTGAATTCCCTTTCATTCACCAGCGCAGAAACCCGGCTTTAGCTAGCTGTCGGGCTTCCAACCGAGGACTGCTGCAGTGGAACATCGATTATGTTACAAGTATGTATCTAGCTAGCATTAATACTTTTAATGACTTTTCCGCAACCTTTTCTGCTTTGGTCATTTGGAATTGTGCAGCGCCCAAATTCATAGCAGGTAATGCGCATTCGCGCTCAGTCAACATGCACCAATGCATGAAACAGCTTTACACATTCCACATAGCACGGTAATCAGGAAAGTAAACGCCCTTCGATTGTGATTGGCTTCTATTCATAACATTGCCTGCTATTCCCCTATGATTGGTTGAAATGGTGTCTGTTACTTCATGTTAGTAATACACCCCTGACACGGACGGGAAGCGAAGACGTAATGGAGTGATCTTCGATGTTCTTGCAATGGTCAGCCGATTAATGTATTCTGGTGAATTCCACATCCTGGAGTTGCCATGAAGGTAAAGTGATTTTTTAAAACATATTTGCAAAGGAAAGTTTACTTCATAGATGAGGATAGCTAGTCAACTGACCGTGCTGTATCATTCAACTTTTAATTTAGCTTTGAAGCCAGCTGGCTAGCTTTGTCTGTCCTTTCCCCAATTAGCTAACGTTAAGTTAGTTAATGCCACTCAGTAGCATGTAGTTTGATACACCAATTCTACACAAGTCCTAAAGCTTGTCCAGTGTTCCAGAACTTGTTATGTGTTACGTTAGTTAGCTTGCTAGCTATATCTGTCAGTGGCTGGCCAGCCAAGTTTGCATAATGTAAATTTCGAAACTGTGGCGGTAGATCATATTAGATCATATTAACCAGCGTAAAAATGCGACTTTAACTCCGGAAAATTACGGGAAATTCAACATTGACTTGCCGGAGTTCCAGTTCTTGTGTAGTATTTTTTTTTTCTAGTGACTTGCTTTATAACTGCTTACCATCTGCTAACAGAGCTTAGGCAATGGCATCATCGAGATTCTCCTCTTTGCTTCATCTGGGATCCGACGTTAACCCACGGTTTGCAACCACCAGGTTCTAAATCACTATAATAAAATTGCATTGCTTTTGCTCCATAAGTGAGTTATTATCAGCTAAAGTTGGTTTGTAATGAACGTTATCTGTAGTTGTATAATTTATTCTGTGAAATGGGTTTAATTATTTCAAGTAACAGTTAAACCTGAAGATTATGCTGTCACGTATGCGTATGACAGCATACAGCAACGGTGATATTCCAGAGCATGCAGCTGACTTGTATTGTTCGTTTTTTGTCAATGACAGCCGCAGCTCATTAACTAGTTAAGTTGCTTAGCGAAAGCATAGTAGCTGTCATTGATGAGCAGTGCACAAATCCAATTGGTAACCAGCTAGCGTTAATGCAATGAGATCACTGTATGCTGCTGAATTTAGCTATTGAAAGAATCTATTTCGGTACCTAGCGACTGTCACTGGAACTACTCGTTCTTTTTTGCTTTGGTATTTTTCGTAAGATCGCATGCCAGTGTCAACTAACTTGAAACTCGTTTCATACTTGGAGGTAATGTTAATTTAACAGTTACTGGTACATATAACAGCATTTTTTAATGCAAAAAAAAAAAAAAAAAAAAACATGCCGAGAGGCCAGTCAGAATATCTCAGTGAAGGAGACGTTTAACAATGGAATTGTTATGTTTTGTAAGGCAACAGGTTGTAAATATCGAAATGTAGGTTTTTATTATATTTAAAAAAAATGACCAGAAACAGAAGATGCTGCTATTGCGATAATGATGGCATGTTGACATAGTGTGGCTATAAATGCACTCCTGAATCAGACTGCCGTCTCATCCGCTGATACTGCTCATTGAGAAGTTTGTATACCTACTTTTTCAAACTCGTTAATGACAGTATTTTTAATTGTTGCCAACTTGACTTTATCTGATCTCATTTTAATGCAATTTTCAGATCAGCAATTGATTAAATTTCAGGAGTTCCCTGGATTGAAAAATAAAGAACGATATATCCAATCAGATGAATCTCATTGTTGCATATCATCTTTTTTTCCCTTGGATACCATTTAATCATTTTAAAACAGACAATCTTAGCCAACATTTGATAAATTGCAACATCAGCTCTTGCTTTTGGATGCTGTAGTTGTTGCGCAGATACAGTAATGATTTGCAATTAAATCAAAAGCATCAGACAATAGTGCAAATTCTGCGGTTTCAAATCCCGTCTTTGACACGTCTATCATCGTCTACTGTTTTCCCATCATTCCATATACATACTCTTACCAATTTCTGTGGTCTCAGTGGTATCTGATATTGGGGGGGGTTAAATCTATCTAATAAATAGCACAGCCTTGCGGGATGAATTACAAATTTAGTGATGGTTAATTTGATTGCATCAGATTACATTACTCTCTTGTTGTGTTTTGTGTGAGCGTACCAGTGCAACTTGTTCTTAAATGATGATTAGTTGAGTGACGTCACCAACTATTGCCATGGTGAAGGATTTCAGTTTCAGACAGGGTTGGAGGACTCTGACTCAAAGCCTTTCTTCAAGGACTGGGTCTCGGACTTGGGGAAACTAAGGACTCTGACTCGGACACTTGGGACTCGAGGACTCTGCTTCAAGCCCTCCTTGTGTCCGGGGTCTTGCCGGAAGGGCAGGGAATCCAGATGATGTACACAGAGAGAGAGAGCATGTTATTGACTATATTTTTTACTATTTTGGGTTGTCATTGAGAAAAAGAATTCTCAAATCATAGAGGTTGTGCAGGTGATGTCTTGATTGTTGGGATACCTTATAAATGGGAAAATCAGCAGGCCTGGATTCAGGATTTTGTTGATTGGGGGGGGGGCAAGGGAGACCACCCCCAAGGATTTTTTATTCAAATTTGATTTTTGATAGTTTAAATTAAAAAAAAAAAAATAGAATACCTAACTATACATAGGGACTTCTGCATAAATTTTTTAAAACAGTTGGCATTGGGAGCCTAAAAATCAGGAGTCATCTCCCACCTTCGGGGGGAGGGGGGCATGGCTCGCTGCCCCAAGGCCCCCCCCGACCTGGCCCTGAATCATAGATTGAAAGCGGACCACCGTGGGGGAAAGAAAAAAAATGACCGTGATGACACTGAACTTTTAGTGCCAACATCGATCAATTAGTTTTTTCACAGATGATCTACTGGCCTTCGTCTCATCTATCTTCTGCATTCAAGTCACTCTACCTTTTTATCTTCTATTTCTAACTTTCCTGTTCTGTCGCCAGTTTCATTCTCTTGTCTTTCAGGTCCGTGCACATTTCCTTACCACTTGTGTCGTCCACTCGTGCTTGTCCACTACCACATAGCCCTAACCTGTTGCATTCCCTTTGCAGACTAATTTAGCCATTATCTATTTTTTCTTACCCACATATTCACTCTTCTAACCCACTTTTGTCAGGTTTTCAGGATATTTCGCTTGGTTCTATCTTAATTTTTGCATTCATTTGCTGGTCCTTCCTTCCTGTCAGCCAATACATTTGACTTATTATTGCTAGGCTGGGTCTCCATGAAATTTCCACATGTAGATCAATTTATTCATCTTTTCCCCTGTAGTTTCACCCAGTTATTACAATTTCAGATTTTCGACAAATTTTCGCAATTCTGTCTTAGTTTAGCTTCACTTGTTGCAGGCTAGATCACTTTTTGTGCATTTTTTTACTTTTTAATGGCCTGGCTTTCCACAGCCTTGAGGGCCTCTCTCTCCTCTGAGAGGGATTAAAAGGCTACATCATCATTGTCATCATCTTTGAGTCCAGAGTGTTTTTATGCATTTTATTTTGTTCATTTACCAGAAACCTTTGCGCTGGGTATCTGAATTCAGCAGTCAGCGCTCATATGAAAACCAGCATGGCTCGTGATTTCCAGATCATTTTCTTTTGTAAATTTCACATTAACACCAGTCGTTTGTAAAATTCATCTCTTGTTGAAGCCATAAAAAATAGGCTAGATTGGTATTAACAGAACAAATAAACTGACAGTTGTTTCAGAGGACAATTTTTTTTTTTTTTTTACAGTTTGCTTTTTTTGTGAGGACCTGAGATGAAGCACATAGGAAATAAATAAAGAATGAAGATCATAAAATGCCAGTTGTCACTATGGTAGTTTTGATCCTTGCACTTTGAAGTAGAGATTTGAAATAGATTGTTCTGATTCAGTTTATGCATAATTAATCGCATATATTTTACCTGTCTCTCCAGATGTAGATGCCCGCGGACATGGAGCTGCTCCATTTATGCACACAGTTACGCTATACTATCAAAAGGTTGTACACCCAAAACAGTTATTGAATATTCTTAAGGAAGAGGTGCCTGTAAATGATTTAGAAAATGTTCCCCATCCCTGTTTCTTAGGAATTGCATGAATTAAACTCCTCAGCCAAGCCTGATGTGCAAACTGCCAAATGTAATTGCCCATAGTATCTATCCAGCAGTTTATAAAAATTATCTCATGCGACAGAGAAATTGTTGTCCTTTGTTGCAAACACTTCAGCTATAATAGGCCAAAGGTATCCAAATTAAGTAGCGAAAAAAATCAGTTTATTGAAGCAAAAATTCAACATAATTGATTCTATATAATTCTACTATCAATTGTAGTCATCAGATATGAAAAATGTGTGATTCCCTACAATTGATTGACACGTAGATTCATCCCATGGCCACTTAAATCCTCATACGATCTCTCACTGAAATCCATTCACTTTAATGCTTGTTCTGGCTTATCTGCGTGAAGCATAGTTGTAGTTCACGCCCACTTGAAACTTTCCTGGTTATTATCTGTTGATTGACTTTTTTTTTTTATCCAATTCCAGACATTATAACTTTCCACAGTAATTGAAAGACATTGATTGGACCCTCAGAAAAGTATTTAAACTCTTGCAAAACAGCAAGTTAGGTTGTGTCCTCTCTAGTTTGCGCATCTGAATGAGGCGAGTGGACTGAAAAAAAAGACTGCCAAAAGCTAGCCAGAAGAGCTAAAGTTATGTTTATGAGATGGAAATGTGATAATGACTTGGATGAGGGGTGTCATTCTGAATAGAACCAGATTGGAGGGCTGATATCACTGATTCTTTGAAAGAGAAATTCAGTGATGGAGAGTTTTTCTTCACGCTGCATAAGTATAACTATTGTTGCATGGTGTAGCTATATACTACTTGTAGCCAGCTCGCTAGCTATTTCTTATTTTCAGTTTATCACGGTGATCACAGAGCTAGTTTGCCACATTGGTTAATGGGCAGTTCCGTGGTGTCGGATGTACATTTCAGACACTTCATAGGTCAATTAAGAGCACAGTGAATAGAGGAGATAGCTGTCATTTGGGCAGATTACACATACTGGTTATGGCAATCATCTGGTATGCAGGGGTATAGCTTCTCATCATAGTGTAGGAGATGTTGCTCCGAAATACCTTGGTGTCGGACGTACTCAGACAAATGGCTTTAATGACATGTACATGATTTGTTTTAGGATCTCGGTGAAGTGTTTAAACTTTTTCCAATTATTAATCCATGACTGATTCCCCAAGACAGTACACTAAAACAACATTACATGAAGGAATCCATACTTTTTATTATGATCATGTAATGTACCACTAAACGCAGTGTCGGACGTACATTTTTTGGTGTCGGACGTACGGCGTCTGAATGTAATTTAAAATCCAGCTGGATCTTCATCTCTAAAAATGTATTTTAAACTTTATCATATAAAATGAACAAAATACCACAACTTCAAACCTCCACATGTACATTTATGAGTAAGGTTACTAAAAAAGTAACATATCAAACCGTTTTTGGTGTCGGACGTACAAGATCAGAAGGTAATTTTACATCAACTGGATCGTCATCTCCAACAAACATATTTTAGACTTTATCATATCTTAATGAACAAAATACCAGATTCAAACCTCTGCAAGTGGGTTTATGAGTAGGTGACTAAAAGATAACATGTATAAGAAGCTTTTTTGGTGTGGGACATACAGGGTCTAAATGTAATTTTAAGCCAACTCGATCCCCATATAATGAACAGAACACAACTTCAAACCTTGGCAAGTTGGCTGATAAGTAAGGTAACTCAACAAATTAATAACACTGCGGGAATTAAACACAACTGGTATCAAATATTCAGTTTGCCCTATTGAATACATAACTCTTTGCTCAGTAAATTTGTTCAATCAATTTCCCGATTCTCACTTGGAAATAGGTTGAGTGTTAACCTGAATTTTGGTAATGCCACTGGGTAGTAGACAGTTTTATTTTACATGAGCAGCCTTAACATGCGCACCCTAAGTCAGCAAAACCGCTTTTTTACTTCTGGATGAGCGAAGCTTAGAAAGGAGTGCTGTGATGAGACTCGATTATCACTCACTACTTGATCTATCAATCGCTCACATTCAGCACACTGATGGGGAAATATATAAAAATGAATATATTACAGGTTTCAATGATTATTTTACTTGGATTCTGTAAAACGATCTTTGCTTTCGTGAGCACAAACTCAAACAAAATGTTTGCGTGAAAAATTCGGTTGGTTCCCGTTAATCAAATCGAAAAATTCAAAATGGCACTTGTGTGCCAATGTGTGAACTACGTCATCAACATGAGACTTCAAGGATGCGACCAAAACATGTGTACCAGAAAAAGCAATACACCCATTTTGACTACCGTAGTGCAATCCAGCCGAGTTGCGATACACGATCGGAGGACGTGCCGCGAAGCCCCGAATGACCTAGAGTTCCACATAGCTACCAGATGTTCATATGCCATGATTTATAACCAACTATTTGGACACATTCACTTTCTTGTAGTCACCTTTTTTCAAGTCCAGTGTCTTAAAATCTGTGGAATTTCAAAATCAAACTTCAAAATCAAATTTCCCTCCAGTACAAAAGTGATAGCAAGAAGAAGATACGATCGCACAACATAGTTCCTATTCCAGCTATCAGATGGCAGCTGATCAGTTCCTATTCCTCTTCCTATCCCTATGAAATGCTTTCCTCCAATTCCAGAACTGGTAGTATGAAAGTAATGACCATTCTTGTTACCAATTACAGTGTCCATGAGCTTTAAACTGTTGGAAACTCTGGTGTCGGACGTACACGGTGTCAGACATACAAAATTTGACACCAGTATTCCCAGCATGTTGCAAATACCTGACGACAATAAACTAGTCCATTATAATAAAGACATTATATACACATTTAATCCAGGATATCAAGTTACAAAACCCAAAACCAGTGAAGTTGGCACGTTATGTAAATCGTAGATAAAAACAGAATACAATGATTTGCAAATCCTTTTCAACTTATATTCAATTGAATACACTGCAAAGACAAGATGTTTAATGTTCAAACTGAGAAACTTTATTTTTTTTTTTTTTATAATCATTAACTTAGAATTTAAAGGCAGCAACACATTGCAAAAAAGTTGGCACAGGGGCCTTTTTACCACTGTGTTACATCACCTTTCCTTTTAACGACACTCAGTAAACATTTGGGAACTGAGGAGACCAATTTTTGAAGCTTTTCAGGTGGAACTCTTTCCCATTCTTGCTTGATGTACAGCTTAAGTTGTTCAACAGTCCGGGGTCTCCGTTGTCGTATTTTACGCTTCATAATGCACCACACATTTTCAATGGGAGACAGGTCTGGACTACAGGCAGGCCAGTCTAGTACCCGCACTCTTTTAATACGGAGCTATGCTGTTGTAACACCTGCAGAATGTGGCTTGGCATTGTCTTGCTGAAATAAGCAGGGGCGTCCATGAAAAAGACGTTGCTTGGATGGCAACATATGTTGCTCCAAAACCTGTATGTACCTTTCAGCATTAATGGTGCCTTCACATATGTGTAAGTTGCCCATGCCTTGGGCACTAATACACCCCCATACCATCACAGATGCTGGCTTTTGAACTTTGCGCCTATAACAGTCCGGATGGTTCTTTTTTCCTCTTTGGTCCGAGGACACGACGTCCACAGTTTCCAAAAACAATTTGAAATGTGGACTCGTCAGACCACAGAACACTTTTCCACTTTGCATCAGTCCATCTTAGATGAGCTTGGGCCCATCGAAGCGGGCGGCGTTCTGGGTGCTGTTGATAAATGGCTTTCGCTTTGCATTGTCGAGTTTTAACTTGCACTTGCAGATGTAGCGACGAACTGTAGTTACTGACAGTGGTTTTCTGAAGTGTTCCTGAGCCCATGTGGTGATGTCCTTTACACACTGATGTCGGTTTTTGATGCAGTACCGCCTGAGGGATCGAAGGTCACGGGCATTCAATGTTGGTTTTCGCCTTGTCGCTTCGTGCAGTGATTTCTCCAGATTCTCTGAACCTTTTGACAATATTACGGACCGTAGATGATGAAATCCCTAAATTTCTTGCAATAGCTCGTTGAGGAATGTTGTTTTTAAACTGTTCGACAATCAGCTCACGCATTTGTTCACTAAGTGGTGACCCTCGCCCCATCCTTGTTTGTGAATGACTGAGCATTTCAGGGAAGCTGCTTTTATACCCAATCATGGCACCCACCTGTTCCCAATTAGCCCGTTCACCTGTGGGATGGTCCAAATAAGTGTTTGATGAGCATTCCTCAACTCTCTCAGTCTTTTTTGCCACTTGTGCCAGCTTTTTTGAAACATGTTGCAGGCATCAAATTCCAAATGAGCTAATATTTGCAAAAAATTACAAAGTTTACCTGTTCGAACATTAAGTAACTTGTCTTTGCAGTGTATTCAATTGAATATAGGTTGAAAAGGATTTGCAAATCATTGTATTCTGTTTTTATTTACGATTTACACAACGTGCCAACTTCACTGGTTTTGGGTTTTGTAGTTTAACAGTGCATATTGATGGGACAGTTATAAAGAATCATTTTTGGTGTCGGATGTACATGTGAAAAGTGTGTATACTTGGTATGCAAATTAATTTTTTATTTTAAATCGAACTGATTTTTTTATCAATGCAATAAATACTAGGGCCTTATGTAAAAATCACTCCAACAAAAATTTGCAACAATTATAATCTTGGATAGAAAAAAAATACAATTATTTAAATACGCATCATTCAGGGATATCCAGACTCCTTTATTCCATCTTACAAAAACACTGATATTTATATAAATATACATCTTCCACTCAGGTTTACTCTTTGGTTTTGAAAAATAGGGCTATAAACCTTTATATTGATGAATCACAGAAATGTGTAGCTCTATTTTGAAAATTCCACCTATAGGTTTACTAATTGGCAGAATTGCCCTAATAAGAGTAACTGTTTTCTTGATAGTGGAATGTCTGTTTTGCAAAAATAAGGTATATTTCCGATATTTCTGCGTTAGTGATTCATACTAGCTCCTTATAGGGTGTGGAAAGCATTTATAGTTACAAGCTAGTGTTTTGCTTGGGTGCTCAGAGCAGCTAGCTTTCTGAGTTATGTGCTTGCTGATGGGGCCATGTAGAAAAATTGACAAAATTCTAAACTTTATCATGGAGAAAAGTTATGTTTTTGGTTTGGAGAGGTTACTGGCGACCATTGATGTCCAGCCGTGCCCATATTGATAAACTCACGCTAAATTCCACTAGAAAATCATTAATACATATTGAACTTCATGAGTCAAAAGTTGATTTGTCCTAAAGGTCAAATGTACAGGTTCCCGACTTTTAAACATCATGCCTCCCGGTGAAAGCATACACGTCCATCAAACTGCCAAGAAAGGTAGTTCACCAAACGTTATTTGGATCAAAGAAAATTAGTAAAAAAAAAAAACAGTTCGCACGCTTTTCCGATGTCGGCCTGATTTTGGGTCTTGCTGGATTCGACTGCCAGGTGGCAACACTTCTGACGTCATTCCCGTCAAATGTTTGCCAAGCCAGCTCCCCTGAAAAGAAACCTTCCCGATGCCATAAGAATGCAATCACCCAGTCATCTCTATCTCGAGGTCGGGTGGATCTGTTGTCTACAGAAACGAGCATGAGGAGGATGTATGTATGTATGTATACACAAATCCACCTAGTTTATTACTCTAATTACTCCCAAACTTATTGGGCTCTAATTTCTTGGTGCAGCGCAGGGTGGCGCAGCGTGGCGTAGCCCACGCAGTGGTAATTTCGTCCGGTGCAGCCCGCGCAGTGGTAATTTCGTGCGGTGCAACACCATGCGCAGCCACTTTGGCAATTTGGTAGACGGATGTGCGCCGAGATGGGTGTGGCGGCGTAGTAGGGGGAGGTGTCACATATTCATCATGACGCAGTGACAATTTCGTGGATCAAGGCTCCGCCGAAATTGCGCAGAGAGCTCGCCAGCTCCAACCTGGTTTACTTTCTGTGCAGTGGTAATTTGGCGGACCGGCGCACAGTGCGCACACGTCACTGAAACCTCACAGGCAGGTTTCCAGACTGTCAGGCACATTTCAATGCAATAAATAATTACAGCAACCACTATTTAATGTAACTATCTGAATCAGGACATAAATTATAGTATCTATATCGATTGTCCTGATGTCAGATTAAAGGCGGTTGGCACGCGTAATGGAAACTCGTCCTGGCTTAATCAACGCAGCTGAATCTGTGATGCCAACTAACGACTTCACATCTTTCTCAGCCAACCACAAACTGCCTCGGCATCAGACAGTGCGCATATATAATGCTTGCGTTCTATGCTCAGTAAAGCCTCTTGCACACTGGACGCGAGATGAATTTGACTGTAATCGCACGACTGATTACAGTCAAAGTCGATGCAAATACGCGAATACACGCGTGTATTCACGTCTTTGCATTAACTTGCGATGTACGCAGTGTCTACGTGTCCGAAAGTCGGACAGGGTTTTACTATATCTCCGTGTCCGACAGTCGGATGGTTTCAATATAACTCCGTGTCCGACAGTCGATTATTGTTTTTAATTTCTTTAAATCTACTAGGGATGCACCGATACCACTTTTTTAAAAACCGATACGAGTACGAGTATTTTATTTTGTGTACTTGCCGATACCGAGTACCGATACCGAGATTTCTGAAAGGTTTTCCAGGAAAATACAATGACAATTTCGGAGTACAGGTTTTATTTTCTTTTTATAACAAGCCTAAAAGAGGCCAATATCAAACGAGTCACACATGGCTATTTCCAAAAAAAAAAAAAAAAAAAAAAAAAATAGGCCTACCTGCTAAAAATCTTTCTGTATTTAGGCCCGACAAAAAGCCTTTGAACTAGCACTGCCATCAAATGAGGCAAAACATAACTGAAGCTTGACAAATGAAAAGTAAACTCGCTGCATAGGCAAGATAACACACCCAACTTCATAAAAAGTCAGTAGAACTATTAATTGGCACAGATAGTTTCTACACAGGCATTCTCAATCCAACTAAAGTCTATAATAGCTTTCCAAGCAAACAAGGCATCACTTAAAGTGTGTGATATCGCCATATTTCAATTACACAAATGACAAATGAAAAAGATTTTACTTAACCACAACTAAAATGTTTAAGGTAACCATATGTTACTAATATATTTGTGGTAAAACAAGAAGATTCACAATTCTAAGTCTCTGTGTGTGTGATTGTGGGTGTGTGCTTGTGCGAGCTCGGCTTGCTTGTAAATATTCAATAACTGATCCGGGTGTGCCATCTAGTGATATAATATTGTAATTGCGTGCATAAATTTGCAGCTCCATGTCCGCTATTAGAAACATCTGCACAAAACGCTTAAGATACCCTGCCGAACACCGTTGTTCTTCTTGAACACGCCGCATCCAGATAATCCTTAAATGATGAATTATATACATATTTTAATTTGTAACATGTAGTGAAGTGGCCTGTGTCATAGTAACGAAGAAAAAGTTTACATGTTTTTATCTTTTAAATGTAGTAGAGTAGAAGTCCCGGTAAAAAAACAAAAACTCAAGTAAAGTACAAATCCTCAAAAAAACTACTTAAGTACTGTAACAAAGTTGCCTACATGTACTTCTTTACTTTACACCTCTTGTGTGTATGCGCGTATGCCTGCATGTGATGTGATGACTATAATCTCTCTTTCTCTTATTTTTTCTAACTCGCTGTCTCCCCCTAGACATAGAAGTCAGATAGTACAAAATACTGTAGCCTATGCGACCGTGAGCAGGCAGTTAGCTTGCTTCTTACATTAAGTGGTATCGGTGCGTGGTATCGGCAAATGTGGACGAGTACGAGCATATTAACGCGGTATCGGGCAGATACCCGATACTGGTATCGGTATCGGTGCAACACTAAAATCTACTGAATCTTTTAGATATTAAACGTGAATGTTTTGATAAGAGGGCTCAGTTCTTCAAGATGAGTACCGAGAATTTCAATCAATGTTTAAGCTCTGCTCAATAAAGTGAGTCGACATTGGCGCGGGGCAATGTACAATGCCTGTCGGACATTAAATGCAAAATACTCAGTGTCTGACAGCCAAAAAAAAAAAAAAAAAAAAAAAGGACGATTAGAACAGATTGATAACGAAATAAAGAATAAAATTAAACATTTTAACAACAAACAGAACATCCAATGAACACTGTGATTTATTTATTTGCGGGTCATCTTTTTTGGATGTTCTGTTTGTTGGTGATATATTTTTATTCTTTATTTCGTTATGAATCTGTTCTCACATCAATACTTTTACTTTTTGCTGGCTGCCGAACATGGAGTATTTTGCATTTCGCGTCGGACAGTCTTGATCATGCATGTGATATTTAATTCACAATGTCAGTAGTCATGGAATTGATTGGTCACTGACTACAAGCACTGTTTTATCTCTGGTGTGGAAATAAAGCGTGAATCTGTTCGATCCATCTGACTAATTTTCTAAAGAGAGACCGAATAAAGACTGTTGTCTATCTCCAACGGAAGAAAACAGACGAATAAAAAGACCAAGAAAAGTCGATAGCTATCAGTTTGCATTTTGTGAAGGTCGAACGCAAACATGGCCAAGTTTGTACGTCTAATAATTCCTGGAATACTCAAAAAATTAGAACTTTTATACTTTCGGACATGGAGTATTTTAGGATCTCTGTCCGACAGTCGCTAAATTCGTCATAAATGCACGAAGTCCCACGCCAACACAATCTGTCGTGGGAAAATTTCGTTTTGCGTCCAGTGTGCAAGCGGCTTAATACTACTATTATTGTCACTTAGGTTTTATCGTTTTTAGTGGGGGAAAGGAATACAGCCTGATTGCTATGATCTCGCACTGAGTTAAGATCACATATTGAAAATAAATGTGTAACGTATCTTGCATTGTTGTCCATGCATGTTGATTCCAAAATTTTAAGCAGCAACAGGGTGTAATAATAGGAACACGCTATCCATCTTTTCTCTTCCCAATGATGCAGGCAGAAGAAATAAATGAGCAACCGTCGTATTTCATTCCAACTTCATAAGTTTGAATGATCTGACTTAGTTTCGTTTTGAAATTCCATTCAAGTTCGCTAATGGTAATAATTCGCGATTGCCCTAGCTAGCCAGCTAACTCATATTCGTAATGCTTAATATAGACGTAAGCGGTGCAGAAAACATGCCTGAAGCAGCAAAGTAAAATGCAACATTCACGCATCATGCAGATGTAGGACAGAGGCTTCTTTATTCCAATTTTAAAGGTGAGGAGAGGAGCTCATTTGATTGGTGAAGATTTGACTCGGCTGTGTTAAACCCACTCAAGGCTTCTCTCCTCCCTCTTTTCCACTTGCGCCAGCAGGAGGGACAGAGGCGGGACAGAGGAGTACTTGCGCCAGGCTGCACCGGGCACGAAATTGCAACATACGCCTGGCCACACCCCGTTGGCGCGGCGCTCCCCCCATTCGCCGTGCCTGCGCCTGGTCTACGAATTTAGAGCCCATTATATTGCCTTGGCTGCCTGTCAAGTTGTGTAGATTTTAAGATATGCCTGTTTACTTTTGAAGCCTTGCATGACCTTGCGTCAGCTTATCTGGGTAATTTCAGTTAAGGTAAATACTTTCGATGTCAAGTCATCCTACCAACCAGTGGCATAGCGAGAACTGAAAATTTGGTGGGCCACAGGGCATTCCTTTTAAAAGAATTATTAGTCCTGACTTGCTCTCAGTCATTTTCATAATTAACACTAGATTCATTCCGAGAACAATCCACACAGTCTGGTGTTGCTAGTTCTCCCCGTTTAGGCAAGATGACAATCATTCATTTGGATGTGAAATGTGGTGCATTTAAATCGGTGTTATTCTAAATTGCATACCTGTCCACTCTCATGCATATGGCGTGAGTCTCACGTTTTTTCGTGGCATATCACGTTCTCAGACTGTAGTCAGCAATCTTGCACTTAAAAAGAAAAGTGAAGATTGAAAATTTTAATTTTGCGAACAAAATTGTGTTTAATTGCCGAGTCCCATTTATTTTAATCAACCCACCCTGTAGCGAGAGTGAAAGGCAATATTTCATCAGAACACGGATCAGTGATTATTCAGTCAACGCTTATTTTAGAGATTCTCATGCGGAATTGAAGTCCTTGTGCATGGAAGTTTTTCAGTTTCATGTTCGTTCACCTCTAGTAACATCGAAACCAATTATGACTTCGGAGTTCTCACACTTTTCTTTTCTCAGGTGTTGGAATTGCATAAAGATATTTCAAATGGGGTTTTATTTAATTTAAACAATTGAAATGATCATGAAGCACAAGTTCAATCGCATGATGTGCGGAAAAATAGTCCGGAAGTTTCAGTGCAGTTTGTTTTTCGTAAAGCATTGGCTTATTTTGAGAACATTATTTTTCTGTTCTGAATTTAGCCAATTATTTAGTCACCGATGGAGAGCGAAGCCGTGACTTCAATTGCTAATGGATTATTATAATTGGAAAATGTGTTGATAAAGGAAAATGACTGAGAACAAGCCAGAACTGAGAATTGTTGTAAAGGGATTTTTAGGCACCACCAATTTTCAGTTCTGGCTATGTCACTGAAAGTCTGTGCACTCAAACATAATCAAATGAGCTTTCAGAAAGGCAACTGGACAATTTATGTTAAGTTTGCATAACTGCATTCATGAAATTCTCATGAAACACCATAGATTTGTGTTTACAAGCTTTGCTGTTCCAAAAGCAGGAGCCTATAGCCTGTATTGTGTTCAACAGAAATTTTGGGGGGGGGGGGGAGCGAATATGGGAGGTGGAATTCAGAGAAATTTAGATTTTTTTTTTTTTAAATAATGATGCGGATTAAAACCATTGCTTTTTGTGTCATCAAAGTGTGGCACAAGACTGACGGTCTGAGGCACTGTTCACTCTGTTGTCCTCATGTCTCAGTTTGACGCGCGTGATATTGGGCAGCAGTATTCCCGGACCCACTCGGAAACTAAGGTCATACTTTTGTTGCTGTGAAAATAATGCAAAACATGCCAAATTAAGTCTTTACCAGAATGTATTAGAGTGGTTTCATGGTTAATATTCAATTTGCACCACCCTGTATCAAAATTTTTTTGGTTAAACACTGTACATTTGACCTTTAAACATATGATTATTTACGATTTGACAGTGTGCAATTTTGAGGGCTCTGAAAGTGTGAGGAGCCGCTTTGAGAGCCTTCTTATTTGGCTCATAAACAATAGATAAGTTTAAAAATCACTGACAGATGAAATATGCTCGTGGTCAAGGAGTTTACAATCCTAGAAATGTGTTGTTTTACTTCACAGCCATTTTTCAGTTCTCAGTATTTTTTTAATAATTTCATTGCTGAATTTTCATTAAGTTTTTTTTTTTGTGTGTTTGTGGCCCTTGCTCTGCACTAAAATTATGAAAAGAAACTGAAATACAATGGAATTCTAAAATGCTATACGTGTCTTGTTTCATTTAAGCCATTTTCCCCTCTCTGTGAAGTTCATGTCTTGAATGACAAAGGGGTAACACGTAAATTTGGCTTCTGCACAGAGGGGTTAATTGCATTCTACATTTATAACACTTCATTCAGCCAGAACAAACATTGAGATACTAAACTCCTTATCATTTGAAGTTTAGTAGTGACATGACTGACGTCATATTGTGATTGTCGTATTGCATCTTTTGCCGCTTCAAAACAAGCCTAATAACTGTCATGCATGTGCTCTGATTCTAAGATGTGCAACCTCAAGACGCACGCATCACCAGATAAGAATAGCAGTATGGTATTTATTTGAAAATAATAGCAGAGTGATACTCTGCTGTGTACATTGCTATAGTATTGGTAAGAGCCTGAGGCTTGTATTCATTACATGAGGATTCGGACTTGGATATTGAGGACTCTGACTTAAACATTATAAGGTGTAAGAGACACGGACTCGGACTTTGACTCGGAGGACTCTTTAACTCTGGTTTCAGACAAAATCTTTTTGCTTTTGTTTTAATGTGTTTGCCTCAGGGTATTTTTGTATTGCAGAATTATTACCTATAAAGTATCATTTTTAGTATCGGTAGTTTTGGTTTCCCATTTTTAGGGAAGACCCTGGAAGTCTGGCTCATAGTCACGGACAGTGCCAGATTCCCTCCTTCAGACATAAATCGAAACATTACACAAGTGCCTCACACTACCTGTAGATCAGCGATCAGTTTTACTTCAGATGTTTGAATTCAGCCTTCTACAGTTCCAGAAAAACAATTTCTATTTTTTGTTATTGATCGCTAGATTTTGAATGTTTCCACCATCAACACTATGGCCGAATACATGGCACTACTCATGTAGCCTGTCCGCAATAGGTGACAACTGGTGGCTTATAATGCTCAAATGTTGACAGGATCCAAACCCAAATCACAACAAGGCATTGGTCAAGATGTCATGCCATTTTAAAAATCTCCTTGATTTATGCAATGTTCAATAAATCATGTTCTTTCTTTCATGGGTTGAGTTTGGTACTTTATAGTGGTGTTCTTGAAAGAAACATCACTTTTTCTGTTTGTTATGCTCGTAACTTGAATTACGTTGTACATCAACACTAAATCCAATAACATTATTGTTATTAATTAATAATAATAATAATAATAAAAATTCCATATAACAGCAGGTTGGTGTTACTTTATCCCAGTAATGAGTGATGATTAAACAATGTCCCTTGCACAAATACGGGAGTGTCACTGGCTTGTCTACACTTTATTAGGGGCAATTTCACACCAAAGTACCATTTGATGGTAAACTGACTTCTGAACCAGTGATGAATAAGGACAATATTTATAGCATTATAGTCTTCTGCACATATTCTGTCCAGGTGTGATACATTAAGCATCATTCATTCCTTGGTATTCTATGCCTCTGTCACTGTGTCACACATTCATAACTGTGGCTTATGGTATAGGCCAACTTGCTGTGTCTGAAACATAGCCTTTTTTTCAGTGGGTCTTTTGTAGAGCTGTGATGGAGCTGCCCGAATGTGAGAGACTATGGCCATTCCTCATCTCAATTTCCAATTTTGTCTTGATCATAGAATGCCACAGGCTTATTGCTAAACTCTAAATGATTTGAGAATGTTTACTTGTCGTGTGCATACACAGTCATTTGGTATCTGTCAAGGTCCATACAAAGTAGAAGCATTGGACTGATAAATATGTCTCATTAAGTTGGTAAATATTGCATGTCTCCGGTTATTGAAACTGTCAGTCAGATTTTAATATTCTGGCAGAATCTAAAAGAGCATAACCGGCTTTGACTTTATTACCACAAGAAACCAAGAAGAACTGTCCTATCATATTTGATTTTGCCTTATCTCATTCATCAGTTTTTAGAAGAATGTGTCTGCTGCCACCATATCTGGTTTTAAACTTTAACTAAAGTTGTTTTCTTTCAAATTGCAGCTGGTAGTAGAAGACGACTTCCATTAAGTTCGTTACTCTGTATTATTGTGATGGCGAAAACCTACTCCATAGATTCCCTGTGTTATTGGTGTTGCGCTTTACTTTTCTATACTCAGACGAGGGAAAACAAATTCATATTTTTCTGGTCATATGCTAATTTTTTCGGAAACGGTTTGCCTTTTGTGTTCTCCCTGTTTGCCAGGTTTCTGTTTGCTTCTGGAGTCCAAAGACAAGCATTGAAGGCTAAATGGAGACTAATTCCCATTCGCGGATTGTTTAGTGGGTGTTCCTGCCTCTTGCCCATTGTATGCTGGAATAGGTTCTAGGACCCCCCCACCCTGCCCATGAATAAATTGGTTAGATAACGGATCGCTGGTTCATGGCATCATGTGTTTTAGCTGTTTTAGCAGACAGCCATTAACTGGTCTGTGGGGGGGGGGGGGAGGGGAGGGGGGGGGACAAAAAGCTGAATGCTGCCACAGTGCTCACTCTTTCTATAGTCCTATTGTGAAAGAGCCAGGCTTATAGTGATAGCCAGGCTTATAGAGTTACCCATTTGAAGAGAAACAGATACCAGGACTTCATTTGTGAAGTAATGGCAGTTTGGGCTCTTTTAAGAGGCAATTTTTAAAGGATCAGCACAGGGGTGGAAACTCACAATCTCGAAATTTGTTCATATTCCATAGATATGAGGTTCTATGCCAGGAATAGAAAAATCACCCATGTCTGTTTCGATGAACCCCTCCCCTGCTGCACGGGCCACGCCCATTTTTTTGGGGTAGTTAAACAACCTTAGCTTTGAGAGCATTTATTTTTGAACAGAACTGTTGGCCCATGGTTTTCACTGTTACAGGGCCAATGTGTACCATCTCTACTAAAAAAAATTGCGGCCACATGTTTCTGCCTGAAGCTAGCGCCACCTGGATTAAAAAAAAAAAAACATGAATTGTGTATCCAAGATATTTGGCCCTAGCTCAAGACAGAATAGAGTGCCCATGGAATTTATGCCACTTTTTCATTCAAGAAGTGTCCTTGAATAAAAATAATGGATAAGAATCTTTGGTCACCTGTTCTGCATGGCGAAAAAAGGGTCTCAAACTATGGATGATAGACGACTATGCCCATTGGCATCACATTTTGATGTGATGCCAATGCTGTGCAGCCTCAGGAACCCAGCTCTTCTTGATACTTTTGGAGATTGTGTAGACCACACCTTGTTCTATACAGTCTATGGTCCATACACGTTTAGCAGGAGCTCCGAAAAGTGGTCCACTGTGGCCAATGGCAAATTGTTGTGTAACGAAAACATGCAACTGGTTGTCTGTCGTTTGTTTACCATGGTGTGTGTTCATGTGCTCTTTCGCCGTAGTCAAAATGAATGCCCTCCAAAAATTAATATTTTGAATCCATATAACTTTATTGGTTTGTCCGTAAGCTGCATAAATGGAGGAATCCATATAATTCACAGGCATTCCGCTAGTTGACAAGTATGCATCCTCCTCACCTTCCTCCTGTGCAAGTTCTAGTATTCTTACTGTATCCATGGCAAAACCTTTCCTGTGACAAACGGGGGAAAACAGGCCCTAAACTATCCCTGAGGCACATCTAAAGTTTTCGTTTGTTAAATACAAGCTGGAAACTAAGATAAATGGTGTCTACATAGTCAGCCTTCAAGCATCAGTGATTGACTAAACGCATGGGATGATCACCTGTTTATGACAGTTTAGCTAGTATAACAGCACGGCTGCCTTTCATGAATTTCGCCCAATGTGTTTCAGGTTTACCTTTTCTCAGTCAGTAAACGAATAAGAGCTTTCAACAGCACTTCATTGGCAGGCGGCCACTGAAAACCCATGAAAGATTATCGATGCCAGATCAACCAATCACAGAGCCCGATACATAGGCAACAAGCAAAAACGCTGTTCTGGCACCAGAATTACTACCACAGATGCTGTGTGTTACTACCACGGCTACATTTAGCCCAGTAAAAGCCAACACCGATTTGGGAATTGCCACGCCGCACACTTGTTATCATGCACTGTGCTGATTTTCTCTCGACTCGCAGTATTTTTGGTGGTTTGGAAGATGGATCATCTACCTAAAAAGGTCATGAAGGACCATTTTCTCCTTCAGACTGGCAGGCTTAAGGGCAGCCAATACTGCCACTAGCCCGATGTGATTCTTCCTAGACTCGGGCTCTGGGCTTAAGGCTAATGTCGCAGACTGCCGTACTGCATATACCCTTGCTATTTCCCATACTGGCTATAATTGGCAGCTCCTAGCGTGGTGCCTAATCAGCTTGCTAGTGAGGCAGGGTTTCCATCAGTACCTGCAGTGTGATTGGCCACCTGCAGTCTCCATGTGTAAACTGTGCATGAAGTCCACTGCTATTTAGTGTCTGTGCTGTTCCGCAGGCGAACCGCGGAGCGAAAAGAAGCGGCAGCAGGCAGCTCAAGCTCTCCCAGCTCTCTTGAATTCATGCAGGATGTTTTATTGAACGGCAAATGAATGGGCCTGTTGGTGCACACTGGTTGGCAGTTCATTGTGGTCCCTACGCAGCACTGAGGTGGGAAGGGGAGCTGTGATCGCTGGTGGGATCAGGTTCCTGTTGAGCAGCCCTGGATGAAGAACATCCTGTTGCTGTTCTGTCTTATTTCTTTGGCTTCATGGATTTCCAGGGCGCTAATTAATGCCATAGGAGAAAAGCTGCGCCTGTGGCTAGGATCTTACTTAGCAAAACAGTATCGCCTGTTCTTTAAACGACACTCCTCTGCCATGACTGCATCTCTAAGTGTGGCGTGGAGTTTTGATGTCAGTTACCCTGTACCCTTGGGCCATGCTAAATCCTCTCTTCATCCTGAAAGTGCGATGTGGTGTCCCCCAGGGTTAAGCACAGGTTTGCATTTTTAATGCCTCACCACCCTTTGATTCTCGGCGTGCTTGGCCCCCGGCGAAAGCCACCATGCGTTTTTCCTGTCCTGCTCTCAGGATTGCCTGTGTCTGCAGTTTGCCCCATGATCCGGGGGGGAGACTGGGGGAGCATCGCAGTGACAGCGCAGTGAAAGTGACAGTCGGGGCAGTGCAGTAGGAGAAAAGGCTGTGTGTCAATCTGTGAGAGATGGCGGCAACCCTGACTGATTCACGCTCTTATCCTCTACACTGAACGCCGATCACAGGCTACCACCCGTCTGGCGGATAAATGGATCCTCGGGACAGACAGCTGTTTCAAAAGAAAGGAGCCTTATACTCTCATCTGTGGGGTATGGGGGTGTCTTTGTACCACCCGCGCCTTGGCACAAAGTGTTCCGACATGTGGCAGGCGCCAGGAACGGCCGGGGCAGGGCGAGCGATCGGAGCGCTGCTCGGCTGCCTCTGAGGCAGCTGACACTGGCAGAGCACTGAGTGTTTGTGTGAGACGGGGAGGTGTGGAGAGCGAGGAGAAGTGGAAACATCACCCGCAGCGAAGTTCTCAGCTCTTCCTCTCGAGCTCCCTCTAGCAAAGTGAACGCATTCATTTTTACTCATCACTTTTACTGGTGTTTACTGCAAGCACCAGAATTCATTGGACAGTCATACTTTTTTTTTTTCTGTAGTCTAGTACTTTAAAAGGATGCAATGACAATGAGGTTGACATGTAGACAGTCCGATTTAATTTGAATGTGTTTCCATCCATATTGGGATAACTATTTACTAATGTCAGATCCTTGTGTACATAGTCCTCCTATTACACATGTAATAGTGGAGGTATTGACACTGGAATAAAGTTTTTATGTTTGATTGTGTATTCTGTACATGAGATTATTGCTTGTACTGGACATCACCGGATGCTGGGAACTTTCCCTGGAGATCCTCTGCCAGGCTTGTGCTGCAATAATTTTCAGTTCCTGCATGTTTTGGGAGCTTTTTGCTTGTAGTCTCCTCTACAGCTTGTACAAAACTGGTTCAGTTGGATTCAGATCCAGTGGTTGACTCTGCCAACAGACCCAAAATTACTGAAAGTGTTTCTCTGTTCAGTGAATTGGTGTTTGCTGTACTTAATGCTGCTGTTCTGACTGTATTAGAACAGACAGCTTAGCTTTTGATCTTCCCAATATGAATATGGATTTCCTTTTTGTCCTCCTACTGTTAGCAATGTTCATGGAAGGATAAGTCCATTAAAGACCAGGCTGGCTTGAGCTGCAGGTTGGAATAGTCGGGAAGTTGTGTTCAGGTCAGGAGCTCAGGGATGTTGGCCTGCCTAGTCAGGGATGAAGAGCAGATGGGGGGATGAACTGTAGCAGAAGTGCTGGCCATACCTCCCCCTGCGCAGGTAATCGCTCAGTCAGGAGGCAGGCTGCCATTGTTTGCCCATCTCATCAGCCTCTGCCCATGAGGCTTTCTCATTAAGGTCTGCTGTTTGTATCTCACAGGCTTAATATCCTGTCGCCATGAGACCGCCCGCTATTTTTAGCCTATGCCTGTCTCTACTGCTCGTTGCATCCCAAAAAGCATGCAGCATTGTTTCTTAGAAACAATCCTGGTGTAAACAATTCAACGACCTGCCAGTCCAGTTTTCAGAGCATGTAGGGCAAGTCAGTCAGTGTGAGAGGCATGCTTGTGATGGATTGCTTGTAGGTTTAGCATTTGTGTGCATGTGTTTGCATGTTCAAGGCGCCTATATGCATGCAGTACTGCATGGGACCCCTTTATCCGAAAGAGCAGGTTTCAGTAAGGTGCTGTCGATCCTGCAGTTTTAGTCTCTCATTCAGGTTGCATACTTCCTGCTCCACCCTTCCCAATATTGTGCTGTTGCAGAACTGTGGACTTTCCAGGCCATTGAAGTAAGTTGAGGTCACTCATGTTCATTGAAACAGCTTGCGATTGTTCATTGCCTTGTCGTCAAAAATGTTCGGAATCGTGTGGTGTTTACATGATGCCTATTTGGCCTACTAAGCCAACATGCTGAGAAAACTTTTTTTTTTTTTTTTTTAGCTACATTGCATTGCAACACTAAAACCTATCAATGCTTTTGACATTAGGAAGAATGGATTCCTGTAATTAGACAAAATTCTGACTCTCCAATTTGTACGTTGCTGCAGAAATTGAGATTGTTCCCACAAGGCAGTGTTTTTCTTTTAAATTATTATTTATTTCTTTTTTTAATTCAACTACCCTGTTTCCAAGAAGGTTGGCATGCTGTGTGAAACAGAAATGAATACAATGCAATGATTTGCAAATCATTTAAACACTATATTTAATTGAAAATAGTACAAAGACAACAAATCAGATGTTGAAACTGAGAAATGTTGATTTTTTTTTTTTTTTGTAAATATCTACTAATTTTGAATTTGATGTCAGCAACATGTTTTCAAAAAGTTGGGATGGGGACAACAAAAGAGAATTCAGAGAAATCTCTATGCAAGGGACATGGCTGAAAACCAATGGTTGTGGTCCTCAGGCCAATAGGGGGCACTGCATTAAAAACAAATAGATTTTGTCGTGGAAATCACTGCATGGGCTCGGGAACACTTCTGAAAACCACTGTCACTGAGCACAGTTCATCGCTGCATCCACAAATGCAAGGTGAAACTCAACAAAGGTAAAGATAAAACCATGTACAAAACAAGATCCAGAAACACTGTCGCTTTCTCTGGGCCCAAGCTCATTTAAGATGGACTGAGGCAAAGTGGAAAACTGTCCTGTGGTCTGATTAATCAAAATGAAATTCTTTATGGAAATCATGGATGCCCTATCCTCTGGGCTTTAGAGGAGGGGGACCATTTTGCATGTTTTCAGCACTCTGTTTGAAAGCCAGCATCCATGATGGTATGTGAGTGCATTAGTGCACATGGCATGGGTAACTTGCACATCTGTGAAGACTCCATTAATGCTGGACGATATGTACGGGTTATGGAACAACATACGCTGCCATCCAGGCGTCTTTTTCAGGAAAAGCCTGGCTTATTTCAGCAAGACCATGCCAAAGACAACACTCTGCATGTATTACAACAATATGGCTCTGTTGCAAAAAATGTATGGGTGCTAAACTAGCCTGCCTGCAGTGCAGACCAGTCATCCACTGAAAATATTTGGCGCATTATGAAACGTAAATATGACAAACCCCTGTGCTTGGCTGCCAGGAGTGGAACTCTGTTATCTCCTGGGCCAGGTCACGGTGGAATTATTTATCTCTGGAACCTTGTTATCTCCTGGGCCTAAGGTAGAGTTACAATTTAAATGGCTTTGTGTAGGTCTTCCTAGTACTTCAAGCAACAAAATAGCTAATTTTGGATTTATTTTGGGTGAAAATTGGTGTAACTCTGTTACCGACCAGTTTCTTGCTGTTTTCAGTAAATCAAATAAACAAAATTAGCTATTTTGTTTTTGAAGTGCCATTTAAATTGTAACTCTATCTTACTTAGTTTTGGAGCTTTGATGCAAAATACACTAATTTTGTCTTCCCAAGTCCTTCAAGCCCAAAATAAGATTTGAATTTTGTTTTGGAGGTGCATTTGTAAAAAATCAGGGAGTTTGGTCTTTCTGTAGTATTACGTGAGGCTTCCCAGTAACGCCTGACCGATATGGATTTTTTGAGGCCAATGCGGATTCCGATATTTGGCAGAAAAAAATTCAGATAGCCGATTAATCGGTCAGTTAATTTAAAAATATATATAATGAATAAAATAACTTATTTTTTGGTCCCTTAATGCTTACAACAACAAAGATATGAATTACAGGAAAAACATAATACATTGTCCTTTAGTATTTGTTTAACTTTACAACAGAGAGGAATTTTCAAGTACCAAAACATGCAAAAAAGCATTAAACCTCTGGGGAAATTGTATAACCTTAAAAAAGAGTCAATCTATAAATGAGTTATGAAATACAACTTGTCTTGTACTTCTTGTTGCTGCAAATTAGAGGTAGGTTATAGTACAGGTAGAACAATTTTTTTTTTAAAGTTGTAAACAGGTAATTGTGAGAGGAAAGCAACAAAAACACTAAGGTAACATTCTTTTCACAAGCCTCCTTTATTTTGCTACTCTACTACTTTCAAGACCAAAAAACTTTCAAGTACAAAATAATGTGCAAAACTGCAGTAAATTTCTGCAAAATCAAATAAATAACCTTATTTTAAAATGTTAATATATAGATGAATTATGAACTCTCTCTTGTCACATCTGCCTTTTAGTCCTAGAGTCCTTTTCATTAGTGCAAACTGTTTTATGAGAAATTAAGAATATATCGGCGTTTAATCAGCAAAACTCCGGCCAATGATGATTATTTTGAAAAGGGTATAATCGGCCGATTAAATCAGCCGGCCGATAAATCGGTCAGGCCCTACTGCCCAGTCTCCCTTTACTTCTCTTTTGTTTTTTCCTTGCAGAACTTCTGCTCATTAGATGTTTTGTTTATCTTGCCAGTCTCTGTAAGCTCTTAAGACTTTTTAGGTATACATCCCTGGAGGGCTTTATTTGGGAAGTCTGTACTGATATGACCCTAAACAGAATCTGAAGGTCCTTGACGCAGTCATCGGGAGAATGGGAATACATTCTGTAATATCCCATATTGATTGCTATTCCCGCATGATGTCAACCTTGGCTTACATTAGAAAACAATTAAAACGCTATCCATGGGAAAAAAACTGGTTGATAACATTACACAAATGCTTCTCTCATTCTGAAGTGGGAGAAGCCTCGCTCTTCCATGGCAGATGCTGGCTTCACTGCTGTGACCCTTTACCCTCTAACCTGAGTGCATTTGTGTCCCTCAGGCTGGGGCCTCGTCCATGTGGGCTTCATGCTGCGGACTGCTGAATGAAGTGATGGGGACCGGGGCAGTGCGCGGACAGCAGCCCGGCTTTGGAGCGGGTGCTGGACCCTTCCGCTTTGCCCCCAGCGCCGGATACTCCACCTACCCGCCCACCAGCTCAGGGAGCCCCAGCCTTGTATGCAAGGCCTGCGGTCAGGCTTTCTCCGTCTTCAGGAGGAAGGTGCGTGGAAATCCCTGTGGTTTACCCCCGGTATCCAGCACCAGGGAGAGAGCCCATCTAATGCACAGTAATGATGCAGGTTAAGTGGATGCGCGAGAAATGCTGCCGCGAGTTGCAGCTGTGCATCATACCTCCCTCATACATTCCACTTTGTTTTGATAAAACAGGCTCGCTGTCTAAAATGGCCTTAAGTGCTCATTACTGTTTTAAGTGTTCAGAGTTGAACATCCATCTGGCAAAAATGTGGTCCTTGAATTAGGCTTCATAGAGCTAGGTGTGTGAGGGTGATGTGTCTGCCATATGGTATTAGGTGTGCATTGCAATGCAGTCATTGTATTAATTTTTTCTGTATGTATGCCATTGTGCAGTAACTGTCATTTTGAAAAATAAATGGATAACTTCCTCTTCTCTGGAGGTAGTTGAAGATCAATATGATCTGCCTTCCCCTGCACAAATGGAATGTGCTCTAAAATATTTCTGTCATATAATTATGAAGATATATTGCATTGCTGTGGAATACACTTATCATAATGTAGTAGCTTAAATATGTGTATGTTCCTTTACATCTAAAGCCATCAATGTCAATATATTTTCACATTTATTCCAATCCTGTTAGGTTTCACTAGCCATTATTATTTGCAAGGTTGAGTGTTACCTTTGGTGATTTCTGCAAGCCTAGCGAAGCAGGGTATATGATTCAGTGGTGACAAGACTGACCTATTGGTCTAACCCTAACGGTCAGTTCACACCACAAGTACAGCTTTGTTTTTCCCTTGCCAACAGTTTTTTAAGCTCCCTGACAAAAGCCCCAGCTGTTCTAAGTTGTTGTAAAAAATAAAATGAGTTGTCATAAGGAAAAAAAATACTAGAAAAGTTGTATTGTGTCACAGAAATACACCTGGTGGAACATCTCACTGCTAATTGGGTTAATGGGCAAACGGGTCATTAGCATAATCGCGTATAAAATGTCTGTCAGAAGTAAAGATAGCAGGGCTTCACCACTGTGTGGAAACTTATATGGAAGTGGAGAACACATTTTATTGAGGCGATTGCATATTATTCACATATACATAAGCATCAAAACGAACTGTTGTACCTTTACAGCAACTGTTCAGGGGTACGTTTCCCAAAACCTTAGTTTCAGCCATAATATGTAAATAATCAAGAGTTGGTAACTAGCTACGCTTTTGGGAAACATACTCCTGCTCAGTAAATTGCGGGACGGTTGCCCACATTCTGCTACATTCTACCTGTAATATTTCCATCTTCGCTAATTTGATTCACTTGTAACTGGAGTCTGAAGTTAGACTCGTCGGTACATTCTATGGTGGGATTTATTACTCCAGGCTCTGACCTCAAAAACCCTAGTCTGTAATTTTCTTAATTCTTCAACTTTTTCTAGGTGCACACACAATTTTTGGCGTGACTGTATTGGTCCTCCATATCGGCCTCATCTTGTTCATGACTACCGATACAGATGTGGTCAAAAAATGCTAATATCGGGCACTCATCCAGGCTTGTCAGGGGATTCTAATCCTGTTGTGTGAAACGTGTTGTTACCAGCAATGATGGCATCTACAAGCTGCTGCCAAAGAGAGTGTCACACAGCGGAAATGAAAGGGAGGACTCGGAGCTCTGAAATGCCCACCTGCCTGCATGGCATTGAGAAAGGCTTTAAGGTGGAAACTTGTTTGATCGCTGTCTTGTTGACATCTTTTTTGTTTTGTTAATGTTGAAGGAAATGCTGGGTTGTGTGGGGCTTGTGTTGATTGTTGTGACACTTTTCGTGAGTTTTCCTGATTAAATGTTGTTTGGATGCCAAACTCACCAAGGATTTCTGTTTGCAGATGATTTTGTGATCCGTGTCCCTCTTGCCTTGGGACAGTGATTTAGTTTGCGAGCCACAACCACTTGATGAAATGCAATTATCAGACCGAAAGTAGTATGGTGTGTTAAGTACTGCAGTGTTAAGATTTTGGCAGTCTTGTGATGCGTAGGAACCTTAAGTTCTTTCCAATGATCTGTTTGTTCTTGGCGTATCCACAAATTCATGTTACTGGACTTTGCTTTGTGAGTTGTGGTGGAGACTTCCCTGGGTGGATAAGGCTGTAAGGCTCTGACTGCAAGGAGCGTTTCACTAGCTGTAAGTGATTAGTCCCCACCCACGCCTGTGCAGAGGCCGCTCAGGGCACCCAGACCATCTTCTGTTCCACAGTGGTCCAGATGCTTTAGCCTGCAGTCACTTTTTGTATTTCCATTTTCGATGGATGAAGGTGTGGGTCATGGGTTTACACGGGGACCTCCATAATGTAGGGCGGCACCGTGCAGGTGTGACACGAGACACCATCCTACGTGTCCAAGGTGACCATGTTGTTTTCAAGAAATAAAGTGCTTTCGCTTGTTTGGTGAGATCATTAATTCAATAGTCTCACAACTTTAGCTGACATAGCACTGTACTCTAAGGACGTCCATTATGTCCTTGAATTTGAGAGTCCTCTAAATGTCCTTTTGGCATGTCATGGAAGCAATGTGCTTCATATAAAAATTGACTCCCGGGAGATGCAGCATAGAAAGAAATGCTTTTGCTCAGTTGTTGCTCATGTGTTGAGATGTACGAGGCCTCTTTCATGGATTTTAGGCTGTCCGTCTCCTGTGAGGGAGAATATGTGGGTTAGTGCTGGAGATGGACAGTATGCTGTGGCCTCTATCGCTAAGGTCTCCTGCGTGAAGCGCTCAACAGACCTGTTATCCAATCATCCTGCTGCTCTCCTGCTTATCTCCCTGCCCTCAGCCTCTGCAGGCTGTTTTCCCTGGCTTACATAACCCAGTGATGGACTGTGGAGAAGAAAGTTCTGCTGTGACCTTCATCCCAGCATTCAATTTCCTTTGCCCCCCCACACACACTTTTCCTGGTTGCCATGCCAACGGAACAGAGAATTCCTTGACATGCATTTTTTACCTTTTGATGCTGATGACAAGAAAGATGTGATCTTCTGCCAGTCCTGGTGTCTGGAGATTGAGGGACATGGATACGTGTTGGTTGAAGAATGCAGCATCGCTTTGAGATGCTGATTTCTGCCCTCTAGGGTTTACATTACAACCCCAAATTTCTAACAACTGCAGTGTTTTCACCTGTAATTCCACCAAGGGGAGGCCATGGCCAACTCAAGGGCTGACAGTTATTAGACTTCTTTGAAAGGCCTAGCATTGGAATTGCTGTCATATTATTCTATTTTGGGACTACTATGTAATGAACAGGTTGTCAGGTATGCTTGGGAACCTAACAGCCCTGGTAGCCTGTATACTCATGCTCCTGCTATTCCTGGCTTCTCTCTCTCTTCTCTCTCTCCTCTCCCTCTCTTCCTCATTCTTTCTCTCTTTCAGCACATCTGCTGCGACTGCAAGAAGAACTTCTGCTCGCTGTGCTCTGTGCTGCAGGAGAACCTGCGCAGGTGTGCCACCTGCCACCTGCTTAAGGGCACGGCCTTTCAGCGGCCACAGCTGATGCAACTGCGCGTCAAGGACTTGCGCCAGTATCTCCTGCTGCGCAACATTCCCACCGACACCTGCCGAGAGAAGGAGGACCTGGTGGACCTGGTGCTGTGCCACCAGGGAGCCTACGGCGAGGAAGACCCGGACACAGCCAGCCTGCACTTCCCCACACCCCTCTCCACTGTGCGCTCCACCTCCGAACAGTCAACGCTCTCCACCTCTCAGGGAGAACTGCTCAGCAGGAGCGAAAGCTCAGGGACCACCCTCCAGGTATGTTACGCTGGCTACCTGCACCCTCTCACCCAGGCGCCATGGACGTATGCAGTTTTCCCTCACCCCCACCCTCACTCCCTCAGGCCCTGCCCCTCAGTGATAGAGGTTACCCTCTCCCCCACCCTCACCCTCCCCCTCAGGCCCTGTCCTTCAGTGATAGAGGTTACCCTCTCCCCCCTCTCCCCTCCCTCACTCCCTCAGGCTCAGGCCCTGCTCCTTCAGTGATAGAGGGCTTACCCTCTCCCCTACCCTCACTCCCTCAGGCTCTGCCCTTCAGGGATAGAGGCTTACCCTTCAGTGATAGAGATTACCCTCCCACCCTCACTCCCTCAGGCTCTGCCCTTCAGTGATAAGGCTCTGCCCTTCAGTTACCCTCTCCCCACCCCTCCCTCAGGCTCTGCCCTCAGTGATAGAGGTTACCCTCCCCCTGGCCCTGCCCTTCAGTGAGGCTCTGCCCTTCAGTGAAAGGCTCTGCCCAGGTTACCCTCTCCCCCCCACCCTCACTCCCTCAGGCTCTGCCCCTTCAGTGATAGAGGTTACCCTCTCCCCCACCCTCACTCCCTCAGGCTCTGCCCTTCAGTGATAGAGGTTACCCTCTACCCCACCCTCACTCCCTCAGGCTCTGCCCTTCAGTGATAGAGGTTACCCTCTCCCCCCACCCTCCCCCTCAGGCCCCTTCAGTGACCCTCCCCCCACAGGCTCTGCCCTTCAGTGATAGAGGTTACCCTCTCCCCACCCCTCACTCCCTCAGGCTCTGCCCTTCAGTGATAGAGGTTACCCTCTCCCCACCCTCACTCCCCCTCAGGCTCTGCCCCAGTGATAGAGGTTACCCTCTCCCCCCACCCCTCACTCCCTCAGGCCCTGCCCTTCAGTGATAGAGGTTACCCTCTCCCCCTACCCTCACTCCCTCAGGCTCTGCCCTTCAGTGATAGAGGTTACCCTCTCCCCTACCCTCACTCCCTCAGGCCCTGCCCTTCAGTGATAGAGGTTACCCTCTCCCCCACCCTCACTCCCTCAGGCCCTGCCCTTCAGTGATAGAGGTTACCCCCTCTCCCCTGCCCTTCAGTGATAGAGGGTTACCCTCTCCCCTACCCTCACTCCCTCAGGCCCTGTCCTTCAGTGATAGAGGTTACCCTCCCCCCCCCTCACTCCCTCAGGCCCTGCCCTTCAGTGATAGAGGTTACCCTCTCCCCTACCCTCACTCCCTCAGGCCCTGTCCTTCAGTGATAGAGGTTACCCTCTCCCCCACCCTCACTCCCTCAGGCCCTGCCCTTCAGTGATAGAGGTTACCCTCTCCCCACCCTCACTCCCTCAGGCCCTGCCCTTCAGTGATAGAGGTTACCCCTCTCTCCCCTTCACTCCCTCAGGCCCTGCCCTTCAGTGATAGAGGTTACCCTCTCCCCCCCCCTCCCCCTCAGGCCCTGCCCTTCAGTGATAGAGGTTACCCTCTCCCCCACCCTCAGGCTCTGCCCTTCAGTGATAGAGCCCTGGCCCTGTCCTTCAGTGATAGAGGTTACCCTCTCCCCCCCCCTCACCCTCCCCCAGGCCCTCCCTCCCTTCAGGCCCTGCCCTTCAGTGATAGAGGTTACCCTCTCCCCTCAGGCCCTGCCCTTCAGTGAGTGATAGAGGTTACCCTCTCCCCTACCCTCACTCCCTCAGGCTCTGCCCTTCAGTGATAGAGGTTACCCTCTCCCCCACCCTCACTCCCTCAGGCCCTGCCCTGTGATAGAGGTTACCCTTCCCCAGGCTCTGCCCTTCAGTGATAGAGGTTACCCTCCCCCACCCCTCCCCCCTCAGGCCCTGTCCTTCAGTGATAGAGGTTACCCTCTCCCCCACCCTCCCCCCTCTGCCCTTCAGTGATAGAGGTTACCCTCTCCCCACCCTCCTCCCTCAGGCCCTGCCCTTCAGTGATAGAGAGGTTACCCCTCCCCCCTCCCCTCAGGCCCTGCCCTTCAGTGATAGAGGTTACCCTCCCCCCCCCCTCCCCCCTCAGGCCCTGTCCTTCAGTGATAGAGGTTACCCTCTCCCCACCCTCACCCTCCCCCCACAGGCTCTGCCCTTCAGTGATAGAGGTTACCCTCTCCCCTACCCTCACTCCCCTCAGGCCCTTTCACCCCTCCCCCACCCTCACTCCCTCAGGCTCTGCCCTTCAGTGATAGAGGTTACCCTCTCCCCCACCCTCACTCCCTCAGGCCCTGTCCTTCAGTGATAGAGGTTACCCTCTCCCCCACCCTCACTCCCTCAGGCTCTGCCCTTCAGTGATAGAGGTTACCCTCTCCCCTACCCCTCCCCCCTCAGGCCCTGCCCTTCAGTGATAGAGGTTACCCTCCCCCCCCCTCACCCCTCAGGCCCTGCCCTTCAGTGATAGAGGTTACCCTCTCCCCTCACTCCCTCAGGCCCTGATAGAGGCCCTGCCCTTCAGTGATAGAGGTTACCCTCTCCCCCACCCTCACTCCCTCAGGCCCTGTCCTTCAGTGATAGAGGTTACCCTCTTCCCCCACCCTCACTCCCTCAGGCCCTGCCCTTCAGTGATAGAGGTTACCCTCTCCCCCACCCTCACTCCCTCAGGCCCTGCCCTTCAGTGATAGAGGTTACCCTCTCCCCCACCCTCACTCCCTCAGGCTCTGCCCTTCAGTGATAGAGGTTACCCTCTCCCCTACCCTCACTCCCTCAGGCCCTGCCCTTTAGTGATAGAGGTTACCCTCTCCCCCACCCTCACTCCCTTAGGTTCTACCTGCCTTCAGTGACAGAGGTGACCTTCACCCCTTCCCTGTCTCCCTTAGGTCTTACCCTTCAGTGGTGCAGGTTATCCTCACTCCCTTTGTCCCTGCCCCTCTGTAATGGCCCTGGGATAAACCCTCTCCCCCACCCTCTCCCCTTTCCTACCCATGACATGAATGTCTCCCTTAGGTCTTACCCTTCAGTGGTGCAGGTTATCCTCACTCCCTTTGTCCCTGCCCCTCTGTAATGTGGGTAAACATACTCTCTTTACCCATGAGATGAATGAGAAGATGGCCTGTTCGTTAAGTGGTTTTTGGCTGGGGTAGCACGGTATCATAGTGATTAGTTGCTCTATTTGAAACTCTGGAGTTGCTAGTTTGGGGTTTGTGACTCTGACTTGCTTATGGAGAGATGAGAATGAGCTGAGCTCTGCATGGGGCCCTTCAGCGAGGCCCTTAATCTGGAAAATTTTACCCCCCATTTCTCTCTTTGATGACTTCCTACTTGCAAATCTGAAGGGCATGTTCTCGATGGAAGTTCCCTGGTTAAATGAAGACTAAATAAAGGTTAAAAAAGACATGCTATGGAAAAACAAATGCAAAAAGAGAAACGTGATGTGAAGTTGTGTAAAGAAAATAAATTTTTTCCTGATGGTAAACCCAGACAAATGTATTCCTGACTGATCACACAGGTGGTTAAGCAGTCTAATGAAGAGCACCCATGCATGTAATTCCCATTGTTTTAGTGCTCTAACATTGGGCACAAATTTGGCTCTGTTTTTATTTTTAATGTGGGACTGAAGAGCTTATCCTCTCCTCTGCTGGTGGACCATGGGTCAGCTGCAGGGTCCTGCACTGTTTTTCTGTTCTGTAAATAAATTTGCAATAGTGTAGTGTGTTGTACTTTGGACACTATTTAGACTATATACAGTGTGTAAATCTTCTCTGTTTCTTATTTTATGTCTCCATTGCTATTTGTATAATGCTCGTAATAAGTTGTAGGTCAATAAGTCCATTAAGCATCAATGCTCTGTCTTTGGAAGTGTCTCGATTTCAGCCTGTGGGACCATTTGCTGCTTCAGTGTGGCATTTAAAAGGGCTAAAATTGGCTTTTTGATGCGTGGCTCTATCAATCTTTCTGCGTTAGGGCGGAAATTGCATTGGTGCTCCAGTGAGCAGCAGGTGATGAGAAAAGCTTGTTGTTTTGTTTATGTTTTGATGCTTTCAGTGGTGGTGTCTATGGGGTTCTTCATTTCTGCATACACCATCAGAATGCTACTTTGTTGAGATTATCCTTAAGTACACGGGCACTTTTGTTGATGGGGTGCCGCATTGCCATTGTGGTAATTCTCTGCTGGGGGGGGTGGGGCTTCGATGCAGCCTCCTAAATCCTTTCTTGATGTTTCCACTGAGGCCTGAAAAGCTTTCAATTAACTAGAGGACTTTTTGGGACCAGTGTTTCAAATGGATGTTTATTTGATTAGTAGCCATAAATTCCTGGTCAGGCTGGGGGGGAAGTAACTGTGATTGTTGTGGGGGATGGGGTGGAGGACCTGAGGTCTTGGCTTGAGATGCTGCAGCACTGAAGCAGGCTGGCTGATGCATTATTAAAAGCGGCGTACGATGGGACAGAAGGTCGGGCTGGGGAAATGCTTTCTGGGGACAGGGTGGGAGGGGCTGGAAATGATAGATGTGCGAATGCTAATGAATGCAAGTGTGTGCACACGAATGAGTGTGTGTGCAGGGGAGCATGCAGGGAAGCGTGCGCCTTTGCATGTGCAAGTTCCACTGGGAGTGCTCATGTGTAACTAAGTGTGCCTCTGAACTAATCTTTGAATGAGAGCGTGCAAGTTAGCAGTGGTAGTTAAACTCGGGAATCTCCAAAGTAACGTACAGTCTTTTATGATGGCAGATATTCTGTGGTCCTTTTCCAAAGATTACAATGGACAATGATCTGGACCATAAGCGCAGAAAGAACATGACTGTTTCTCTAAGATAATCATCTTACTGTGTCTGCATTGATTATCGATGACAATATTTACCCTGCCGTTGGAAGCACTGGGAGTTTTTAAGCAGGAAATGCTTAAATGAAAGGTTGAAAAGCAAGATCAAGCTTGCTTGCTCAGTATGAGCACGGTGAAACAAATTGTTTCTGGGATTTTTCGTATTATTGGCTTGTGTTGCTTAATTTTTGTTTTAATCAGAATGGCAAAATATTAGTTGTAATTTATCTTCTCCTGCTATTAGCACTGTTTCTTCCAATCCGACTTCTGGGGTCCAACATAAATTTATTGTGTTATTCTTTAGAGTGGGCTTGTTATGGCAGTGGTAATTTTATCAACTTGTGATCAGTGTAAAGCACAGATTTGTTTTTTTAATACGTCCTGAATTCCAAGCATACAGCATCCCAGAGATGAGCGAGGCCAATGAGGGGACTGTCCATGAAAAGAGGCAGGGATATTTTGTGCTTCACTGTCAGATACTGAAGGTTGCAGAGGCTTGTATTTCACGAGCCTCATTTTCCATTAATCTGCATGCACTGCTGCTGTAGGAAAGCCACAGCCCTGCTGCAGGGAAGTCTGGGTGAGGATTGATCTACTGAAGGAATTTGATTGCTTCACTTTGGGTAGAACACAGAGGGCTATGACTCCTTGTCAGAGAAGTGATTTAATGCCGCTACATTGGGAAGTAGGTTGTCTTTGTACAGTGTACATCTAAAAAAAATCTGTTCCAGTGGGTAAATTAAACAGAATTATTAATAGCGAGCCTTAAGGAATCTACTCTAGACGCATATATAGCCTTGTTATGCAGCCAGCAAATGAACCTGAATGGCATTAGAAAGGATTAGGCTGTGGCCTCTGCTTTATTCAGGGTATTTAAATCACAGGAGTTCAAAAGGATCATCAAAGGTGAATGGCTCTATATTTGTGCGCAAGTGCCTGTCAACTGAAAGCTTTTCTGTGAATGGAACGCAAGGTCAGCAGGATTAGAAGTCTGTACGTCCAATGTAAGCCCTGCAGCTGTAATCTCTACTAAAACTGGCCTGACTTGGCCCCTCAACTGCGGCGTTTTAAAAAAGCTTCTAAGCGACACTACACAACTGCAATGCTACATTTAACCGTGGAGTGTTGAACATATGCACCCAATAAACACTGACAAGGGTGATCTGGAGGAAAAACCTCTCCTCCATCACAATTTATCAGCTTGAATTTTCACTGTTATTAGGTTTAGGGGGCATTTTTTTTCCGCTTAGGGTGATACATTTTTGAATAACACTCTACCTTCAATAAATGAAAGGATCATTTATAAGCTGCATTTTGTGTTTACTCACTTGGTCTTTGTCGTATTTCAATTTGTTGGATAATGTGAAACCTTTAAATATGACAAATTGGCAAAAATGGAGGAAATTTGGTAGGGGTTAAATGCTTCTCATATGGTCTTCTTGCCTTTTTTGTTGACTGCAGGAACAAGGAGACGGTACATCTCTTTCTCTCTTGAACTTGGAGACTCATGAAAACACTCCAGAGGTGAGATTGCCTTTTTCTAAACCCCTATGCCCCTTGCTGCGTGTGAGTCGAAGTGCAGGATTTCACATGGGATGCTCAATGAACACTACCCGCCCAAAAAAAAAAGTCGCAAACTGTAATATTTTGTTGGGCCACCTTTAGCTTTGATCACGCTGCAAATTTTTCGTGGTATTGTTTTGACAGTCTTATACAGTGTCACAACATTTATTTTTGACCAGATCTGCGTTCTTTTTGACTGAAATATTGTAGTGACAGTGGGTGTCTGAAACCACTACATGTAGCCTTCTCCAGCAATTTCTGAAGACTTTCAAATGGTTAAGGTGTGGACTCTGAGCTGGCCAATGAAAATGATTCCTCATGCTCGATGAACCACTCTTTCACAATTTCAGACCGATGAATCTTGGCGTTGTCATCCTGGAATATGCCTGTGCCATCAGGGATTAAAAAGTCCATTGATGGGTTACTGGTCATTCAGTATTTTCAGGTAGTCTGCTGGATTCATTTTTTTTTACTTCAGAACAATGCTGAGCTGAGATCTGAGCAATTGAAGAAACCCCAGATCATAGCACTGCCTCCAGAGGCTTGTACAGTGGGCACAATGCATGACAGGTGCATCGCTTCATGGGCTTCCTTTCTGACCCTGACGTGCCAATCATTCTGGAACAGAGTAAATCTGGACTCAATAGGCCACGACCTTCTCCCAGTGCTCCTCAGTCCAATGTTTATGCTCTCTTGCAAATTGAAGTTAGGCTGTCTTGTGGCCACACAGCTTTTAAGTCCCAGTCCTCCAAGCTCTTGTTGCTTCATCCATGTGGAAATGCTCTTGCCTTCATAATTAAACGCAGCCATGAATTCTACTGTTGATTTTTTTTTTTTAATTAAATTTTTTTTTATGATGAGACTTACTGTAACTGAGCATTTTGGGATCTGCGATCAAGATTAGTCATGAATTTTCCCCCATCCATTTCTTCTGCGAAGTTGACAGTTCACTACTGTCCTTCCAGGTTTTAGTAAATTGTTGGACAGTTCATGACCCAACTCTAGTAATTTCAGCAATCTCCTTTGCTGTTTTCTTCGCTTGATGTTGACCAATAATTTGCCCCTCTTGAAACACAACAACAACTTTTTGACAACCTTGAGATGCGTCCTACAAAATGGTTGTTTCAGAAATGAGAACTTACGCACTGAATCGGTCAGGATTAAAAGAATTATTGCTAGCTGAAACGTATTCATCAGTGCAATTATGATTCGATCATAGACTCTTGAGTATTTGCTTATTTGAATCCATACGACGACTTTATTTGTGGATGAGCAGTGTCCCGCACAAATGATAATATGGAGTGAAAGCCTAGCATTATAATTTGCGCCATAACCTTTGAGTAGCAGTGGAAGTGGATCATCATGCTCTTAGCTTCTGTGTAGTAATCCTCTCTCACTGAAAATGTCCTTGGCAATTGTAGTCTATCTGAGTGAAATCACTACATCACAGTGGTATGCTACAACCTCAATTCCACAGGAAATGGGGCAGTATGTTAAATGCAAATTAAAAAATGAGGTGATTTGTAAATTCTTTTACTTGCACTTAGTTGAAAACTGTAGAAAGAAAAATATTTGAAGTTTCACCATTTTTTATTTATTTTACATTTTGTGAGCCTTAATTCTCTTTATCAGTGAATAATGTTCCAAATACATTAAAAGCCTTATTCACCATAATTCTAAGGATGTAATTTTATCAGCTTTACACGAACACAAAGTTTCAAGAACATTTGCATTTCCATTATCATCAGGTTTGCATTTTAAAATTAACTTGTTAGGACACCTGAAGCGCGAGCCTTTGATGGCAGCAAATTTCTCCACTGCTCTCTCATATCCCACATATGCATCGTGAACGTAACTTTCAGAAAACAATATGCAGCCCTTGGACCCAGTTATTTCTCCTCGCATCCCTCAAGGTGTTTTTTTATCTGTTCAGTTGAAAATTTAGGCAAGACAGGAAAGCTTCTAGTCCAATTTAGTTTGTCATTGCCTCTTGAAGATGCCATCTTGGTTTCAATTGTTTACCCAGTACAGATGATGTGATCATCGTCCAAATAAGGTCTATTATGATTGGGTATAAAATTTGCAGTCACAAAAGGCACGGTCATTGACCAACAAGATGGGTCAAGGTTTACCACTTTACCAAGAGCTGCACGAACAAATAGTCAAACAGTTTCAGAACAATGTTTCTCAGCATGCCATTGCACAAATCTTTGGAATCACAGTCCATATTACTAGAAAGATTCTGAAAATGCGGAGAAACCGGAGCTATCCGTATATGTAAAGGACAAGGTCAAATGCCAACATTTGATGTACCAGGCCTTTCAGCCCACGGATGGCGTTAAGATCCGACATGTTTTTGTAAAAGACTTGACCTTGTGGGCTTGTAAATACTTCAGAGGACCTGCACCCGAGAACAGTTTATTGTAGCTTCATCAAAATCAAGTTAAGAGTCTGCTGCCCAAAGAGGAAGCCATATATCAGAACCATCCCAAAGCACTGTCGACTTCTCAGGACTCAAGCTCATCTGAAATTAGCTGATGCAAAGTGGAAAGGAGGACTGTGGGCTGAGAAGTCTATCTTTAATATTGTTTCTGGAGATAATGGACATGGTGTTCTTATGGCCAAAAAGGAGGAAGGCCATACTAAATTTTAACAGAAACCTGTCCAACAGCCAGTGTCTGTCATGGTGTGGGGCTGCATTAGTGCCCTTGGCATGGACAACTTGCACATCTGGGTAGCACAATTGACGCAGAAGGGTACATCTGCATTTTGGAACACATAAGCTGCCTTCCAGTCATTGAGTTTTTCAGGGATGCCCCTGCTTTTTTAGCAGGATAACACTATGACACAATTGGCACATTTTATGACCGCTATGCTCAGCAGTCAGTGGATTGCAGGTACTAGACAGAGACCCCAAACTGTTGACCAGCTGAAGTTCTACATCAAGCGAGATGGGAGCAAATTCAGTCTGTGCAGGCAATTCCTTTTACTTATGCTCTGCACCAGCCGATTTCATCAATTATTTTGCCACCTTGGTTCACAAAGTAAGTTCATCCATGAAATTAGGTGGTGTCGGGAATGCTTAGTGCAAAAACCTGCAGCCTGGAGAAGCTCGACCAGAGTAGCCATGGCTTACAAGTGCAGGTCTGTAAAGTGTTTCAGTGTGAACCCTTGCCTGAAACGACACAAAACAACCCGACTGAGTATTTTCAAACATAATAAAGTGTTCATAAATATGAGATTTTCTTTGAATAGGATAAGAGATTTCACAAAAAATTATGAGATTTATTTGTGTGCATAGAGACTGCTTCCACGGTTGTGCACTGTCATTTTCTTGCGTCATTAACTATGTCACCAGCATGTAAGTATATTGGTTGGGTGATCAGTTGGATAGGTAGCACAGTAACAAGAAGCTATGGAAGGTGACAAAATTGAGAGGAATTTCAAAGCAGTGAAGAACATGCCATGAGTAGACTCTCACTGCTGAGTTGTGGTTTACAGAGTAGAGGACAAAACAAGGCGAGCGGAGTTGTGGTTTACAGAGTTGAGGACAAAACAAGGCGAGCGGAGTAAAATCCACAGTGAGCATTCTGCAATTTAGCATCCACCAGTATGGGCAGAAAACATACATAAACAAACTTAATTTTTAATTTGGAAAATTGGCAACAAATAGTAAAAACATGATGACATATCAGGCAGCACCATCAGAGATCATACTGCAACAGCTTCAGTGTTCATTTTTTGATGGTTTTTTTTGAGGTTTTTAACTGAATTCAAAACGAAAATGACACAATAAAATGCATCAGCGTAAGAACAAGAACTCCTATTTTTGACATTGGAATCACTAACACGCATTCTCTTTGAATATGGCTATGATGCCATGGGTTGCGTAAATATTACCAAAAATCAGTCTGTGGATGCTGTATTGTATATGGAAAAATTTAATACAGTGGAGCAGCTTAAGGCTTAAACCAGTTTTATCGATGATTCTCCAGCACACGTGATTCAACAGCCTTCTCCGCAATGTGGTCCTCATCTACCTTAGCTATGGGCTGACAGGGATTGTGCTGTTTCAGAGCAAGTAGCCCAGCCAGCGATGGAAAACCAACGGCCATTTGAGTGGCAAAACGTGAAAATGTACCATCTTTTCCTGGCTTTTTACTCAGTTAAAATGTATTTCTACACCAAGAAGTGATACGAAAAATGAGCCCCATTAGAGCTCTCCTTTCTTTCTGGCTCCTGTGGTTTTGTATTGTCAGTGTTGTCAACAGCAGATTACTGAAACACTACCGAGCCAACCAACCTGAAGACAATATGGCTGCATCCTTGTTTGACGAAGTAAACTTTTTTTGTGAATCGTCTCCTGTCTCCTTAAAGATGCACCTTGGTTAATGGTAGCTTCAGGCCTGCCACAGAGGTTACGCTCACCACACCTACCCACCCCCCAACAGGCAAGTCCTTTGACCCGGAAGCGAGCTCGGGCCTCGCTTTCAGACATATCCAGTTTTGAGGACATCGAGAACTTGTCCATCAGACAGCTGAAAGAGGTCCTCGCCCGCAACTTCGTCAACTATTCCGGCTGCTGCGAGAAGTGGGAACTAGTAGAGCGTGTGAGCAGGCTGTACAGGGAGAACGAGGAGAACAGGAAATCCAGTAAGGAGCGCCTCTCACAGCCCCTCAGACAGTGCACACTTCATATAGTGCTAATCTCAACTTTTTGTGTTTTAGGTTGAAGGATGGTTCCAATATTTTTAACCTGGGTCCTATTTTCATATCTATGTGAGTCTAAATGATTAATTGGGACAAGTTCTTTCTTTTTTTTAATCAGTCCTATTTTGAGTGCAAATGCTGCAAGCCTGAATCTGTAAAATGGCTGCAATGTAATCCAATGGGGCACTTAACAATGCGCAAAATTACATCCACATGCGAGTTTTTGCCATTGACGGGCTCGGATTGTTACCATCGGTGTCTGACCACATTTTGGAAGGGATCCCTGTTAAGATAGATGTATGCTTAACACGTAATACAAGTCTTGCCCAAGGAGCAGTCTTGCTCTGAAATCTAATGTTAGGGAAGTTGCTGCCGGAAAATAACAGTGTAACCAGGAGTGAGAGTTGGAGAGGGCCGATGGGGAAGAGTGGAATACTTAGTTTCGGTGCAGAGTACAGAATGTTTACCTTATTGTTATCTAAAAGATTACAAAAATAAACCATTGTTTATATTTGCGCATTCCTGAATTGTAGCAACAAAATGGCGCACCGCACTTCACAAAGCTTTTGTAGACTACCTTTGGGGGACAGGGACACTCAGAAGTTATGCTACTCATGAATGAAAACAAACTTTGTTGCAGACCATTGTGTTTGCAGACACCATTTTGGCTAGAATGACTACTGCTAGTCGAATGGGAGAATAAATCCCATGCCAAAGTATTTTTCCTGAACAAAAATACCATTCCAAGAGCGGAGTGACCTGCTGCAGACAGAGTGGAGGTGTGGTCTGTTCGCACCAAATGCGTTTTATCGGTGTGGAAACTCAAGGTGCGTCTGTCATGATTTTTTTGAGGCCCACATTGTAAAAAGCACTGAACATGTATTTTTTGCGGTTGCTCAGTATCGCGCCTGTCACTCACTTTGTGAGCGTTCTGAGCAATGTACGCAAAGTCTGGTATTTTGTCTGTTTATTGAAATAACAGATAAGTGGTTGGCACTCACATTAGCTGTAAAAGAGAGTGAGAAATAAAATTAGACTGAAAATTGGACAACTTTGGTGAAATTGCTGTTTTAGGGCTGAGACCATGCTCACGGTAGCCAAAGAACAGATTTCTCGGCCATCTCCGTTTACAATGGAACTTAACGCAACATAGAACCCCTCCCCTGCTTTCAAGTGATTGGACAGCAAGGACAAGACCGACAATGACGTGAAGCACTTTTTTATTGAAGCACCTCATAGTTGGATTTTTTTCAGTTGGAAGCGCACCTAATAACAGCACGATGCCTGGAGCGCATAAATGCAAGGCGCTCGATAGCGGTCCCCCACGCCGATAAAATGCGTCTGGTCTGAACGGCCCCGTAATGTTATTAGCTAAAGTTGCTGTGTTCACCTGGTATCAGTACACACAAAAGCATGGTGTAATAACAACAAAATCACTCAACAAGCCGGTAGAATGTGCTATGTTTCAAATGAATCGTGACCGATTATAAAATATCAATCCGACGGTGGCAAAAGCAGGCACTTTTAGCAGACATACTTTGACGCGTACAAGTGCCCTTTTGGATTGCAGTGCAGCTGTTTCCCAGATTTTGGATAATGGAGTTCTTGCTCAATATCGGACTGATTAAAAAAATTTTTTGTCCTATTATTCATTTCGACACAAATACATGGGAAATTGGGGCCCAGATTCAAAAATACCAGAATTTTCCTTTTATTCAAGTACAGTCGGATGCAGAATATTTGTATCCCTTGATAAAAATGAATGGGAGAAAGAGACTGAATAAGATGAATTTCATTATCCAAATCCAAGTTCAAACATATGGGAAAACCATATGTTTTTATTTCATTACATTGACTGCATGTTTCAGCAGGTGCTCCTAGTAAAGTGCTTGGTGAATGTAAGTCCTATTACAAGAGTTGTGTTTGTGGAGAAGCAGCCCTTTTTACATGCTACTCCTAATGAATAACACTTCGTTCTCAAATGTGGTTTTGTGGCATTTTAAAATCTTTGGCATTGAAAGCGCGCTGGTTCTTGAGTGAGTTGTTTATGAAACTTTGTTTTTGGATGGAAGTGCTTAACTCGCATTCCTTTTGTATCTGCGAAACAGCTGTGCGATCACAGCCTAATGAGATTCTCCGGTACGCACAGCTTAAGAATGGCACAGCAAGATGTCAATATACAGTTGTAATTGTATTTTTATGCGGTGTTAAGCATTCTAAATCCCTCTTCTTCAAATCGTGGTCCTCGAGGGCTGAGAACTGCTGGTCCTCCACCCACCCTTTACCTGGCAGTCAGGTATGAGGACAATCTGGCCTAATATGCTTCACTTATCATTCAGTTGATTTCGCATTTGGAAAGAAAAGCAGGGCCAGACTTGAGTATCACTAGTCTAGAGCTTTGTTTTATCCGAGTAAAGTGTTTTCATCCACCCTGCTGACTGCAGTGTGTTTAAATCTTGCTGTTGCCTTGGAGATGGTGTGAATAGCGACCACAGCTTCCAGAATCAGGTAGTCTGATATCTGTGTGATAGTACTTCTTGAACGCACCTTTAGGATAAGACTGGTGAGTTGAAGCCCTCGAAGCATCAGCAGTCAGTCAAGAGCAGTGGTCTGTGTACATCCTTGATTACTGGCTGAATGAGACCAGATTGGTGGTAATATCCTGCTGCACACCACACTGAGAGAAAGGCACCATAGCCATCGATCGTATCCTCCTTTCTTTGAAAAACCTGGTGCCATTTAACAGTGAACAGACGGCCCTCCTATGCAGCCACTTACAGGCTGCTCATCTCCTCTCGGCCGTCTGTGCCTTCATGCCCTCATTCGCCGTCCTTACGGTACTTTTTTTAAAACGTATTGTGATGCTGGAAAAGCTTTACTATGAAAATCCATTGCTCCAGTTTTAACTTCAAGCCTACTGTTATCCTGTTATGACCTGAAGTCATTTCCTCATTTTCTTCCATTATTACCCCACCCAAAGGGAGAGGAGTGCTGTTTTTAGAGGTATTTGTTTTTCTATGTGTCTCTCAGCTGCGTAGCCCAAAAAAACGTTTGATCGGATTGCACAATATTTTCAGGAAAGGTGAGTGATGATCCAAGGATCACCTGATTAAATTTTGCGCCTGAGTCAAAGTCGATGTTCAGGTCACCAAAAAACTGGGCGGGATATGATGTGTCTGGCACCACTTGTTTCTGTATGCTTTTGGACAATAACTCTTTTTATTTCTTTTTCTTTCAGTGGAAAATGTGAGCAACAGTATAACTGCAGGTAAGAGACTTGACTGATTTATACTATGTTTTCTTTGAACCAACAACCTGACAACCGTATACAAGCAGTGTCTGCACTTTTATAGGCAGATGAAAAAGCCATTTGTTTGCTGACAGTGCTTGCATGATACAGATGTCTTTTGATTCCTAAACAGCTCCCTACTGGCATGCATAGGAATCTATAGTAGTAATGGTGGGCAGTTAACTTTATTATTGTGGGGTCCCGATAATTTGTTTGAAGCATGAGGGTTTGCTGCTGAATGGAGATGCAGGGACCAGATGAGACAGACTTGTCTAATAATTGTGTTTTACTCCTCCCACAAAAGTGGTTGCCTACCCTCCACCCATCTGCAATGGTGGACTCGGAGGTAAGAGGGTGATAATCCCATGTGACTGGTCGCCAAAGCCACTCCCATGTCTCCATTAGTGTCATTTGTGATGCACCCATCCATACCATTTCTCAGCAAAGGCATGAGGCCGCTGTGCATGGCAGTGGCAGAAGCATGCAGCGTACTGCAGTGTTGCTCTGAAGGGCATTGCGGTATATCTGTGCTCCCTTTATACTTTATCCACTATAAGCCTTCTAATGCATTTGTGCTTTTTGAAATCTGTGGTGTTCTGAAAGACAGAATTTAAACATCATGCTAAATGACTTTTTGTGGGCATAAGTTTGAAATAATCCTATAAAGCAGAAGGATGTAGGGCAAACTTTTATGTTTAAGTGGCATTTTGGAATGGCCCCAAGTTATCTTTGTGATGTTCAGTGTCTTTTTTATGGCAGGAAAATACCTTTGACGTTATGTTTAGTGTTACGGGAACTAATGAGGACAGACGGAGAGATTGTCTTTTAAAAATCTATAACCGAGAATCTGGCCAAAAAAAAGAGCACACTCAAGGGTGAGGGGAGTTTCAGGGGAAAACTGCTGACATTTTAGCAGACTTGTGATTTCTCCCTGTTCACTCATCTGTGTTGCTTTGTTTGTGAGTTTCTTTGAAACTGATGTGACGGGTAAAATCTGTATTCTCTGCGCACCATCTGGATATGCTCATCTCAGCCATTACAGACCAGTCAGTTGTAACATGCATCCCATCTCCCTCCTGTTACACATTTGCCCAAATTTGAATTTGCTTCCAACTACAAGTGTAAGTCACTTGGCCCATTACAGGCTCCCAAGCTCGTTAAAAAGTATTAATACATTGAGGCTTAGGTTAGCACGCTAATAGTCATGCATCTGCATTGCTTTTATTGACCAAAGTTTTCTTTGGTTTAAAAGCAGTTTGGGTTGCTGTTAGAGGAGCTTGGCATGCACAATATGGCCACCTAGCTAGCTGAATTCTCTTCTTCAGCCTCTGTCTGGCTATAATATGGCTTGTTGAGTTTTCTTGTGTCTGTTGGGCTTGTAGCATTGGAGTTGGGCCTCCATTATTATTCAGTGATGATCACTGATCACCAAATGGTAATTTGGGCCTCGCAGCTATAGTTGCTCACCTCTCGCTAAGAGTTTTTTTGCAATAAATTTTGTCTGGCAATGTTTCTTTCTTTTTTTTTTAAAGTTGACATCCTTAAGAAAAATGTGTTTTCCAGGATGTCATTTTCATTGACTGCCATAAATTGAATTCACCAGCATTCTGTATCCTTGTATCTTTCGTATAGCATAAAGCACTTTTGACAGTTCTGCAGTCTTGGTCAAGGATTGATGAATTAATACCATCAGCTACCTGTGTACAGTTGAAGCATGATGGATAAACTTTCAGGTCATTATATATTTGGACATTTACAAAGTTGCTGTTATTTTGGCTTTTGGCTATAGAATATTGTAGTTGAAATTAAACAAGTAGACATGGTCAACAACATCCCCCACCAAAATGCCTTCTTTAAAGATACTATTAACAGAGGCTCCCAAAAATGCCACAAGGGCAATAACTGTGGGAAAAATAATCGTGTGCTTCTTATTTTCGAACTCCATCAGGGTCTTTATGGTCTTAAGCTACACACCAAATTTGGTTATCCTATCTCAAATAGTTTCTGAGAAAAGCTGTCCCCTTTAGAGATACCGTGGACAGAGTCCAAAAATACGGATCAAGGGCAATAACTGCGGGAAAAAAATAATCACGCCAAGATCTCATTTTCGAACTCCATCAAGGCCTTTATGGTCTGAAGCTACACACCAAATTTGGTTGTCCTATCTCTAATAGTTTCTGAGAAAAGCTGTCCCCTTTATCTCGGACGGACGCACGGACGGACAGACAGACCTCAAACCTATATCCCCCTCACACTTCGTGGCGGGGGATAATAATGAATGAGTTCAAAGTGCAGACTGTCCGCCTCAGTTTCTGGTTATACACATTTAAATTGGGTGGAGGGTGTAGGAATTCCAGCATAAGTGGACCCCCCATTTTTAAGGGCCCAAAAGCTTTTCCATGGCTCAGTGTGTTTTATTTTTTATTTATTTAGTTTAAAAGTGAACACATAAAAGGTCTTCAGTTGATTTCAAGTGTTGCATTTGAATTTGGAATCTGTTGCTGTTACCTCTCTACATTAAATCTTAAGTGCTGTCACTGCTGGTGAAGCATTATTAAGCCGAAAAATCAAAACAAACCTGCAAAAGAAAAAGTGAAGCCATTATGTGTGACCAGCTGGAACCATTTGGTATATTCTCAAATAGAAAGAAAGCACTGATGTGCTCAGGAGTACAAAAAGGCCCTGTAGACTATGGATAATAACTGTGGTGGATAACAAAAGAATTCTTTTCTGGTTCAGAAAAACTTTTTCACAACGTTTGGCCAGGTCAAGAATGCTCTCTAGGTAGTAGACCTATCAGTTCCAAAGTCAGCAGTTAAGAGAGGATTTCACCAGAGAAAGCACAGAGGGTTTATCTCAAGATGTAATTGAGCAATAAGGCTCAAAAACAGCAAAAACAAGGGAAAAAACTCTAAAAAGCCTTTTTAATTTTGGAACAACTTCCCATGGACAGATGAGACAAAGATGGGAAGAGAAAAATATGGAGAAGGGAAGAAACCGCTCACAAGCCAACCATCCCACCTCATTTCAAAGAGTGGTCATGTGTGGGCATGTATGGCTGCCAACTGAGCTTGCTCCCTTGTATTTACTGAGGTGCTGAGGTTGTGGACTGAAGCTGGAGTTAAATTCAGTATTGCACGGAGCTATATTATATTCAGCCAAATACATCAGAACTCCTGGACTATGCTTCAAAGTGCAGATGGGCAATGACTGAAACATACTACTGAAGCAACCAAAGCTCTTTTATAAGACTGAGAAGTGGACTGTTCTAAAGTAGACAAGTCAATAATACTACTGGAATCAAATTGACCATGCATTTTATTTGGTTTATGCAAAACTGAAGGCAAAAAGACTCGGAGTAAGAACAAGCAGGAACTGAAGACCCATCTGTGAAGGCCTGGCAGAGGATCTTTGGGGAGAAATTCAGTATCTGGTGATGTTTATGGGTTCTACACTTCAGACGGGCATTGACTGCAAAAAAAATGTGCTTCTAGATGCTGGAATGAAGATTTAATCTACGTATAATTATGTAAATTTGTCCAAATACTTTTGAGCCCTTAAAACTGGGGGGGACTGTGTATACAGATGATTGTAATTCCCATATGGTACATACAACATTTTTGTAAAAACCCTTAGATTAAATGTGAAAGTTTACCCATCAAGCTCAGCTTGATCTGTTCATTTCAAATCCATTTTGGTAGCATACAGAGCCAAAACAGTGAAAATGTTGTCACTGTCTGAATACTTATGGACATTACTGCACATTCTGTTATTTGATTTGGACAAAATTTGTATTAAATATTAATGTAATATGAAATTGATATAATTATGATAATATATAATTCCTTTCCCACCTGGGATTTGAGCTCAGCTATGCCAAACTGTCACTCATATTTACTAAAAATTGAATTTGCTGCAGTTGGCGCATGGTCTATCTCTCTGCCTTTTATATGTTAATGCAGTGTCTGTCAGTGTCTGACACCTCCTCTGTAAAAGGTTAAGATTACCTCAGGGTTTGCCTCAAAACTAAATGGGAAGAATAAATATCAGTGCCTGAGAGAATCAGATGGGGGCTGATGGCGCAGAGGCATAAAAGCATTAATGCAACTGGGTTTCAAATCCTGTTTAAGACTGGTGATATTTATAAAAATAAATATTAATGTATTTGTTTGCGTCCAAGGGTGCTAGATTTCTGTGCATGGGAGATATTTGCTGTAGAAATTATGAAAATGGGGCCATATCATCCTCCATCACATTTCACAAGCTTCTTTTAGCCCTCTTTGAGTTATGTGAGGAAAAGGGTTTTCTAGGAGTGGTAACCCACAGACTGGAAGATGGGGGCATGCATAACTGCCTGCAGAGTCTCGTGGCTGTGCCCTGTACGTATTGACAGGACGAGACTGAGGTTCCTTTTCTCTCTGGCTCTTCTCTGCACAGATGGGGAGAGGCTGCCGCTGACCAACGATGACAACCTGTGCCGGATCTGCATGGACGCCGTGATCGACTGCGTGCTGCTGGAGTGCGGACACATGGTCACCTGCACCAAATGCGGCAAGAGAATGAGCGAGTGCCCCATCTGCAGGCAGTATGTCGTGCGGGCCGTGCACGTCTTCAAGTCCTAATGGCCTCGCCGGGGCCCTGTAGCTCCTCCACTTCTCATGCGTCCTGTTCGGGACAGTCACGGGCCATACTGTGAAGCTGCCATTTTTATTTTTCTTTTGATTTCTTTTTCATTTTGTTTCCACTGATGTCATCCACATTTACATTCTGGAAATGTGATGCACTTAAGGACTTTTAATTGCTAACATGACGATTTTCTACATTTTGTAATGTAGTTGTTTCAGATCTATTTTTTGGGTACAATCATTGCTTGATGATTAACTCACGGGAATAGGAAATCCCAGTGCTTGTAAACAGTATATGCAGTAGGGCTTTTGCTCCAAACTACATTCCACATTTTTTGCATAACGGTGCATTCCACTGCAATTTATTTTGGGCTCTGACTTGCTTTCAGTCATCACTGATGTGTTCACGTGACACATCATATTTGGTTTGAATGTGGGCTGTACAATCATATGCGCAATGATTAAAGAAAAAAAGGAATTATGCGATTTAATCCCTGCTGTTTGAGGAACTGCATCACCACTAAATAATCGTAGCATTTATCGAGCTGAGCACTACCTGAACGAGCCGCGAAGAGCTGCGGTAATTTGTTTATCGAACACGTACTGTACTAGAGGGGGGTGTTGTGAGTTAGGTGCCAAAAGTAGGAAGTGTGCGAGAGCCTTTACGCTTCTCGCATCTTGTTCTGTTTCTGTGTAGGTGTGGCTTTCAATTAGCACATCATGGTTTTCTCATGTCAGTATTGTATTAGTCACTCACACTCTGCAAAATAAGGTTAACCCATACTTCTTGAGGTGAACGACCTTCTTTCTTTCTACCTTTACATTCAAAATTTATGCGGATGAATTGATTTTGTCTGTAAAAGTAGACTGAACACTGTCGTTTCAAGCTGGTCAAGGCGACCAAGGCCAAATTGTTTGGTATATCATTGTGGCAATATTTTAAATATCCCCCCCCCACTTTGTCACCGTTGTGTTCTTCTTCAGCACTGAGTGTTGAGATAAAAAGGAGAAAACAGGTGCTAAGAATATTAGTTGATGTGTTTTCCCTTCTGTTTGAGATTAGTTTATTTTACATACCTTTAACATTGTTGTGGATATGTTTCTATGAAATCTTTCAAGTGGGCATAAAACATTGAAATGTGTTTTATAGGTTTATGTTAAATTAAAAGTAATGCATAGAACTAACAAATATCAAAGATGATTTATCTGAAAGTTTATTACTCACGCTTGTGGTACATAGATATATATATGTAGAGGAAAAGTGAATTGCTGTACAGTTGCATATAATGTTTCATATCACTATGAGATGTAAATATCTATATTTTTTCCATTTGCTTTCAATGTTTACTATCTAATTTCTGGGAAAATTCCCTCAGATTGACTTAGTTTATTATCAGAGTGAAGTTTTACTGCCCACTGGTTAAAATTTTGCCACCTTTTTTTTTTTTTTTTTTTTTTTTTTTTATTCTCGCCTGTTCAGCCCTCAAATTCAAAGCAGATGCTGTGGAAGCAGGGGTTCCCCCTCTCTCCATTCTGTCTCTACTTAATGCTTCTGCCATTTACCTCCTCACAGTTTTAAGGTATTTACCAGGTCCTCTCCCTTATCCTGCTCTTGGCTGGCTACCAGCAATCCAATGGCTTCATATACCAAGCACTACGCTGTAGATGATGGTGTCGCTGTATGCTGCTATTCCTCAAAGATGTCACATGCAGGCATCTTCCATGACAGAGCAGGCTTTGGGTGAGATGCCCTTTATGAAATGTGTATTTTAAGCAGTTTGCGAGGTCTAGTCTTTGTATTTTGGAATGTTGATCTTTTTATTTTGGTAATTAAAAAAAAAAAAAAAAAATTTAATTTAAAAAAATACAGTACATTGACTAATTATAGTATTTTCTGTCATCCCTTCTTTCTGAACAGTAACGGTATTATGGTTACACAAATCTCACTGAAGAATCTTGTGATTGAACAGCACAAATTTCTTTCTTTCTGTTTTTTTCTGTGTGTGCTGTCCTGTTTGATGGGTTGACTGCAAAGGAAGCCCTGGAGCGGTTTTCCCCTGTGCATAAACATGGCAGAAGTCTTGTGTTTCAGGACAGGATCAGCTCTTTTCTAAATCGCTCCCTCTCCCTCTCTGCTGTCCTAGCACAGCCCCACTCATACAAATCTGAATCATGTCTTGGAAGCTCATAGTGCTCTTCTTACCGGTATTTATGTTCAGAAACCTAAACCCCTTATGATGAAGGTCAGATTCCAGATGTTTTTATCACTCTAGTAATTTGATTATAGCCCAGCAGAGGTGTTGTGTATATAACCTACGAACCCCAATTCCAAAAAAGGTGTGCACATCATGGAAAATACAAATGAAAAAGAAAGTGACTAATTTGAAGAGTCCATTTGCCCTCTTCTCTTAGGTTTTGGTCACTGAAGACATTAGTTCGTCAAGTCTAGCTAGCAGAATGTTCCCCTAGAGACCGATCAGGATGGCAGGCAGGCCAAACTAGCACCTGCACTGTCCTCTTATGCAGCCACACACTAATGTGTGAAGAATGTGGTTTGCTGTCTTGCTGGAAAATGCGGGGACGTCCACGCAACAGGCAACTGCTTAACGGTCGCATATATGTTCACTCATACTGTATATTTCTGCATTAATGGCGCCCTCACAAACAAGCAAATCGCCCATGTTATTTGGACTGGCACACCCCCATATCTGAAAAGATACTGACTTTTGGACCTGATAAACGCTTAGGTTGTCCTTGTGGTCTTGGATCTAGAGAACACGGAAGCTGTTTTTCAAAAAAAAAAAATGAAATGTTGACTCATCAGAAAAGAAAACACTGGTACAGTGTATTTCGGACGACACAAAAAATGGCGTAGTTGGCAGTGCCTGTGGAAGGTGTTGACAAATAGGTTTGGCTTTGCATAGCAAAGCTTTAAATTGGTATGTGGATGCAGCTGCGAATGGTGTTGAATGAGGACGGTTTCCCAATGTATTTCTCAGCCCATTAGGTGATGTATACACCTAGGAAAAGGTTACAAACCACCCTATTCTTAAAACAAGTTCCACTTCACCAAAGAACAAAATAACATTTACAAGCAATGCCCAGTTCTAGGAATTATGGCACTTTATCAGCTTAAAAGAAAGGTTATGTTTTAACACACATAATGCTGTTAAAAGAACGAGCTTACTGACCTTTTAAGATGACCAGGAGACCTGTATTTACAAAAACTGTCCCCTGAGGTCTGAACTTTAATTGGAAGAAACAAAATCAGTATTTGACTGCGATTAACCCAAAGTTTTCAGAAGTGCCATTCCAACTGCCAACATTCAGCACCTGTAATTAAGCACAGTGCATGATGATGCCTTTTGAATGCAGAATGCCAGCTAAAACCTTCATGCAACTGTATGGAGTTCAGGACTTGCCAGATTTCAGAAAATTTCAATTTTTGAATTTGGTGGTGCTTAAATATTGCTCAGGTGTACGTATATATTACAGTCACGTGATTATTCTTCTCCGAGATCTCATGCAATCAGAGGTGATTTTTGGCCTTGCCCTTTACACGCTGAGATTAGACTGGATTCCTCTCCACCTCACAGCAAGAAGGCTGTGGGTTCGACCTGGCCTGGGCCTTTCTGTAAGGAGTTTGCATATTCTCCTCATATCCGTGTGAGTTTCCTTCTACAGTCCAAAGACTTGCATGCTAGGCTAATTGGAGACTCCTAATTTCCCACTGGTATGAATGAATTATATGTTGACATGAGATAGCTGAAAATGTCATAAAACAATAAAGAATCAATTAACCTTTCATTTTGTAGTATATTAGATATTGTAGCGCAGGATGATTCATCATTGTCCGGAAAGGGCCGGTGTGGGTGCAGGCTTTCATTCCAACCAAGCAGTTACACACCTTGATTAGTAGTATCAGGTGTTTATCTGCATTGTTGGAATGAAAGCCTGCAATCACACCGGCCCTTTTTTTTTATGATGTCCTGCTGTTGAGGGTCAAATGCCCAAAATCTCACTATTTGTATCTCCCCGACGACAATAGTCAGGAGATACTATGGTTTAGTTCCGGGGCGGGCGCCGCAGCGCCCGCAGAGATTTTCTGTTCCGGGCCTGGAAGCGACAATTATTACAAGAATTTTTTCTGATTTTGTACAGGCAAAGATATTTATTTTACAATGCTCAAGACTGATTTTTGGCAATTTTGGACGTCCAATATGGCTGCTGGCGGCCATTTTGTCTGAAGTTTGGGGATTGGGGAGATGCAAGACTCAGTCCCTGTGGCGACCGAGTTATCTAGTTGTCTTTGGGAAAGATTTTACCAATGTGATTGATTATGAGCTTGCACATCTGTCGGCTAATTAGTGAGACATTACCCGACTTTGCACTAGAGCAGGGAAACTCACTCTTAAAGTCTGGCTACCCATTCGCGGTTTACGGCGCATGTTAACGCCGCGTGAAACGCGGCGTTGAAACGCTTTATTTGGTGTAACTGATTTATTATGATCGGGTCTACACATTGGCGTGACTGGAAAAAAACGCGTGGTCACTGCCGCGTGAAATTCCAGAATCACGCCATGCGTCCAGTCAAGCTTTTTTCCACAGTCAGCCAATAGGAATTCAGGAAAGTCTACCACCTGATGATCTACAAGCCTGGCACTTAAAAAGAAAAAAAAAAAAAAAAAAAAAAAACTTTGCCAATTGTTTACTGTCAGACACTGAGACTATCACCCTGTTTCCGTTCATTTACAAGCAGGATGGGTTGAAAGGAAGAAGACAAACAGACAAACTGCTCGTTGATAGGGAAAAAATCATGTCTATATGACACACCATCAGCAATGTTTAAAGACTGCAATGTATAAGGACAAAGCGTGTACACCCACTTTTCCTGCCAAGCTGTAGACAGTTCACTGCCGTGCACTACGCAGTGTATCCTCCAAGCATTTTTCGCAGCTTTTCACGCGGCGTTAATACGCGCTGTAAACTGCGAATGTGTAGCCAGACCCTTATCCAGAATGAGCGGGTGTGGGTGCAGGCTGTCATTCTAACCAACCAGTCACACGCCTGATTCTACAAATCAGCCCTTAAAGCTTTTGCCATAGACCCCTGATTAGTATCATCAGGTGAGCAACTGCTTATGGTTAGAATGAAATGCTGCACCCACACAGGCTCATTCTAGAAAAGAGTGAGTATCCCTGCTCTAGAGAGACTAGGTCTTTGAAGTTCCTTTTATAACAAAATTGGCACACCTCTTTAACATTACCTGTTTTGCAACGCCTTATTATTTCAACATGTGTGATTATTAGTCCTAATTTGGCCCAGAGCTTCATGGGGTTTGTTGCAGTCATTCGAGTTGAAATAAGAGTATATTTAATTCTTAAGTTGAGGCATCAAATAATGGAGTGTATTCAGTATAGCAGAGAGTGAAGGGACTTTCAAAATCACTTTTTGATTTAATTTGCATTTGGTATAATGCACCAACTTTTTCAGTATTGTGCTTAAATAACATGTCTGATTTCACTAGTGTTCGCAGATTTATTTACATCCTAAAGCTCAACCAAGGATCTGTAGACCTCTCTTTTTGAATTTCCAAAGAGAGTCTGGGTGACTTGACCATAAAATAGCTGCATTAGCCGTCTGATCCTGCTTCATGCCAACATCTGAGAGGAGTTGCTGTTACCCCACTTACAGACTGCAGCAGGGCCCTGACTGAAGAGCGCTTCTTTCTGGCTCCTAATACAAAAGCATTTGTGGAGTTCAAATTAAAAGTGAAGTTGGGGGGGAAGGGGTTGAAGATGGGCACTGCTGTAAGTCTACGAAAATGCAGGTTTTACATTATTAATCGATTTTCATACTGCTTCCTGAAGCAATACTGGCAAGACAGTGGTCCACATCCCGGTGTAGCTCAGTCATGCATGTATTGAGCTGCCACCTCTCCTCAAACACCTGATTGATTAGTCTTACTTGGGCATGAAAATTCTGTTCACTGTCACAGCTTGATCATATGACCGCATCCCTAGAACCTCACATCCTGAATTGGGCACAGGATCTGGCTTCTCCAAAAATTTCTCTCCATTTATTCTACAAAGGGAGTTATTAAATCCTGACAAATAACCTCATGAAATCATGTTCAAAAATTATTGGTTTGAATTTCAATTTGACGCTCCAAATGTAAATGAAAAAAGTGGCACTAAATCCTTGAATAGCAAGTTGTATCCACCAGAGCTTTTTCAAATGATAAAATAGCACTTATTCAATGGTGGTTGGTGCTGTGCATTGTAATGCAAGCATACAGTCAGGATCTACTGTACTGCGTGCTCAAAACGGATTGGGGGAAAAAAAATCATTTAAATGCAAAGCCATTCTTTTACAACTGTTGACACTATTCTGTAATTTCCTTCTTTGGCCTGCAGAGCACATCTAAAGAGAATGAAGCACAATAGAAATGTCTATCCAATATCAACCAACCATCTACCCGAAAATGCAAGCAGCTCTGGGTGGCAGGGCAGCCTAGTAGTAGGTTGCTTGACTGGCTTCTGACAAATGGCTCATTTGAGCCCCTGGTGGGGTTGGGGATTCTGACTTACACCTGGAGAGATCAAATAGGGAAGAACTCTGCCACTGGGCCTTTAACCAAGACCCTTAGGCTTTGTCCTTGGGCATCCTGGGTTTGATTGATTATGTTTTTACGGCATATTCAATACTTTATGGTCATATTGTGCCAGTCTTCATGCTCTTATCAAAGCAGTCTTCAGATCATGCACTATCCACTCACATACTGGTATGTATGGGCAGCAGAGACTGTAACCAAGGGAAACCCAAGCAAGGATGGACAGACGGCACCAACAAGCTGACCATTCTCTGTAGAACCTCCATAGATTAAAGGCAGAAAACAACTCCTTAATAACTCTGGGTTACTGACTGAAACTTTGTGAGAATACATGAGCAGGCTAGTATATACTGAAGTGGTTATCCATACAAATTACATTAATATACATTCACCAGCCAAATCACCTCGTCCACTACTCTCATGAAGTCACTGCTTCAAGCTTTTGCCATTCAATGCCGGTCTTACAAGTTTTTAAAACGGGCCGACAGGCGTTCCAATTCCATTACATCTTAGCAAGTGTCTTGGCCCATGAATAAACAAAATTAGATTGTTTTTATTATTAGCCAGTTATTAGGAGAATTCTTTCAGGCACAAAATTTTCACAGGACTGGAAACCAGACGGATGGCCATCCATACTGTTAACACTGAGGGGTCTGTGATCACTGAGACCCTGGAGTGGGCAGGCGGCTCATAGCCGGCACAGCTCTGCCTCTAGCACCCTTCTTTTATCAGCCTAAGCCTCATAAAGAACTACAGGCCACAAAGGGACCGCATGACATTTCCATCTGTTTTGTTTTTAGAACATCTGTGGTTATAACTTGTTCAGAGATGCTCATATTACATAGTTGTTAATATGGATAAATAACAAAACTTGGCTCAGGTCGTAGGATATTCAGTTGAGCATTTGACAGCACAGTTAAGTACACAAAAGAGCATAACAGTCTCAGTCACAGATTAAACCCCTTACATATCAACCCCATATAAATAGCTAATCATTCTTGGAAAAAAATAGCGAATTTATTCAAGTCAAACAGTGCAAATAGTTTTCCTAGGTTTCCCAGGTATAAACACATCGAAACAGACTGAATAATATATAGTCATAAGAAAGAGCTAAAGTAGCTCTGTACTAAGAAGTTGGGTCACCCATGTGAGGCACAGGAACACCACAGGATAAATTAATATATTAACAGCTCCATCTGCACAAGCTAATACAGGCATAACTCTGAAGTACAGGTTAAAATCAGCCAAAGGAAAACAATGATGCAGATTGTGAAGTTGAAAATCAAATGTTTTACACCAGTGTGCATCCAATACTGCATATATAGAGCTTAAAACACTTTCTGATACAAAAATATTTCAGCACGATGCATGAGGTTTGGATTGTAACAAAAGAAGAAATGAACTACATCATCTCTGGTCCTTGTTTTTCTTAAACACAATGTGACTTTCATAACTTACTGCAGAAGGCTTGTAGTAAATAAAAAACATGCTTTCTTAGTTTTTAGTTACAAAGTCTCTCTTCTTGAACCAGTGCTCAAAGGTCGGTAAGAGATACTGTGTTCATTTGCCAGCATTTTGCCAGCATTAGCTGTATGTGGTCCTCTCTTGATTCCTTGGGCGTCTGAGGCGATGGCGACATCTTCAGAAAGGCTGCTGCCGTCAACTGTCTCCACTTGCCCAATGTTTAACATTCTCCTGGTTTCTGCCCATGTTATAACTTTTATGCTTTCCAACTTGGAGCAGAAAAAATCCTCCTTTTTAACAAACTCAAGTTTATAAAACCGCATGGTTTCTTCTCCAGATATTTCCCGCAAAAAAATACCTCAGAAGACAAAAGAACAGGTCTCTTTTTTTCTCTGCTCATGCTAGTAATAACTAGCTGATTTTCTGCAGTAATTTCTCCTCTATGAGTCCAAACTGCACACTAACAGACATCTCTGCTATGAACTGTTCACAGCCCTCCTTGGACACCTGCTTGCAGTAGCGCAAGTCAATGTGACAGATGCTCCCGCAGCGCTTGAAGTAGATCAGGGATTGGTCTGTGACTCTATTGCAAACTGAAAGGGGGGAGGGAAAGATTAGTGAAGTATGAAACAGTAACACCTGTAAAATGGGAAATTAAAAATCTTTTACACTTTATTTTCACTGCCATGCAGGAATATGTGCAAGGAACAGAAAATGAAAAAAAAAAAACAAAAAAGAAAAAACTTATTTAGGTACAGCTCATCACAAAGACTCAATTCTGTTGCAAAAGCAAAGTGGTGAGAATTTTTGGATAAGTTGAGGATGGATACAATATGGTAATCACCTACAAAAGTTCCTTTTCCCACAGATTATCATGACAAAATCTACAATTACAAATGAAAGGTGCCTGGTTTTGGCACAACTTCACTCTAACAATCAAAAAAGTTGGCATTTAAAACAATGCCATCAAACATTATAGTACAGTAAATCAAATTTTATTTTTAAGCTTGAAACTCATCTAAAACTCAAATGTACATTCCATACTGCAGAAGACTCCATTAACCCAGTGAAACAAAGTATTTGTGTAAGATTTTTATACATCCATAATGTAACAGTTACTAGTAACAAATTAACTTTATCTAAAACCCAGAGGAGGACCATACAAACACATTTTTCATTTATAAACCTTACATTAAAAGTGATCGAATCACTGCTATCATTCACAGTCAGAAGGGTAAAAACAAAGATAACAGGGCAACAATGGCAAAAATAAAAAAAAAACTGCAAAAGGTATCTGAATATGTGTAGTACAGCCCTGCAAATGTTATGGCATATTTTTGGCCGGAGGCGGAACTGAGTTTCTTTTTTTTTTTTTTTAATGACGACATGCTTGTGTAAATGCACCAAATGGAATTTTCCACTTCCTACCTGACAGGTTAATTTCTGTAAGGGAATCCCGGGTTGTCGTTCCCACTGCAGTTAAAATGTTAATTGACTGGTCTGTTACGTGGTTGCAATAGCTGAGGTCCAGTCGGGAGAGTAAAGGCATGTGTCGGATAATGAGACGGAGCGAGGTGTCCGTTATGTCCAGGCCTGCCAGCCGCAGCTCCACCACATTGCGCAGTTTGCTTCGATTGTCTATCTGACCTGGATGTTGGGACAGAATGAAACAGAAAAAATGAGTAAAAGAATGAGACCGAGGGTCTCATCTAAAAAGAACTTGAGCTGATTTTTCAGTTCAGTTTCATTATTTGGAAAAATGTACCAGATGCTTTTCAACTTAACCACATTTAAAATTAATACCAGAAAAAAAACCCGTAACAGCTCTGGAGTTGTTTTAGAGCAAATAAACTTTGTAGGATAAAATGAAAATAATACGTTGTAGCAGAAATTTAATGAAAAAAATTCTGAATATCTATTACACTTCTATCTAGTCATACTTATTTTAAATGAATGTCAGAAACTAGAATCCAAACAAAATATTCCTTGTACAATCCCCGCATCTTGGATCGATGAGGCATCGCTCTCTTATACAACTACTTTCCACCAGAGGTCACTGTGGTGCGTAACAAGTACTTAGGGGGAAAAAACAGATTGCTGCTTTGCATTACAGTACTGTGTGGCTATTCAAGCAACGGTCCTTTTTTTTTTTTTAACCCTCACGAGTCCTCCCATTCAGACGTCAACATTTGAATTCAGATTATTTGAGACTTAATATCTCCGCCAAACAACCACCATTTCATTCCCTAAAAATGCACACTGACTAAAGCTATATGTGCATATAATTGGTTTATGGTGGGATTTCCTGTACTATTAAAATCAATGCAAGCCAATTGAGATCTTGTTTTCCGCTGGGCCACTCTGATGATCGCCGGCATCAGAGGAGCCATGCTGGATATTTACTGTTACTCTGGGAGTGCATACTCAAACCCTGGAGTATGCATCGTAATATTCAGAGTAGATTATCACATGAAAACTATTTTATCATGTCTGAAAGCCAACTTTGGCACCGCTAACTTCACTGAGTTTGTGTAATGCAAGAAAATATATCAGGGTTTATACCACCAGACAGCATGAATTCTCACCTTTAACATAATTCATAAATTTATCATGCATGATATGGGCTGCACCCAAACTCTCTAAAGAGCAAGGAACCTTCCTCACAAACTAACATAAACCGGAGATGGTTTGGCTTATAGCCAAGACTATAAGAATCCAAATTGTCCATTTCATTAAATAAAGAAGGCAGTCAGCTCTTTCATTGCTTTCTTCCAGCAAGGAAACAGGACCAACCTTGGAGGAAAGGAAAGATAGAATGTAGACCTCAATCCTTTGGAGCTGAATACATCATTTTTGTCTCAAACTTTTCTGATGAATCGCAAAGGCTATCTGTGCCATGTGGTTCATGACATATTGATGGAAAGGACATCTGATTTTTCTCAAATATGTCTGAATGCATGTTCAAAAATTCCCAGCAACTTTCCCTTTGTTTATGTGACATGTTCTTGCGAGGTCAAGGAAAAGAGGAGGGGAAGGAAAAAGGCTGCCTTAAAGAGAATTTGAATGCAACCATCCTCTGTGGAAACAGAAAGTAATAGTGCTCAAGAACACCACCAAGTGGTCGAATCTTGGAATTTTCATAAGGACTAGAAAAGGTTAAAGCTACTTTCACAGATTTGTAGAATGAACTGTCACTTACCACACAATAATCCTCCACTGGACTCTAGTTTCTGATACTGACGGTATTATAAACATCCTGCCTGAATGTATAAAAACATATACCCAAATAAACACTATTTCATGACAAGTACACAACAAATTGGGAACAGATGTCGCACAAAGCTCACTATTCTCTGCGCACTAAATGGATACCACTGTTTCTTTAAGTGAATTAAGGGAAGCTTGGAGGATGCATTGAGACATTCTTTCTCCTGCCAGTGAAACTCATGGTTACCTGGTCTGTTATCAGTTGGAGGTGAGAGCAGGTCTCTCATCTGGGCGTCTTTCAGTCCTTCCACCCACTGGACATCCAGTGTTCGCAAAAGAGGGCAGCTAGAAGTGCAGAGCGCAGAGACTGCTACCCAAGAGCACCCTGACAAGAGCAGCACCCTGAGGCCTGAGAGACAGTGTGATGAGAGTCAATACCACAGCCCTCACACTGGGTAATTACAACAGCTAACACACTGGATATTTAGCTGGAGTCAATGCCACAGCCAACACGCAGGCTATTTACAATAGCCAGCACACTGCCTATTTAACTGGAGTCAGTAACACAGCCAACACACTAGATCACTAGAGCCAATACCATAACCAACATACAGGCTTTTTTGACTGGAGGCAATACTACAGCCAACACACAGGCTATTAAAGGGGACCTATTTTGCTATATTTCCATGGTTATATTTTGATCTTGGACTCCCCTAGAGTACTCCTGATCGTTCAAAGTCCAAAACAGGGTCCTTATTTAGCTCATACTGCCATCCTCAAAAAACCCCATTTCTAGTCCATTGCAGTCTCTGCCTGAAACGCCTCATTGGGGTGGCTCTTCCGCTATGGCCCCCACTCCCCGTGTGCCCACTTTCTTCTGACTGGCCAGCTCTGTGGAGGGCGGAGTTGGGCGGGACGAGGCTGTAGAACGCAGTTTTCGGGGTCCGCCTCCCCAGAGTGAAACGTGTGACATGTCTGCTATCTGATAAGGAATCGGCGGGGAAATTCCAAAATCTAACGCTATACTTGAATACAGATCTAATGAAATGAACTTGTTCTAATAAACGCAGCGGCGAAAGTGGAGGACGCAGTGCGAAAGTCTGGAAGCTCAAGCTCGAATTTGCTATCAGCTACAGTTTGCTACGGCAACAGTGGTGAGTACAGCGGTTTTTCTACTCTATAGCTAGGATGCAGGGAAAGCTAGAATCCACCACATACAGACACATTTGTAGAATGGGTCGACATGTCCAAGTGTAGACCGGAGACCGTAGAAATCCGGTGGGTCTGAGTTTAGAGGGAAACATGGACAGTGAGGAGCAGCTTAAAGTGGACCAACAGCTTATGGACTGCTTCGGTGTGTATTAGGACCTGCTGGTTCGTGTGCATAGCTGTGGTGTGTCGTTAGCGTGGAGTAACGAACAGCTTCTGTGCTGGTATATGACAAAGGGGCGAAATCTCCAGGCTAAACCGCCTTTTCAGAAATTGCCCGTGGTAATGGTTTACTTATTGCGTCGGAATGACCAGCGTTTCCTCGCGGAAAATGGGCGCGTTATGGATAGTGCGTGAGAGCTAGATAGAGCTCCGATTATGTTATGAGCATAATACAGGTTTTACAGACCGTAAGTTCCGTTTGCGTGAACCGTTGCTTATGTGGAGCTAGCGAATCGATAACTTTTACAGGAAAGAATTTAATATTCAATCGCCGATTTAATATTCAATCGATGGCAATGCAGAGAAACGTTTGTTATACCGGACACGTTGTAGCCCGTGCGCTTCCCTATTGCTTTCACCGGTAGCATCAGAGAGCTTGCCCAGAGAAGTATTGGAGAAGTATCAGGCTGACCCCGGTCATGGATAAGTAAAGCGATCGTTTCACAAGCACCCAAAAACGCGCCCCAAGCTCTGCAAAACCTACGTCTGGTCGAACTGCAGCCTTCGGAGCCCAACTCTGCAGACACATACAGCACCTCTCCGGTTAGCTTCAACTGCAGTGGCTACAATCAAGCAACGTTATGATGGAACTGCCACATTGATGCTTACCAAAGTAATACAAGCATACTGATCATAATTACTGCCTATAAGTTACCAGGAGCATTTTAATTTGCACAGCACGCGAACTAACATGCAGTAGCTGATAACCGAGCGGTCATAACAACTACAGAGACAAACGTTACCCTGCAATACAGGTTTTACAGACAGTAAATTCTGTTACAGGGGGGGCAGTTGTACCAAGCATCCAAATCACTACCAAGTATAAAAAGTTCGCTTCAAATGAGGTTTATGTTCACACACACCTTCTGTTGAATTTCCCCTGATATTACTCTTGCATATTTAGGACACAAACATTAGCAACAGTAACTTGGCTACGTTAGCTGCAGTGCTACAGCCACATTCAACAGGCCATCAGTTGGGTAGGCTTATGCTATGAAGCAACTGCTTCCGCATCTGTAGCCATGTTTCCATCCACACGTTCTTATCTGAATTAAGTAATATCGAATTAAAAATGCCTCACGGAGACGGTGAAATTAGACTTGATTTCAAGACTATCGACTCATAGTTTGTTCGGTCCATCTCATCAGATTTTCTCTTGATCGGTAAAAGGCTTACGCGATAAATGCTGATGGAAACGTTATTCGCCGAATAAATCTGCATCTTGACGGTGTTTTGATGCCGTTGTTTCCTTCTGATAATGGTCTGCTATGCTGCTAATAGCTGGCACCTAAGCACTACTACAACTTGTGCTATTATCGTCATTTGTTGGTAAACGCGATCCATTTTGGCTAACCAGCTAAATTAGTTGGCAAACAAACTACTTTTGTTCACTTGAAGGTTCTGCGATTCAGTGCGAAAATGAATGGAAACAGCTGAAAATGTCAGAAATGTACTCGATACACCAATTTGATCGCATAACAGCATGTGGCGTCATTATGCACTACTTTTTATTCGCTTTAATGCCGTTAGATGGAAACATATTTTCACCAGCTTTTATTTGCATGAATGTTTTTGGCGAACTTCAGATAATTCGATTGACAAGTGGATGGAAACATAGCTTGTGAGTCGCGGACAGTCGCGACCGATACAGGCTTTATCTTCAGATATTTTACAAAGCCTGCGTTTGAGGCCAGTTGTTAGTGCTAACTATCGTTAGCGGTCCAGCTAACCTCCCGTAACTCGTTAGCTTCACTTACATTATTTGCTGTTATATTGTTACTTACAGCTTGTGGCTCCGAGCGCTTGATCGATGCAACTGCTTCAGGTTTGAGAAGCAGCTGAAATGCTTATCCTGTGTCGAATTATCCTTTATTGACAAAGCTGTCTTTGGTGAAATGCTGAGCACAAACAGCTAACGTTCCCTTTGGCCATGGCTGTTCGCCGCCAGCAAACAAAAAAGCTACCCACTGATTTCTGCAGGCATTGTCTTTTGGAAGAGAAATAGGTGCTTTTCTTCGCATCCAAAAGTAAACAGGACGAGCAGCTTTGGGAGAGATACTGATAAAACTGCACCTCAAATGATCTGCGGTTCTTCTTTTGTATTTCTGGAAGTGTAGATGCTACTAAGGCATAGTATGATCCGCGGTTGTTCATGTTTGCTAGAATAGTTTCCGGTGTGGGCAGGTCCAGCGCCGTGATTGGCTTTGGCTAGGTCTGTACTAATTGGACGGCACAACCTGACGTCAGGTTTTGCCCAGATCTCGTGAAGATCTCGGGAGGAGCTGTTCAGAGAGGAAGTCACATTCACGAAATCACGTTCTTGGATTACGGCAAAACCCCTGTATCTTATGTTTAGAAACTTTTCAGAGGTTGAGTATGGACATCCAACATTACAACATTACCTATATGTATTAAAAGAAGGATCAGCATAATAGGTCCCCTTTAAACTAGACTTAATATCACTGCCAACTAACTATATTTCACTGGAATCAATACCACAGCCAACACACAAGCTGTTTACAAATGGCAACACATTGGCTATTTAACTGGAGTCAATACCTCAGTTAACACACTGGCTATTTTACTGGAGTCAATACCACAGACAACACACTGCTGCCTATTTAACTGGAGTCAATACCACAGCCAACACACTGACTGTGCAATTGGAGTCATTATCACAGCCAGCACACCGGCTATTAAACTGGACTCAATATCATAGCCAACTAACTAGCTATTTAACTGAAGTCAATATCACAGCCAACACAATGGCTATTTCATTAGAGTTGATACCTCAGACAACACACTGGTTATTAAACTGAAGTCAACACCACAGCCAGCACCATGGCAATTTGACTGAAGTCAATACCACAGTCCTCATACAGGCTATTTAACTGGACCCAAAACCACAATGGCTATTTTACTGCCGTCAATATCATTGGCAACACACACACGCTATTTAACTGGAGTGAATACCACAGGCAACACACTGACTCTTTAACTGAAATTACTGCCAAATCCAACACACTCTGACTCTTTAACTGGAATCAATATCACAGTCAGCACCTTGGCTGTTAAACTAGAGTGTATACCACACCCGACACACTGACCATTTGACAGCAGTCAATATCACGCCCGACATACCAACTGTTTAACTAGAGTCGACATCACAGCCGACACACACTGAATCTTTAATTGGACTCAAAACCACAGTCAATACACTGGCCATTTCATAATAGTCAATTCTATGGCCAACACACTGACTGTTTAACTAGAGTCAGTCTCACAGCCAACACATTGACTCTTTAACAGCAGTTTCTGAGAGGGTCTTTCTTAACAACATAGATTGTTTTCATTGTGGTAAAAAAAAAAAAAAACACACGCACACACACACACACAAAAATGGGGATAAAAGTACTGTGTTCACTAAGCCAGAAAAAGCGAAAAATAAAATAAAAATTTTGTGGACTTCTGGGAAGATAGCCATCCATCACCCTGGCTCCACCCTAATCTCACCCTTGGAAGGCCTTTTCCTCAGATTCTAGCCACTTGGGTTAGAGTGTATATAATGCTCTGGCACAGCCCTTTCAAGACAAAAATACAGACCCCCTCAACCCCCATTCTGACTATTCCCACAATGTGCTGATGTGGCAGAGTATACCCTGCAGTAATCTCTGGTTTATAAATGGAAAACAGCTTACAGTAACAAAATCAGCCTGGAATAAAGTTGCCTGTTTCACATAACTCTGCTCAGTTTCATGTAGAAGGAACCTTAGAGATTTCCTTTGGAAACTCAGGTCCCATGTGGCTTTCAGGTCAACAAAAACTGCCTACTCCTCCAGTTCTATGCCTGAGTGTTTTATCTTGGCTGCAAAGCGGGTATAAAACCAAATAAACGGAGCCAACAATAATATTTCTCATTGTGCAATTGGTATTCTACACGTACTCACATTGATATGTGAGAAATCTCAAAGACATTAATGTTTAGCACAGGAAAATGAGCTGTTACTGTTGTTATTTGGCGCATTTACACAGAGCGCTTGTGAGACTGAAGTTCAATCAGAATGAAATATCTTCCTGGAAACACCTCCATCTAAATGAAATAAACAGATCTATCAGAGTAAACCAATCGAGCGAGGTGGCGTAGTCCTCTATCACAGTGTTTCCCAAACCTCTCCTGGAGGCCCACCTGTCCTGTATGTTTTAGATCTCTCCCTGCTTCAGCACAGGTGATTCAAATGATCAACTCGTTAATCACCCCCTAAAGCTGATTGATGACAACCTGATCATTTGAATCACCGGTGCTGGAGCAGGGAGAGATCTAAAACATGCTGGACAGGTGGGCCTCCAGGAGAGGTTTGGGCAGCACTGCTCTATCAGTTCGATGGCCATGAAAATACTTGAGCGGACTGCCTTCTGCATGTGAAACTTCCTGCACATGTTCTTTACAAGCATTAATGGCATCGTGATATAGCTACGCGTGGGACATGAACAAGTAAGGGACAGAGAAAACGTTTTCGTTAAACATTTTAAAATAATTCAAAATAGTGAAACGACTGGATGGGCGCAAAAACAAAGAGCAGTTTGAACTGTTTGGGAGCAGTTAAATGAAGTTAGAGAGAGCAGGTTTAACATAGTTATGGTATTCGCATATATTTGGATATAGTTGGTTATTTGGAATTAAATATATATTTCAGGCCTATAAACGAAATAAATTGTGTTATCTTAATCATCCCTTCTGTCATTACATCTCCTGAGATGGCAGAGCTGATTCATTTCCCAGTGAGACAGTTGGGTCCCAGCAAAAATGACAATAGGGAAGATGGTGCAATTCAATCATTATCTGCAGCAATATTTGTATAAAAATGATCAAACCTTTCAACAATTTAATTGTAACATGTATCTGAGTACATTTATACTGATTTTTTTTTTTTTTTTGTTGTTGGTTTGACTCCAGCCAGGGGCCTTTCGGCGTGGAGTTTGCATGTTCTCCTTGTGTCTGCGTGGGTTTCCTCCAGGTATTTTGGTTTCCTCTCGCAGTCCAGAAACATGCATGTCAGGCTAACTGGAGAATCTAAATTGCCTGTAGGTGTGAGTGTGCAAGTGAATGATGTGTGAATGATGTGTTGGTCCTGCGATGGATTGGCCAACTGTCCAGGGAGTGTTCCTGCCTTTTGACAGCTGGGATAGGCTCCAGCTACCCCAGGACCCTAGCGAGGAACAAGTTGTATAGATAATGGGTGGATGGATTATTTTTAGAAGAAGGTCACAATGTCCATTAAAATTCAACTCATCGGTGGTTATATGACCACATATTCTCTTTGGTTTGCCTTGCTAAACAATTCTCACTTTTAATGCAACCTCATTGTTTATTTTATCATGGCACAATAAAATAATGGTTTTTTTTAAGTTATTATTTTGTTTAGTGTTCAAAAAACAATCATGTAGCCTTTTATCAAAAGACTGCAAAAATAAAAGTAGTGCAGCCCTGGCCAGCTCATAATTCTTTGATATGAAATCTGAGAGAAAAGTAATGTGAAAAGGTGGCTATCACATGCAGTAGGCCCATCTTAATAGAGGTTGGCCACCCAGGAATACTGGATACAGGATCATGTGCATGTCTGAGGATCTATTCCGATTGTACGCTTAGAACATGTAAATGCGTACATCTATCAGACCACTTCATGTAGCATTCATGTACACCATTTCATCAGAATCATCAATCAGAATGTATTCGTTGTAAATGAAAAATGAAGTGTCAATGTAAACATGGCTTGTAACTTCACTTGGTGGGCTGCCATTGGTCAGAAACATCATACGGGAACTGCAACACCAGTCACTCATCTGTTTAATTCAGCCATGCTTTCTGCTCTTTTTAGATATTCTAAACAGAATAGCCCCCATTCAATTCCCCCCTCATGATCTCAAATCTAAATTAATTTCTAATTGAATGTAATTTCTTAGCTTTCAAATTCTCAACAGTCAACTTACCTGGCAATCTGTTGATGAGCCAGCTTAACTGCTTCTTAGAAATATTGGTCCAGCTCAGGTCCAGGGACATGGGCTGTCTGCGAATAATGCCACTGAGCATGAGAGGAGTGATGGACTTGCACCTGTTCAGGTCTATCCTGGTCCACAGCCTCTTGTCACAGCACCTGAGTAGTCCGGGCCAGCCATACATGGACACCATTAATAGCCAATTAACAGGAAGTGTCACAGTGCAGGATATTTGACAGTACTGCAAAAAATTCATATTTGGGAAACCAAAATCTACGGTATGTTAGTGAAACCATTTAAAATCTTTCCCCTTTTTACTAGTCTCATGGGAGCATTTTATTCAGTATCCTGGCATCCTAACTAACCCACACTTGGATTACATTAATACGAATATAAATTTTTTTTGAAAAGGTATGGGCCTTCAAAACAACTTGTGCACTCAGTCGTGGATCACGCAGGCATTGTTGGTCTTAAAACAGTATTGCGACCTAAAAATCAAAAAAAAATTTTTAATTTGGACATTTTAATATGTTTTATGCCTACACATTTGGTTCATATTACCAGCTTTGATATCTTTACTCTTCATGTGAAGTTTTTACATTTTACTGTGGAACAGAGAGGCTGTTTTCCAAGAAAGCTGTTTTGAAAGAGACGATTTCCAACTGTTCACAAAGCAAAGGAAGCTAAACAAACTCTCAAGAGCAGCGTGGCTGGCGTTCAGCTAGAAGTAAAAAAGCAAGCCAAATGGGCTGAAGGAATGTTATGTAACTTGAAAGAACATCAAGATGCACTGACCGCTGTTATAAGTGCCAATCGATGGAGTGTCAGATTGCTCAATTTATTAATGCCTTTATTTGACAAATTTTATCACACAAGTAATTCAGTCCCTCTGTCTGGGAATAATGAGACAGCACTGCACAACACCATTAACATCTGCATCATTAAGTTTTCTGGCACAAACAGGGATATTTTGGCTACAAGTTTGATGCCGAGGGACATGTGAGCATTAAAAACATTGTGTACTGTCTGAGAGCTTTTTACATAACAGTAGTGTGACTAGTTTACATTATCAATTGCAAGTAAAGCATCCTATCATAGCCAGTATTAGCTGGCCAAAAGGAAACGGAGAAGAGAAACCTATAAGCAACCCGTGTGAAATGAAATGCAAGTGGCGGAACCTTTAAAGTCAACAGCAGCGAGTGTATTCAGAGCAAAAGCCCTTACCCACTGAATAGCAGTATGAACTGCAACAAATAGCCAGGAAATTAACTAAAGGACAGGGTTAAGGACAAGGCAGCCCTATTGCTAGGAACATCTATATCAGGGATATTAATTGCCTGCTGACTGAAAGGAGACCACAAGAGCCTGCAGACACTGCTGCCCTCCAAGACCAGAATTGCCCATCATTGATCTACATCAATGATTTAATAAATGGCTTTAACTTTTCCCAATTAATCTACCTATTAATTAATAAAGATTTAACTCAGCCGAAAGTCCTAGTGTCATGGATTATAGACAGAAAATCCAAACAAGCTTAATGGGGAGAAATCTGTATTTTGAATAATCCTAGGGGAGGGTGATTTTTCCTTCTCTGTTACAGGGATGTGTTCCCTTGAGCGCATATACAGTATGGGACACTGAGCAGCACTCACCATCTGTTCCAGGTCTTACACACACGCATGCAGACACACAGCTCTCTGTGGGAGAGGTGGCTGAACACGACCATCCACACTTCCCTCCGCAGCGCGTGCGTCTCGCCGTTGGCCAGGGGCAGGCGGTCCGGCGGGGGGCTGATGGGCGGGGGCCGGATCACGTGCCGCTCCATCTGGACGCACTTGGGTGGGGAGCGGGAGGGCGGGGGCCGGCCGCCCAGAGAGCTGCGGTTGAGGCCGAGCGGGGAGAGCTGCTGGAGCTGAGGGTGGAGGTGCGGGTGGAGATGCGGGTGGAGACGCAGCTCCCTGGGACCCCCGTTCATCTCCCGGCTCTTCAGGCAGAGGCGGTCAGCCGCCGGCTCAGCGCCGTTGTTCAGAGTCTTTTTGGGCTCCTCGTTCTCGCTCTCGGGCTCCAACTTGAGGGGCTGGCGGTTCTCGTTGGCCAGGCTGTCCTCGGTCTTCTGGAGCTCCTGGTTCAGCTCCTTGCTCAGCTCCTTGTTTGGGAGCTTCCGTTTCCGCCGAGCCCGCAGCCGGCCCTTCTCCTGGGGCTCGCTGCCGCCCTCACTGCTGGGCCCCGCCCTGGGAGAACTGGACCGCGATTGGTCACTCTCGCGGGCCGGCGTCCTGACTGGTGGACTCAGCAGGGCCTCCCCCGTCTCCTCCTCATTGGCCTCCGCTGCCTCCTCTTCCTCCACCTCTCCTGGGCCTTCCTCCCGTTCATCCTCCCCCTCCTCCTCCTCCTCCTCCTCTTCCTCCTCCTCTGGGCCGTGCTCTCGCTCGGACTCCCTCCCCTCTGAATCCCGGTCCTCTGGCTCCTCCTCCTCCTGCTCCGCCTTTACCTGCCGCAGCAGTTTGGGTATCAGTGGATCATCAGACTTCCAGGACTTTCTCTGTGAGAGGGAAGATCACAGGGTCATCGTCACATCACAGAGCCCCCAGCCGGCCTCTAGAGGGCAGCCCTGCCAGCTGCAAACTAGCCTGGAATCTCACGGCCCCAAGCAGAAAGGCCACTTCACTGAGAGCTCTCAAGGATCATTGGATTTAGTAAACACAGCAGCAACCGCAGCTGAGTATGGGGCTCTGGAGTGAACTGAGCTGAAACTGCTCTCTGAATCACCGAATCCCAGCCAGACTGAAGTGCTCGGGAAACACTGCTCACATAGAGGGCTGGAGACGAGGAGGGAGAAAAGAGCACAGCTGCCATACCACAGCATGTCTGTGAGAGAGATTCCACGTGGTTGTGGCATTCTGATTGGGAGCCTGGAGTCATATCGCTGTACCATGCTCTTAAACCACGTTTCCCACAATGCCCAAGTTGACCCACCTGTGAGCACAGCTTGTAAATAACAATGGACTTCATGTCACTCCATTAAAATGAGCTGCTGTGCAAATTAATTACCATCACAGTTAGAATTGTGCAACAGGAGATCAGATTATATCAGCACTTTTCTGTCAAAGTGGGTCAGTAACCATAGCTACAGGTGACTATACAGTGGTCTGTGGATCAGCAGGATTCATTTGTAACTCTTAAACATGACAAATGTTCTTTTGGACAAAAGCCAGCAGAATGAGCAACACAGAAGCCAGCTAGTTCCCCTGAGGTATCAAAACCTACTCTGTTGACACCAGTACTGGATCACAGCTCAGCTTGCCCATTCGGGCTGATGTAAAACAGCCGTAGACCAGCTTTTGTCCTCAGAGCATAAATAAAACACGGCAATAATGTGCTACCTCTGCACCCTATGAGGCTTAATAATGATGTAACAAGGCACTGGCAGAGAAATTTCCAGATTGACTGCTGTGAAACTTTGTGTTGTAATGAAATCAGATAAAAATTGTTGTCCAGGCAAGTAAAATAAAATAATAATCGTAATAATAATAATAATTATTATTATTACTGTTAATAATAATAGTAATGATACTATTACTACTACTACTAATACTAATAATAATAATAAAAATAATAATAAAAATAATAATAATAACAACACTTTTTAAAACCCTCTTCATTTAAGGTAAAAAAACCAGGGGGCGCTGTACCCGTTTTGTTTCGACGGGCTCAGGAGTGTCAAACAGCTTTCTCTTCTTCCTAAGCGGGTTCTCCTCGCGCTTCGGCTGGGACAGCTCCTCAGGCAGCGAGACAGAGGGCCGCTTCTTCGGGGGCTCCTCTGGCTTACGTTTGGGGGTGTCCTCCCGCTCGGGTTTCCTTTTGGCAGTGGCGGGGACAGCGGTGACAGCAGGACTGGCTAACTCAGGCTCGTCCTTTACATCACGGTTTGAGCGCGGCTCCTTCAGCAGGGAGCCCGGGAGGTTGGATGCATACTTAAACCCTGGACCTCTTTTTTGCTTGTGGGCCAAAAGGTAGGAAAGAGGGCAAAGACAACTTTATACCTTATGCCTATTGCAGCTAGGTGGTTAACTTTCTTTAGACTTCTGCAACAAGTCTTAACTGTTTGAAAGCAGAACTAAATGACCACTCCTCTCATTTCACAGTTCTGAACAGTGAACAGATCAGACCACTTTCTCGTAAATAAGAAGGTGCACCAGGTCATTATGTGACAGCCCCTAATTTTCACATAAACAGGAAATGTGCACTAAAATAAAAAGACATTTTTTGGGCGAAGGCAATAACAAGCATAGAGCTTAAGCTCTAAATCCGAGTTGAGTCACATTCTAAGGATTTATAATGGAAATACAGCTAGTAACCGCTCCGATTACATTAACATCATCAGAGGACATACAGCGCCAAGCTTTTATTTAATGTTTTTGAAGGGCTTAATAAAAAATAGTCATTAAAAATAAAGTCACTCTGTCATCAGAAAAATATAAAACACAGCCGTTTCTGAACAAGTATACCTCTCAATGACGGCACTTGCACATCCAACAGCGAAAGAGAGACACAACCCTAAGAGTACCAACTGCCCCCACACTCCTCATAGATACTTACTTTCCCAGTCTTCCCAGCATGATTGCATTTGGGACATTCCCAGCAGTTTGGAAGCTCGTCATTCACAACACCGCCTGCGTCTTTTACCTGAAGGAAGAGAAATGGAAATTGAGATTGAGGAAGTCAGAGAGAAAGAGGCAAAAGTGAGGCGGGTCCATCCTGTGCTCCTAGGTTCACTGAATGAGCACAGACATTTTGAAACCTAAAAGAGAAGGAGAAAGTTTCCTCACTGCAGTGGTGAGTAAGAAAGGGAACAGAGTTCCTCCCCTTCTTCACCTCCTGTTTTTATAAATCACCCCTCAGGCACATAATAGGGCAACGTGGAAATCAAACAAAGTCCCTCCAACAAACACATACACGCAAACACACTCAAAATATGCATGCAATCTGAAATGAAATTCAGCTGACAGTGAAGCATTACAGAGCTGGTTGAAGGTCAAGTTCCTGGATTCTCCCGACTGCGATTTAGCAGCCTAGTTCCATTATATTTCAGGTGCCATGTCCCTGCAAAGCTCTGGCCGAAGCCAAAGTGCCTGCATTAGGGCAGAGAGTGCTGGTGGAGAAACACTGTTGGCAGTTTTGCATTTTATTTTACATGTTGCTCATCGAGCCAAGCCACAACAAGGTGTTTCTTGTCTTCCTCTTTACTTCCTCCTACCAGTTTGAGCTCATTTGGTGAGGGATGAGAGAGAGGGAACTACTGTCAGAATTTTAGGGGAAAGCAATGGAAAGACATTATCTGCCAGCACATTAAAGCATGAACACACCCTTCAGTCTGTGGTTGAAAGCACTGACGAGTGAATGTGATGCATTAACACATATATCTGTTGAGTCAACTGGGACATGTTGGAACATGTTATTGCCCTACTGGAGCAAGTGCTCAGAATAGCTGACCGTCACTGGACAGTTGAACATACACAAGCCATGAGCCCTGATCCCAGTGCTCACCTTCAGGCAGCCGGGATGGACGATCTCGTTGCAGATGGAGCACTCCATCAGCATGACATTAAACTTATCTTCCTCTTCCTCCACTGTGTCCTCTTTCCCTGCCTCGGCACAGATCAGGCACACTGCAGTGTGAGGCAGCACAGGCTGTGGAGCACAGGGTGGGAACAGGCAACATCAAAACTGTTGAACGCTACACACATTTTAAAAGATTTAAATACCCATAAATTAGAGAGCACACTGTCAGGTTTAATTGGAGAGTAACTCCATCAATTTGAAGTTAAACATGCAGGAAATCACATTCCTTCAAAATTGTATGATGGGTAGAAATGCCAACAGATCTTGCAGAATGCTAAAAGTCATGGTGCTAATGAGGTGAACACAGTGAATCTTATATACTGAACACAGCACCTACACATTACATTTGAGGCAAATAAAAACAAACTGTTTGTGTTTTACCGAGGGAACATTGGCTATGAGGACACTGCATTCCTCACACAGTAATTACTGTGGGTAATGCACTAGATATAGCGCATACTAAAAAGCAGAGCTCCTCAGACTCTTAAGACTGTGCAAAGAACGCACAGAATGCTTTGTAAACAAGGAACAAACCAGGCCGAACAAATAGGTGTACCGAAAACATATCTGAAAATACAGAATTATGCCATTTCTCACTTCCTTTTTAAGTTCCACGCTCAGAGAAGCATTACATTATTTTACTATTTTATACTCACAGCAACTCAGATATCAGCAATGTATGTGGAATGCTTAATATCGCTGAACCAAAACACAGATGTGCCCCAAGCTACCCCAGTTTACAGCCCTTTTAAGCTCAAGACAAATAATTAAACCACAAGACTGTCTAAACACTTTCATGTAACATTAATGATTGCCCCAAGACAGACATAGACAACCCATGTGTTAGTTCAAACCAGAAAGACTAATCTTTTAGCAGAATCTCAACTCAGAGTATGACATGGTTCTTGCCAAACACTACTTCTTTTGTATCTTCTCACAGAAACTGACCACAGTTATTTATACACATCAGCACAAACACATATTGACCCCCCCCCCCCATTCCCTACTCACACACACACACAAAGTCACTTACTGATATAGACTGCTAATAAGTTAAGAATGAAGAAATGGGGGATGTTAATCTTTAACAAGAGAATTTCAGCCCCTCGACTTGATCGTTCCACTTTTTCATCGTGAAACACCCAGACTATTATTCAAGCCATGTCAGTGGACCGCACCTAACCAAAGCCTGGGGCTACATTCAACATTTCACCGTAAAACAAAATGCATCCTCCCCACTGCTAAACTGCTGTTTAAAAATGAGCAAACACTGTTTGATATATGTTTATTTATATGTGGCATACATTTACTACGGAATTGAGGCAGAGGGGATTGCCCATTCCTCTCCTCCAGCACTGACACCCAGAGCTGGGCAGCAGCTGAACTCACCGCGATGCACTGTCTCATAATGCAGGACTGCTTCATGCGCCCAGGTCCACCAAATTTTTTCATGTCCTTGCAGAAGTGGCACTCGCCGCACTCCGTCCGCAGGCAGGCCTCACACTTCCTGCACCGCGTTCTGCGGCGTCGCGCCCCCGATGTGGAACGGCTTGCCGGCAGCTTGATGGCGGTGGACGCCCCCATCTTGGGCTTGGGGCGGTTGGCAGGCCGTTGCTGCAAGCAGAAAAGATCGATCACAGGTCTCACGGAGCAACAACTCTGCCAGCCTCCTGCTTAGTTAAACCTCATATATATATATTTGAATCAACATTTGTTTTCAACTTTGCATTGAATCTGAATACAGCCGCTGTTTTCACTCAGACAATATGGCAAATACAACACTTATGAAAATGAAGCGGACAACCAGTTTTCAAATATAAACATTAACCGACACATGTAGTTATTGGTAAAAGTAAGCCAAAATATAAATTGAAACCTGGCTTTAGTCTTCCTTTAACTTCACTGACATTACTGCCCTTTGGGTGAACTGCAAGTGCCTGAAACTGAAATGCAACTGGAACTCCAAGGCCAGTTTCTACACAAATGCCCAACACTGCTGACACACATGTGAGGGACAGTGATTCAAACAGCCTGATAATGCCTCCTTACAGAGAGAAAAGAGGAGTAAAGCTGCAAGCAACTTCATATCCTACCAACAAGAGAGTGCATAGAGGCCAGTCAACATACCCTACTCATGATTAATAAAATTTCAAGCTATATTTCATAATTCAGCTCCATTCTGGAAATGGTAAGAGTATGGATTTCGACAAAGAGCATGGTTGTGCTCATTCATATGACAATTTATCAACACTGCATACATTCACTGTCCAAATTAAATCCAAATGATTAATTTTGAGGAATGTATACCTTTTATTGGCTCCGAGGATAGCTGAAGAATCTCATGTAACAAAGAAAACCAGTGTTCACAACACGCAAGAGGCTCAGACCCATGCTCTCTGTTATAAGAGATATAGGGTAGATGCCTGCTTTATTCAATTGTTTTGTTGATTGCACAGGTCAAGAGAAATCCCTTGATCTAAAACTACTGTCATTTTCAGAACCTCTTGATCCTAAACTGGCTAGAAGATATGTGAGACAATAAAGCACATATAAAAAAGGTGTACAATGACTTTAAAAACACAGAATACATGTTACAATGAGCAAAAACCATGGCAGTTAGATTTTGGATACAGATTATTTGGGGCAGCGGAAGCACTAGGGGAGAATGGGAGGTCAGCTGACGACCCAGGGAGATCAGGGAAGACATGGAAAGCATGCAACCAACACTCACAGAGCGCTGAAAGCTGATCCCAGTACAGGCATTCCTACAGCCTGCTGCACACTGGGAACATCAGACCATCATTTTCCATGAGGCAAAGGAGAACACTCCGTATTCTGTCACACCGACACCACTGCAACTACAAAGGCCAAGCAAATGCTTCACCGTCCATGCAGGATCAAGGCACAAATACGGCAACAGGTGAGGGTCATCTCACATGCTCCTTCGCCCATTGTAGCATGGCTCTTTGAAAGGCCATGCGACTATGGGATGACAGAGCCCTTGTGAATTTCTCCAGTGATAGGCATGTGAGTGTAGAGGTTAGGCTGTCCGCAGTTGAGTTGACTCTGCTGTCACTCTTTGATGTCTGCTGCTATACATTACAGACAGCAAGCTCAATCAAACACACTGATTTGATTCACTTTTAGAAAAAACACACTCACACACACACACACACACACTTAAAACTCTTCTTCCCAGAATTATATATTTTGACCTATTTGTAGCTATTTGACCTACAGTATGGATAAAAAAACCTTCTCCAATGCCTAAATAAAAACATTTAGCAGCAATTTCACCCATTCACTATAGAGTGAAATTAGTTTGATTATGGTGACTGAAGCTACAACCATAGCATACTATGTACGTATATAGACAATTATGCCTCAGGACAGGAGTCTAAATATTAAATCCTCCCTGTTCTATATATTTTCACACATCAGGTTCAAATCAGTTCAGAAAAAACTATTATAATCACAGAATAGAGAATGTTTTTTTTCGAGTGTAGAATTATTCTGCGGTTATTCACAGCTGCTTCATTGCAGAGATGATTAAGCATTAACCATCCTCTCTCCCATGATTCACTTATTCATCTGGTCAGGATAGTTTCTCCACTGCTTGTGACTCACATTCAGACCCCAGCCTTTTCCCTGCCAAAACACAAATTATGTCACCCTGTAGATTCGTAACTGCTGAATGCTCAGGCTTAGATAACAAACTCGTGAGCCTGATAGACAATGCCTGCCTGAGAACACTGCAACAAAACACTGCTGCGGCCCTGGCGTCTGTTACCTGCAACAGCGTTAACAATGGTGCCTATTTATAAACCCATCACTATCATGGTCTGAGATCAAACCACAGCATCTCAGGGACTGTCATCTCTCTCAGGGATACAGTGACACCTAGTGCCACTAATACTACGCCTGATCCTTATTCACATGCAAAGGCAGTTGGTCAATCATTTTGGGGTCAGACTGTCCCAGTCTATAAAGAGCAAGAGGTTAATATGAGGTACATTAAAGGGACCAACACCTGACCAATTCCACTTCTGCCACAATCACAGATGGGGAAAGGAAACGATGAACATTTTAACGTGTGGCTGAATGAATATCAGGCTGAACAACTACAAAAAGACAAGGCTTCACAAGATCCCTGATAAGACATACATAGAACCACAAAATGAAACACAAGCCTCAATAAGCAATAAACCTCTGGCCATAATACTTAATTTTAAAATGTGGTTTTGCTGCTAAAGGCCCTATGTGCAAAAGGCAACACATCCACGCAAGTAGTAACTACTGAATTATGCTGCTTCAGGATTGGGACTGAAGTTGAAAACTAAAGCTAATGGATTGTGTAAAAGGGAGGGTACAGGGACCTGTTTTTCATGCAGAATAATTTTAAAGGTCTCCCCTTTTCATTTACTGTCCCATATTTTCTCCCAGACAGCCTCCTGATCATGGCCTCAGGATAACTTGACAGTGTTCAGCATGCATCTCATGTATACACAAATGCACATGTAGTCTTAAATGGCTTGGGTAAGTGTGTGTATGCTGGTAGTCAAGCATCGGTTGGAGGTTGTGATCAGGGAAAATCTGATTTTCTCTGCATAAAAAGCACCACTTATAAGATGATTTATGCAGTGCATCACAGAAATTCCATATTAGAGCATCCATCATCTTGCTCTCAGATACCCGGGATGCTCTGCGTCAAAAGATTAGCTGTGAGGCTGGAAATGGAACTAAACTGTGGCCTCACAGGATGTTCTAGATCTAGAACTGACTCACAAAAAGGGACCTCTAGTCCCATCACCATCGCTGTCATAACCTTGAGACAGATAGGTTACCTATCGTGTGCTTGAAAATTACTGATGACAATAACCTGAAAATACTGTCTTTTTATAAGTTTATAATCAACAAATGTTAACTAAAATCATGAAAACCAATAGCCTCATTCTTCTGTAGTCCCCTCAGCACAGAACTACTGTAGTAATGCTCCAGCGGCACAGGTGCGGTGGTATACGCCCATTTAAACAGTTGGTGCTTTAATTAAGTTTACTGAAGGGTGGGTTTCAATTAGTCTCTGCACTTAGCACTAGAGTAGATGATAGTACAGAGGACATGGGAAGGTGAAACAGCATTGCACCACTGCACTGTGAGGAGCTGGCGTGCGCAAAGTGAACATGCTGACTCAGTGACTTGCAGTTTCAAGGCCTCTGCCTCCCAGACAATGGTCCGTAACCAAATCCCGCAGTTAAGAGTTGTGAAGTCAGGGACTGGAACTCCACAGCTGTCCTGTCGGCATGGTTGCGCTCATTCACACATCCCCTCCCGCCCCAACACCACCACCACCAGGATGCTTTATACTGAACTTTGCCCTTCAACATGAACCATCATCACAGCAAAACTGTGAAAATGCAGAGATCATCGTTCAAACCAGTGAAGCAAAACAGAAACACTCTCTCATTTGGAATCCTGCTCAGTGAGGATATGGATCACAATGATTGACTATACCAGCCAATGCAAACCTGCTCTCACATACCGGTAACTGACACAAACACCCGTGGGTAACATTCACCCCAGACGGGACAGCTTCGGCATCTCCAATGAATAGGCAGGCTTTTGATGTTTTGTCTGCATTGGAATTCCCCACAGAAAATGCTTCATTCCGACTGATAAATTGAGCACATCTGAATTCATTAAACTGCATTTTCAGGAGACAGAAAGATTACCAGATATCATCAACCATCACTACAAACCCCTCCCCAGCCCAAAGCCTTGTCCGTTCAACAGCCAGCAGCGGTCTTTGATAACAACTGCTTCTGGGCCCTTTGAATCACTGCTCTCTGACAAAAATGGGCTTTCTGACAGCAAATCACATAATCTTCATTCATGACCCACACTGGCATAAGAAAGTTGAGAAAATACATTTAATCTGATGATAGCATGTGTAATTGTCACACAAGTAACTAAAGACAAAAATGTACAGTGCAGTCCCTCTGGAAGAACAAAGCACTGTTTTATATTATAGCTGACAGAGTGACTGTACACTATAGCATCCTGGGAATAATAAGGCCCTGACTCACCACATGACTGTGCTGCTCCAAAACGGCCAGCCCTTCCTGAATTCTCATACAGGTCAACCCAAATCTTCTGAGGCATTATCATTTTAAGGGATCAGAACTCTACTAACATTATTGAATTCTGCTGCTTGTGATTAGACTGTTTTAAAACATATTCTAATGCAGATATAATTACTACTCATAACTGAAAGCAGTAAGACTGCAGAAAACTGATCTCAACTTTTGAAAAAAAAAAGAAAAAAAATTCCTCCAAAACCATGCCTTAAACAAAAGCAATAAGGAGTTCTTTGCCATCTGAAAATCTCAGCCGCTTAAATCTAACTCAAGATGGAAGCCAGCAATTCCAGTATTTAGGAAAACACAAAAATCTAATTTGAAATTATAGATGAATAATTTGCACTGAAAACAATAATGATGAACTTTAAATTATTCCAAAATAAAAATGTAGCCATGTTTTATTTTTTATGGAGTTCTTACAGTTTTTTTTTTCAAAGTTCTGCATGACGGCCAGCTCTCTGATTAAGTACTCAGCTAGAGCATTCATTCTCAGAGTGATCGTCTGCATTTTCAAATTCATTGTCAAATCCTAAACCCCATTCATACCATAGAGTGCTGCCTTACAGCAGAACAATGATGCCTCTGCCGAAATTAGTGGTTGCGAACCACCAGTATCAGCTCCATACACCAATGAACCAAAACATAATGACCACAAGCCTAGTATGCTGCCAATAGAGCTCTGTCACATTGATGTCTGCATGAATGCCCAGACCTGGACTTTACAGAGCAGGACACTCCCTCCACCAGCCTCTCTTCTTCAAACAGTGCATCCTGGAGGCATGTCTTCCCCAGGTAAACAGCGCATAACTACCTGGTCAGTGTGCAATCCCAAATCAGAAAAAAGTTTGGATGTTAGCAATGTTAAATTAAAAGTAAAACTGAAAGTGATTTGTGAATTATCTTTTACCTGTATTATGTTTACAACAACACAACAACACATCATTTGATGTTTCACCACATTAATTTTCTTTTAAAAATAAGCACATTTCAGTCTTGATTTATGTAGCATATTTTAGAGACATTTGGACAGTGAAGTATTTACCATCTTTTAATGTTTCCATTCCTTTTTGCAATATTTCAGAAAGGTTATAGGGACTGAAGACACCAAGTTATTAAGAGTTTCAAGTGAGATTTTCTCCTTTTCTTCCCACAAACAAGTTTTCAAGTGTGCAACAGTTTCACAGTGTACCACACATTTTCTACTGGGGACAAGTCAGGACAGCAGGTAGGTCAGTCCAGCATCAAACCCCTCTTCTGAAGCAGCCATGGCTTTGTTATGAGTGCAGAAGGTGGTTTTGCATTGCCTCATTGAAATATGCAAGGGTGTCCCTGGAAAAGATATTGTCTTGAAGGCAGCATCTGCTGTTCCACAATTTCATTGTATTTTCCAGCATTAATGGTGCCTTCACAGAAATGCAATTTGCCCTTGACAAGGCCACTGGCACAACCACAAACTATGACAGAGCATAGTTTTTGAGCATGCAACTGGTAACAGTCCCTTTCCCCTTCTGTTCAGAGCACATGTTGCCCCTTTCTTCCAATAAGACCTGAAAGATTGATTCTTCTGACCACAGTACATGTCTCCACTGTGATGGTCCATCACAGATGCCGCCAAGCTGAGAAAAGTTGACAGCGCTTCTGGACACTGTCAATAAAAGGCTTCCCTTTTACACAGTAAATTTTAACTGGCACTAGTGGATGTAAATACATTTAACAGTACATGACAGAGGTTTGCTAAAGTAATCCTGAGCCCATGTGATTATATCACTTATAAATGTCTGTTCTTGATACAGTGCCCTTTGATTAATCAGGAATTACAAATAGGCAGCTTTGGCTCGCGTTTTTATTCTAGACACACAGAAATTCCTCAAAATTCACTGAATCTTTTAATTATGAAAAAAATAAATCACAGTGAAATTGCCAATTTTTTTTTTATCTTTCTTTCAGGAGCATTGTGTTTAAGCCTTTAAATGATTTTCTCACACATCTGTGGGTGAATTGGCGACCTTTGGCCCATCTTTACTCCTGAATGACAAGGCCTTTCCTGGATGCTGCTTTTGCACCAAATCATGATTAAAATCACCTGGTGACATCAGCTGTTTCAAATGACATCATTACTCAAATTTTTACCTTATTATTTGTCCGAAATTGCCCCCATCCAAACTTTTTTGGAACGTTTTGCAGACCTGAATGTCAGGAATGGATTAAGTGAAGTTGACCACAGAGAACATTAAATGTCTTTTCCTCATACTATTTGCAATTAAATATAAGTCAAAGTATATCTAGAAATTACTGCCCATTATATCTGCTTCGAAAGTTGCACAGTAGTTAGAATGGGCACCCAGACTGGTCTGCAGCGACAAAGTCCCATATACTGTGGGGTATAATGCACTGAGTATTGTGACACATTCCTCCCATAACCATCACTAAAATTTTCTGTGACTTTTACCACATTAGCTATCCAGTCTGTTTAGACCAGATGGCATATCCTTTACTGTCCTTGCACCTTGATGAGCCTTGGGTACCCAACATCCCGCTGCTGGTTCATGGTTCGCCCCTCCTTGAACTACTGTTGGTAGTTACTCACTACTACTGACCAAAGCATCCAACAGTCATTGTCGTTACCAAGACGCACCGACCCAGTTTTCTATTTGCAGACCTTGAAATGCATCATTGCTGCGAGATAATCAATGTTATTTGCTCCATCTACAAATGGCCATAATGTTTTCACTTACCTGAGAATGATGCATGGTTGAGAATACAATGGGCGTGCAGCTAAGGTAGTATAAATTGACAAATAAAGAAAATGTTGATCGGCTACATGCATTGAGGGGTCTTTTTTGGAGCCCCTCAAATTGACAGGGATGATGCAGCGATAGACTGTTGGCTATGAACACGGGAAATTTGCTACATCTTGAATAGCTTTATCAGCTGCAAGACATTTTAAGAGATAAAGTGTGTAAGCTCAGCCCAGAAATGATATATTCCAGAACTGAAGACCAAAAGGGTCAGCACACATACTGTTGTCATACAAAATGGGTCTTGCAATAGTGATAGAAATATTTATATCATAAAATGCATCACTACACAGTTTGTTTAATGCAGATCTTCTTGCCATCAGATGGCACAACATCGATCGAGGTGGATATAGGAAAAGATCAGTTTGAAGATTGCAAAGCTGGTATAAATATGTTCCGCTAAAATGTACATCAAGCTCCTCAGCACAAATATCTGAGATTCTTTCAGCTGACATTCTAAGACCTTTGAACAAGAAGAGCTGCTTTTCAAATGTGTCCTGAATACAAAAACCTCTTATCTGAGGAATGCCTCAGGCGGGACACAATTAGTCCAGTGTGATTCAATCAGGCACCCCCCCCCCCAACCCCCCACCCCACCACCCCCCCAACCCTGAACTCCAGAGAACAAATATTACCTTTGGACTCCAACTTGTCCATTCAACTTGGCCTCTGAGCATTAAATAAAGTACTTGTAATATGCCATGCATGAATTATGATTTCTATTACTTGCAATAGCCCCAGAAAGCAATAGAACCCAATGATACAGAAAAGAGCGAAGGACAGAGAGTAAGAGAACTTCCCCTTCTTCTTGCGCAAGTTGTTTCACATGTTGAGCCCAATTGAAAGGAGGAGATACAGGAACATATGTATTCTTGGATTTACAGACTGGGACTTGTTTATTTGTAAACCTTATTTACCAGGTACAGAAGCAAATCACAATAAATCTTTACTTGCCACAAAGGGACCTCAACAGACATTCACTACTTCAGTCAGATGTTCCAGCTGTCCACTGAATGTGGTGTAATATACCATATCCTGATCCCCAGGCTTCTGCAAGAAGCAGATGTAGCATATGCTGGCACAGACCCAATGTGAAAATCACTGTATGTTGGGGTATTATTTAATAAAAAGCATATGCCAATCTATCAGTATTTCTGTGAAAGGCAAGGGAATGAAAATGCTGGTTTTGGCTCCAGAAGCTGCTCACTTTTTTCATTGAAATAGGCGGTAGAGCAACAGCGCCCAACCTGGAATAGATGACTTCTGAATGACACCTCTATGATTCACAAGACAAACATCCACAGTAATCTCATGCCTTTTCAATGCCCAAAGCTTAATCTCTAGACCCTAAAAGAATAAAAGAGGAACACCCCCCACCGCCTTCGCCTACAGGTGTACCAGTGTCGTCCTACCAGCTACACAGCACAAATCACCATACAGCCCAGATTCTTCAGGAGGCCTTCAACAGCCTCAGCCAAATCTGGGTCAACCTGCGCCTGAGGCAGCTTTGTCAGCTAAGAGACCCATTCAACAACCAAACCAGCCCCCTGGACTCCACAGGTGCATAAAACCTGCTCTAACCCCCCTAACATATCCAGATTTGAGTCACAAGCAGTACAACTGCTCACAAAACAAACACAAACGCACTCAAAACAGAATGGAATGATGTGTTTTTAGTTCATATACAGCTGATTCTTATGCACTGGTGAGTGGGAGTAGCATTTCAGGAACAAAAGGCATCACAGCTCACTGGCAATTACCAGGACTCATCCCACAGCATAAGGGCTCGTGTAACCCCCACTCTACGTGGCCTGAGGACGTTTACTGCTGGAAATTACTCTACTCTGACTCATTGTTCCAGCATGCTGTGGGAGGGACCCTAAAAACTCACCACCCGCCCAAGCTCTGTCGATGGGCCTCAGCACAGTAAGGTAGGATGGTCAAGATGTGCATTACCTGGACCACGGGCATGGTGTAACATCGCCAGAAACATCTGTTCTGGACCCCTTCTGATGCAACAAGCATGAAGCAGCGGATTGTCACAGCAACTTCTCTAAGAAAATATACTTTCATTTCTAGTTAGCGGTTTCCTAAGATAAGACCAGTAGCACTTTGTTTTAAGTTCCTTTGACAGCTGCAAAACAACGTATGAAGTGGGCTCTGCTTCTCCTGGGGGTGAGAATTAAGGCCATCCATTTTTGGGGGAACTGCTCCTTTACTTATAGCTCTGACATTTCAACGACAACACTCTGAATCCCCCCAATTACATAGATTAAGTTAGAATAAACTGAAAGAAGGGATCAAATGTTGCACTGAATGACACATCTCTCCTCCATTTTTTAAAAAAAACAGCTGACCTCTCAATGAGTGCTGCAAGAATTTCAACCTGTTTTTGTCCACACCGATATTGCAAAAATTATACTCAAACTTTAATATTTCAAAATGTTTTTCTCCACTATTTGAATTTCTAAATTGGTATCAACTGCCAGAACAAGTCTGCAAAATAAGACCCAGGGGCAGAACAAGAGAGAGACCACAAGAGTGAGCAATCCTTCTCATTGTTTCTCTGTTTCTGCTCCCACCAATACCCCTCCCCCAAGACTGCTGAACAAGATGCCTGCGACCCTCTTAAAGCCACAGTGTAGCTGGCACTCAAAGTAATATATTTAGAAAGGACTTGAAGTATGCCCCTCGACCCCCCCCAAAAAAAACAAAGGAATGAGGAAGTGATTCATAGGAAACCTGATGATTCTGCTATAAGATTTTGAAACTCCTAGCTGCACCGAAAGTTATCTGCCTGAGTCAAGCAGTTCATATACATGGTGACCAGGTACATCTGGTATGGACCAAAAAGCGTGTATTTGTTCATTGTGATGTATGACAATGCGCTTCTTTAAAATACTTCTGTTCCGACATTCATACCCCACATACACATGGAAGTGCAGGGAAATAAATATCCAAATTTAACAATTAATAATCGACAGCAGTTTGAAAAAAGCCACAATGACATTGGAGTGTTACAGTCACTGCCCCTTTATGATGAAGAGAGGTGCAACTCAACCACCTCAGCATGTATACAGTGGGGAAAAAACAAAAACCAAAAATCAAATCCTAATCTCCAACACCTTCCATGTTCATGCAATCACATCACTGAGGTCACAGGACGTCACAGGTGCACAACTGAGAAAGGCCATCCACAGCGTGAGTACCAAAGAGCCCCACTCCGCAGCAGTCATCAGCTGCAGAAGTGGCCATGCACTAAGACTTCATTGAAGCAGCGTGAAATTATTAGAAAAATTTCCGTACCCCCCGACTCAGATTAAGATTAATCACTCATGGTTGATTATTAAATATTGTACTCCTCAGCTACACAGAATGAATGAGGAGACCCATATTTGGTACAGGACTGGTACAATTTGTGCTTAAAGCAAACCAAACAACCCAAGATACAATCAACTGTTGAGAAACGCATCAAATTTTCAAAGACACATCCCAAAACTATGCAAAAATCATTCAGTGTTTTTGGAGGGGGTGGGGTGGGGGGGACCACAGACCATGCGTGGCCATACAGTCCCCCCCCAAGCATCAATGAATATTCCTCTATACCCTGCAAATGAGACATGAGGGGACAATGTGAAACAACAGTTACCTCTCAACAAGAGAAAGACCTCAATTCCTTCACTGCACAGGACCAAACAAATCACAGTGTCAAGGCTGAACTATAATTCCAGGCTGCCTGGAAACAGCATATGATGCATAGATACCCAAGCAGAACGGGAGGTACTCTAAAACAATCACATGGTAAATGCACGTCCTGAAGGCACATCTCATGTATTGTGCAGCAAATTTCACATCAAAGTGGGAGAGGATGGCAAATATCATACATTATACAACCCCACAAACATGAGATGCAAATTAATACAGCAGAATCTGTTAGATTTTGTTTTGTTGCTGTTTGTTTATGAAGTTTGAAAGACAGAATGGAAACTGCTGATAAACATAACACAGTTTCTGGATCAAGGAACTGGTGAGAAGAGTCGATGAATCACACAGATCAGGAGAAGTCAGGAGCGCTTGCAACACAGCAGTGAACAGATGCACGGCATGGCTGAGGAGCCTGCTATCAAAAACACGCTCCTGTCCTTTATGTCACAGAACAAGTAGCAGCTGCCCAGGGAGGCCAGTGGCAGATTGTACACTGAATGGCTCCCACACCGCATTGACAAGCACTGCTCGCATTGTGCCCCCACTCCCTTGTACATTCTCACACTCATTCCTGCCAGCGGAGAGGGAGAAAGAAAGAGAGGGAGGAAAGGGAGAGGGGGGTGGGGAGAGAGAAAATCCTCAGTCCCTCTCTCTTTCTTGCACACATATGCAACACAGAGATATGGTTCCTCTCCTGAGGCTCTGTTCACACATTGTAGAAGCGTACACACATGGACATGCACATCGACACACACACGCTCCAGCAGCAGGCGGAAGCCTAACCTGCTCAGCCTCCGAGTCGTAATCCTCATCGTCGGCGCTCAGTGACATGGCCATGGTTCTCTCATCGTTCATCCAACGCAGAACAGACTGACATGGCAGGAGCCTCAGCCTGCTGCTGTTCGCTGGTTGGCCCTCCCCTCCGAACGAGAGCAGGCAATCGCACAGGCAGGCACAAGGCAGCGGCCTCATGAATATTCACCAGCGAGGTCAGGAGAATGGGGGCTGGCCCAGCCAATGGGGAGCCAGATGGTGTATGATTACAAGGGCTGGCCACAAAGAGGACTCAGCATCAGCTGGACTTACATGCTTCAGCTCTGCGTGTGTGTGTGTGTGTGTGTATGTGTGTGTGTGCATGTATGTATGCATGTATGTGAGTGTGAGAGAGACATGCAAGAGAGAGACAGGGAAAGATAGAGTGGAGGGGGCCGGATGTAGGGACGTGTGGATGAGATCACCGAATTAGGCTGCTCAAGATTCTAATGAAAAAAAGCAGCGCTTCTAAAAATAGCACATTGAAATTTCAGTTGTTTGCTTTTCTTACCCCCTTTATTAAAATGCTTCTCTGGGAGCAACTGTGCAGGTCTACCAGTTTCCTGCTTAAAGAGACAGGATACCATCTGTTGGTCAGGATTTGATTGCTCAGCCCTCGGTGCTTGCAGCAATGCCATGCTTTTGTTTCTCCGGCAAGCAGGAAATGAAAAAGTGCTCCCAGAACAGTTAAATCGCAGCCGAGATTTACATAACAATGACCAAATATGTCGCACCTCGAGATTACTCTGCAGGCGATGCCACTCAGCAGTATTTAATCGAACCCAGAGAATAAGTACTCAGTAAAAACTCAGTTAAAGAGCGCTGCAATTGTAAGTTCTACAGTGAAACAAATCTTGTTGAAGACTTTACAAAGAGAAAAAAACAGGTCAGCACATCCTGATTTGATTCATCATCTCTTGGGGTTACAGCAAATGCTTCAAAATGGCCCCCCATCCCCCTCCCTGAGTCACATGAGCCAGTGCTCAGAACAAAATCTTTGAAACCAATAGAGGAGAATTTATTTCAGTATTAAACAGACATGTAAAAATGTTATACTTCAGGCAGCCTAACTTGCGACTTTGCCAGAATGTGACATGAACTTGGCATTGTTTAACATGAATGTAGACTTGAAATGTAAAAATAATTGTATATAACAAGGAGCTTCACTCACCAGAGTTCTTTTCATTGCTTTACAGTATACGAGTGATAGTGCCGTAACTAAACTTTCTGAGACCAAAGAGCATATACAGTGACCCCCACTAATATTGGCACCTTTGAAAAAAAAATTAGCTAAAAAAAGGCTTTAAGGGGTGATCTGCGGTTAAATGATAATGACACCAGGAAACAACTCAGAATTAATCTAACGAGGTATATGTAATAACCACCAAAAAAGATACAAGTTGGCCTTTTTCTGTTTATGCAGTTGCCATGGTATCCGAGCAAGCTCATTAAATATGCAGAAAACTTCTGGCACCAATTCCTCTTTAACTCTATGATAGAATTTAGTTTTTCTTTCATCATTTAAAAGCCATTGCTTATCCAAATGCAATGACATAGCCATTCTTTGCCCAATTTATCAGTTTTGTGATTTTGGGGCATTTTACTCAAATTTTGAAATTATTTTGCGCAGAATCTGACAAATACTCAAAATATTCAAAGTATGTAACAGATAGGCAAAATTTCCCTATGTCATTGCATTTCTAATGAAGTAAAGTACCTACCCAAATTTCATTGATTTTCAATGACAAATAAAAAAGTTATGGCTGCCACAAACATGCGAAACGTGGAAAAAGTAATACCTTAGGAAATCAATGGAAAATGCGTTAGACCGCATTGAAAAGTTGAGTTCAGTCTTAGTCTGTGGCTTACACCCATTTTTCAGACCGTATTATTTGATTATTCAAATGTTTATCACTTTCCTGGAGTGAAAAGCATAAATTTCATCATCACAGTTGCTTTTAAATAATGATTTTATGGCAAAATTCAGTTTTTAATCCTTGTAGCAGTTAGTGATTATTAAAGGTGGGTTATTATAGAATATTTTTATTCAAAAAAATTTTTGGGAAAAATAATCAAATTTTTCCCATTTAACCCCAGATCACCCCTTAAAAATCTGGTTACTGTAAATCCTCCCAACCTTTTATTCAAAAATTAACAAAAATCGAATCCTGAATTGAATGAAAATATTTGTAGGGCAAAAAAATCTAACTGAAGTATTCCCATTCATATTTTATGTTTTTAAGTTCATTATATGGATTTGGAAAATTTAAATAGTTGCCCATGGCTTGTGAGGTGATGCTGAGGCCAGTTTCAGTCAGTCATCCATCAGCATGGTTAAGACCGAAAAAAATAGCCCTGACATGCGACAGAAAGTTGCTGAGTTTAAGAAATGTAAATCAGTTTTATAAATTAACTAATAAATTAAAAATGCCAATTTTGAATATCAGGACAATAATTGAGAAGTTTAGGCATATGTCAATGTTTAAATTCTGCATGGAAGAGGATGTGTGTCAGTATGAAAGTACACAAGAATGGTCCAAGTGGTACAGGAAACCCCAAGGATCACAACTGTGTGAACTGCAGACATTAATAATTGTAGTCACAGTCTCGCCAAAACTGCAATAAGATGGCATCTACTCAACTGAATGATGATTGGGAGGGTTGACAGAAATAAAAGACTGAAATTGAATGGTATGTATATTAACAATGGGCCAATATTAATTGCGACAGTAGAAAGTTAATAAGATTGCATCTACTCAACTAATTGATGATTGGGAGGGCTGACAGAAATAAAAGCCTGAAATTGAATGGTATATGTATAAACAATGGACCAATATTAATTGCAACAGTAGAAAGTTATTTTATTCACTTAAAGGGGGCCTATCATGCTGTCTTATTCAAGTTCTAGTATTCTTCGTTGTACAAATGGGGAATTTACAGTATAAGCTTTTTAGCTGAAAAAAGCAAATTTATCTATGACTCCTAGGCCATTCCATTTATGCCATTCCTAACTCCTCTGAAAAACAGAGTTTGCGTCCCCTCTGAAATGAGCTCTGCACTGATTGGCCAGCCAACACAGCCACTGGCCCAGTGTGCCTTTGGATAGTGACCATGTCAAAATTCCCAGGTTACACACAACAGTCTCTGAATACACGACAGACTTAGCAGTTATCTATTATACTGCACAATGATTATGGAAAGGTAACATCTTCATGCTAGGTAACTATGAGGATGGTATTTACATTCACAAAAAAGCATGACACTGCACGCGCCATAAATGTTTAATCACACTTGGAATTCAGTTGCTAACGCTAAGAATGGACTACTGCAAGTATTTGTACAGTACTAACCAACACCTAACAAATCATTTATTGAGAATGGCTGCATTATTCTTCCGCAACTGAATTCAATTTAAAACGTTCACCCATTCCATCTGTTCCAACCAACATGTCTCATACATCCCCTCTCGTTAAACTAGCAATGATCTCTAAATTCATATTTGTTTTTGTAGTGAGCTAGTTAAATAAATTACAAAATAATTATGGAAAGGTAATGAAATCATGAAAGTGGCACTTAGCTACTGTACATACAAGTTTAACAAATGTTACATTTGGAATTCAACTTCAGTATTAACAAAAATCAAAAGTAACTGGCTAACTACAGATTCATATATAAAATAAATCAAAACCAGTGCTTTTTTGCATTCTCTGACGCTGGCAGATAATTTAGACGTAACATTATGTTGTTCATTTTGGTGGACAATAGAGCACTTAGAGTTTTTTTGCCAGAACAAGTGTCAGTCTTTTTCAGTGACTTTATCCCATGCCTGGAACAGATGACCATATGAAAAAGGCAGCATCTATTTTTACCCAAGTCGTAATCTTAGGTGGTCACTTATTTTCATCTGCCAAACTGACATTTAGGGTTAGGGACAGGGTTAAATTTAGGGTTAGGGTTAGGTTTGGAGCTAGGTTTAGGGTAAGGGGTCAGAGTTAAGGTTAGGGTTAGGGAAACCAGTGAAGACTCGCTTAAACCAAAGCTGTTTAATGGAGATGAAATTACGTCATGTCAGTTTGGCAGATGGAATTCAATGACGACCTTTATCTTACTCCAATGTGCTACTTTTATGAACTTCCACATGCACTTGTGCAAGGCAGGAAATCTGGACTTCGCCTAGTGCGTTATCTGTAATATATCAGCTGACGTTAGCCAACGGGATGACAATAACACTACTTGTGATGTTCGCTGGCCAGGTGCTTGTTAACTTAGCTAGCTAGTTAGGTAATTGTGAGAGTGTAATTTTTGGTTCAACCTTTTGCTAATATTTGGAGAGCTGTCAGGTCATCAATTTTACAATCAATAGTCGGAAGTGATTAGCGTCTTGTAGAGCTGATTAGCTGTACAAAGTTTATCCTTGTAAGAAATTTTAGAATACAAGTTGGCGGGATGGCAAGCTGGCAACATTAGTTAGCTAATAACTGACACTATTTCGCTAAAGTAGGCAAAATCCTAACTGTAACTTAAAGGGAGTAAGCCAGCTGGTCTAACCATAAGTTACACAGCAAACGTAGGCTATTTTCACGCCAGTCAGTGAGCTGCAATTTTTTCTTTTTCCAAGGCTGAATTTCGAATATTGCGCAGGCGCATGCAGAAGTTTGTATGAAAAGCACATCAGAGTAAGTTTACAACTGGTGTAAAAATAGCCACTGTCAAAAAAAAAAAAATCAGTCACACAGTGACATCATACTGTAGCTAAAAAAAAACAAAATTGGTTACTGACTGTTCAAAGCTATAGAAAACCCAAGTTCTCCTCAAAGGGATTACTTCCACATACGTTTACATTATTATTTGAAATTTTGCCGCGTTTAATTTGAACATCTTTCATTGTAAAACCAAATATGACTCAAAATATGTAAAAGCATAATAGATCCCCTTTAACGAACTTGTCCCAAAGAATTAATGTAAGTTATTAGCGCTCCAGATTAAAAACACACGGCTATTCATTCAATCTTGCAAGTCTTTGAGCCTTTGAAAAAGACAGTATACAAATTTACTGCCCATATTCTGCACATTTTCTTTCTTATGATAAACTAGGCAGTGCCTGAAATGAGTAATTAACTTAGATTAACCAGGTTCAGACATATTTCTTTTGTTTGTTTTAATCCAATGACCTGTAATATGCTGTATAAGTCCAAATGCAAAATGCTACCAAATTTGTTGACTTTGATTAAAATGAATCACAAAAATACATTGTATTTATGTTTCCTGATTTCAAATAATTTTTTGCTGAAGTGCATTAAACCATACAAACAAATGCATTCATTTCGTGATAAACCAGCATCATGTTTGCTGAAATTTCTTATAACCCAGAGATTCCTCCCAAACAATGCATGAAAAGAATTTACTGCAAGCTCTCTGATAGGTCCAATCCGTAAAAACTAGGATATACTCATGGTTAACGGTAAAAATTCCCTAGACTATCAAAATATTTCCAAAAACCACTGAAAAAATTCACAAAAATGAAAACTGTACCCAATTCTTTTAATTCTAATTCCAAATAACAGCCTCTGAACATCCTTTCCTTAGAAAGTTTTTCTGTTTTTTTTTTCCTTTTTGGACTGCCTCCATTTTGGATAAAGGCACTCCAAAACAAACAAACACATCATAAGCTTGTGCTATAGCCACTCTAAGATTCATGACCTGTGTTGTAACACCCAACCATAAAAGCACTTCATCATTTCTTCACAGAAATTAATTGTTAATTTGCTACAGCTGAAAAGACATGGATTAAAAAGGTAGTCTAGAGTGTAAACTTGCAATGCTTTCCTATGCTAATGACTAAATACAGATGAACATCAGAAAAAAACATTGCGGTTATCCTGCCTCACAACAACTGTAGCTTGGCTTCCATAGTGTTTCATTGCTGTAAAACATGTCTGCATGCCCTCATACACAATTTAACCGTTAATCTTCCACTCTTTCAGTATAGCTGCAAGAAAATTTTCAAGCTGATTTCATTCAGAATGGATACTGTATAGCAAACCAGTATGTAAAATTTCTGCACCCATATAATATTTCTTCCATGTTGTTTTCAAAATAAATATCCAAAAAAAATCTGCTGTATGAACATGTTCCTAATTTAAAGAACAGTGCATTACCAAAGCCAGTTTTTAAGAGCCCCACGGCTGTTTACATTATAGTGCCATCAATATTTTCTATATTCTACAGATGATAGACAAAAATCCAGTATTTTCTTCCCACCGCTGGATTTTCCCAGACTGCAGTGCAAGGTTTTTGCATGCCTGTGGGCACAAGAGAAAGAAATCTATTATGGGAGGTGGTCGTCTCTGTAGGTCTCACAGGAAGTTTCAGAGACAGGCATGCTGCCTTTCTGTTTAAGTGAAATAATTCCTGCATCACTAGAAAATATAGTAATGTATTTGCACTGAAATAACTGTGAAGGGCGACACATTAATTGGAATGTGTGCAAAATCTGCTTTAAATCTGAGCATAGTCCATCCCATCCCCTGCAATCATCATCTTTTGAGAATGTCAGACATCAATTCCAAGTCATTGATCTGCCAACTGACACAGATGCAGGTTACTCAACCAGTAGCACAGAGGCATTGCCTGCAGAAAAGTGAAACCATATTTGTACTCCCCCCCCCCACCCCCCAAAAAAATAATTATTTTCCCTTGCCTGACTGAGCTGCCTGCCAACAGCACATCTGCAGTCATATTGCCCTTTCGTCGTCTCATAAAGATAGAAGCAATAAAATCTGTGACGCTTGCATATTGGAAAATATTTTTTCACTTTGTAATTATAAACGCAACGTTTTGTCCAACCTTGGGCGTCCTAGCAACTTGTTCACTTATCATCTCCTAACAACAATTTCTTTAGAGCCGTTATGAAAAAAATGTAGCAATCACTTATATAATGATTCCTGTAAGAATATATCTAGCTTTCTTTCCCCCACTAAACCTAACAATAAGCCAATGCACTACATTAGAGCGAACAGAGGAACCAATTTTCCCTCACAATTCTCATAGCTAATGTAATGAAAGAATAATATACTGTAGAAATATACGCATAAAACGTTAATGTGCAATTTGGATATGATGACTACCAATTAGACTCATTATAAAGACTCATGATTTGACGAGCATACTACAATGCAAATTCCGAAAAAGCTGGCACATCAAATTTGCAAAGTTCATTCACCCATTACTATAACCCCAAATATAAAAAAGTTGAAATGAAATATTGAATTAAAATTAAAATTGAAAACAATGATTGTAAATGATCTTTGAATTGTATTATGTTGAAAACCCTAAAGGTACTGTCCCACTGCGCCGTTTAACGATTCCATCTGAAAAACGAAGGCGTACATTTATTGGACTTTTTTATTCATTTTTCAGCTGGTTTGCAGACGTCTCTAGACATTGACAGACGGCGCTAGCCGTTCCAAACTTTGGACATGTTCAAAATTTCGGACGGCCAGCTTTGGATAGTGATCGGCGGTTCTCATGTTACTCTGGCATTTTTTTGACGTTTTTACCGTTACCGTTACCGCAGAATCTTACCGGTTTTTCGACTTTTATGGCTGTTGGGCAGGCGGACAGCTCAAACCCGCAAAACCGCCAAAAAAAAAAAAAAAGTAAAAAACCCAAAAGAAATTATCCAGAATGAATCTAAATGATTGTGATTTTTAATGCAAACTATTAAATTTGTTCTTTATTTCTCTTTTCATTCAATTTATGAATTTTTTTTTTATTTGTTACAAAAAAGAAAAAACGAACCAAAGAGAAACTTGAGATGAAAACAATTCAAGTTTTTCTTTGGCTCGTTTTTCCTTTTTTGGGGGGTTTGTGACATAAATTGTGGGGGATTTGACAAATTTTGTTTTTATCCTGTGACTATATACAATTTATTTACATATATTTACACACAATCCAATTTGTTTGTTACTCATACTGAAGCAGATGTTACTCAGGCGTTCGATGTTCTGTAAGCTGGGCTCAATGAGGACATTACTCATACTTAAGCAGACATTTCTCAGACGTATTTAGGCGTTACTCATACTGTACTATCTACCGTCCATGGCCAAAAAATTTGAATTTGTCGCCGTATGACACCATCTGAAGCAAATATTTAGACGGAGGCAGACGGAATCGTTAAATGGCAGTATGGGACAGGGCCTTAAAAAAAGCACATTATTTGATTTTTCCCCACATTAATTTTCTTGTTTTTCAAAGTAAACAATTTTCAATTTTGATTCTTGCAACATATCTAAAAAAAAGGACGGGTCATTCTCAAATATCAGCATTTTCACAACTGTACAAGGAGTACACTTTTTCGAGACCACCCCCCACCCCTTCCCCCCAAAAGCATATAAAGAAAAATGTTGATTGAAATCAGTGAATTCGTAGTCAGGACAAATATCTTTTCTTTAAGCTAGGGCGATAAAAATTTTTGATCAAGGGTAAATATTGTTAAGAGTGCCTTTTTCTATGATCAGCCCAATACTGGCAAAAGTGGCCAACTCAGTATCTCCAAATCTTTTCATACTTCATAATTATTGAGTTTTGGGCTGGGAATAGGGAAATCAGTCATGACCTTTGTAATTAATCCCTCCCCTGCTGAGCAGGCCACACCCACTTTTCTGTGCCATATTGAGTGGTAGCAAATTTGACTGCTCCAAATTTCAACCTACATGGAGGTCCCAAGTTTTTATCAATTATTCTTGAAACTGGAGTTGGTAAACTGCAACTTAAAATGAAAAAAATCCTGGGACCTCCATGTAGGTTGACGCTAGTGCCACCTGAAGTCATAAGCGATGCCATTTCCGACACATTGAAATTGGGTCCTAGTTCCAACCAACATGAAGGTCCTAAGCAAATTACTACTGTTTTTCAATCTTTGCATGCCAGACATCAATAATAAGCAATAAAAGTTACGGGAACTTTGTGCAGGAGGGAGAATAAGGGACCAAAAGTGGCGTAGACGGGCGTGGTCATGCAACTTCGAGCCACGGCCACTAAAACCTACACGGCCCCCCAGGTGGACCTTCACCAGTATCTGCTTCATCCACATATGAACTTACAATTTTGCCAATAAAAAGCTTGGGACTTTTTCATTCCATGCAGATATTAACCCTTTTAATTTGTCATATTTGAGTATTTCATCAGTGTCCGTGTACATACAAATTGTGTACATTATGTGCACAGAAAATACATTCCTCTTTCTTTCAATGCAAGTTTGATTCACAATTGAAAATTCTATTGTCAGGATGAGTTAGTTGATATTTCTGGGAGTTCCATTCAAGCCTCCTAATTTTAACTCCATTTGTCAGATTTACATACATTTCAACCCTTTACAGACCCCAATACTAATAACGTACTACTTCCCTGAAATCAGGTGCAAAAGTTTAGGTCAACAAAGAATTTGAACTGTCAGCGTGTTCTGAGAGCCTCATCAACAACTTTTGAAAGAAAGGGTATCACTAAGTCAGTGGTTCTCAAACTCAGTCCTGGCGCCCCGCAGTGATGCTGATTTTTGTTCCAACAACAATTGCAATTTTAGGATTTTAGCAAGCTGTTGATTTGTCTTAATTAGCTGCACTCCATGTTTGGAACAGTTATGTGTACCATCTTCGGCCACGTTTTGATGGACATATCCATTTTGCCATGAAGAATAAAAACTCTTGAACATATTGTGCTTATTTTTCTATATTGTGAGGATTTTCAGGTAAAAACGTTCCTAACCAGATCAAATTAGACTCTGAGTAAATCAATAAGCTCCACATTTGGTAGTTGACCGCAGGTGTTTTGCTTTCTTTCAAAATAATTTGCCTAAACATGAAACAAAAATCGTATGACTCTATTGTTTGTTTTCCCAATAAATTGTTAGTTTTTGCAACCATGTGTCAACAGTTTCACCAATGAGGAACCTATTGACTGTATGTTGATTAAATGTTCAGTTAAATTGTTTTCCTCTGCAGTTATTTATACAAGTTTCTACTATATCTCAATGAGGATATGAAATTTTTATTCTTCATGGCATTTATAGGTTTTTCAGATGTGGCTTGAGGATAAATAACTGCTCTTCAGATAACTGCACCTAATTAAGACAAATCAACAGCTTGATAAATTCCTAAGACTGCAATTGTGGTTGGAACAAAAACCAGCGTACACAGTGGGGTGCCAGGACCGAGTTTGAGAAGCACTGCACTAATTGATGCCTTGGAAATAAATCCTTGTGCAGATTTCTTCACAAGGATTTCAACAGGAAGTATGCGTCAAATCTGCACAAAACAGGTGACGAATGCCAAAACAATTTTCGCTGCACCACAAAACATTCATTATCGTGGGCCTTCTTTTGAAGACTAATGAGAACAGTAGTTTCAGGAGGTTGGCATTTTAATACACATGTCAACAAAGTATTTTGAATTTATGCAGCTTCTGTCTGGCGAGAGAGAAACGTGCATTGTATCATGCATGCAAAAGTAAACAGTCATCATAAAATTGACAAAAAGCACTTGGAACGAGAGTTACATACCATGTAGTTTCTTCTTTATCCAAATCATGTATGATGTGTACTGCCATGAACAACAGGCCCCTGCTAGCCTCAACAAGTGATAATGTGTACAACCCCATTCCGAAATAGTTGGGACAAAGTGTAAATTGTGAATAAAATCAAAACGCAATAACTTTCAAATCACACCAGCCAGTATTTTATTCACAATAGAACAGAGATAACATAGCAAATGTTGAAACTGAGAAATTTTACAATTTCATCCACAAAATGAGCTCATTTCAAATTTGATGGCTGCTACAGGTCTGAAAAAAGTTGGGACAGGGGCCTGTTTACCATGGTGTAGCATCCCCTCTTCTTTTTAACACAGAGTGGAGGCGTCTGGGCATTGAGGAGATAAGTTTCCTGAGTTTAGCCATTGGAATTTGATCCCACTCTTGTTTAATACAGGTTTCCAGCTGCTGGAGAGTTTTGGGTGTCCTTTGACGGATGTTTCATTTAATCATGCGCCAAATGTTCTCAATCGGTGAAAGATGAGGATCAGGCAGGCCAGTTCAGCACACGGACTCTTCTACTATGAAGCCTTGCTGTATAAATAGCTGCAGTGTGTGGCTTTGCATTGCCCTGCTGAAATACACTAGGCCTTCCCTGGAATAGATGTTGTCTGGAGGGGAGCATACGTTGCTCTAAAACCTTTATATACCTTTCAGTATTCATGGTGCTTTTTAAAACATGCAAGTGTCCCACACCATATGCACTAATGTATCCCCATACCATCAGAGATGCTGGCTTTTGAACTGAACGCTGGTAACAGGAGGGTTGGTCTTTCTCCTCTTTTGCCCGGAGGACATGAAGCGCATGATTTCCAACAAGAATGTCAAATTTGGACTCATCTGACCACAGGACACTTTGCCACTTTGCTACAGTCTAATTTAAATGAGCCTTGGCCAACAGAACACGGCGGCGCTTCTGGATCATGCTCACCAATGGCTTCCTTTTTGCATGATGGAGTTTTAGGTGGCATCTGTGGATGGCACGGCGGACTGTGTTTATAGACAGTGGTTTCTTGTAGTATTCCTGGGCCCATTTAGTAATGTCAATGACAGAATCATGCCTGTGAGTGATGCAGTGGTGTCTGAGGGCCTGAAGATCTCAGGCATCGAGTAAAGATCTTCGGCCTTGTCCCTTACACACGGAGATTTTCCAGTGTCTCTGAACCTTTTGATGATGTTATGCACTGTCGATGATGAGACCTTCAAAGCCTTTGCAATTTGACGTTGAGGAACATTGTTTTTAAAGTATTCCACAATTTTTTTACGCAAGCCTTCACAGGTTGGAGAGGCTCTGGCCACCTTTACTTCTGAGGGACTCAGCCTCTATAAGACATCCCTTTTATAGCCAATCATGTTACACACCTGGTGCCAGTTAACTTAATTACTTGTTAAATGTTCTTTCAGCTGATTCTCTTATATATTAATTGATTTTTCAGCCCTTTTTTGCCAGTGTCCCAACTTTTTTGAGACCAGTTGCAGCCAGAAAGTTAGAAATAAGCTCATTTTGTGGATAAAAATGTAAAATGTCTCAGTTTCAACATTTAAAATGTTATCTATGTTCTCTTGTAAATAACATATTGGCTCATGTGATCTGAAAGTCATTGCATTTTGATTTTATTCACAATTTACACTTCGTCCCAACTATTTCGGAATTGATGTTGTAAAAGAGACCAGTGCTCATGGATTTAAGCCAGGCTATGTAGGTCATTCCTTTTGGCAACACCAAAAGGAAGATTAGGAATAGCCTATTTATAAATGACTCCACACCTGATAAGAGAAGTGTGAAACGGAATGTGGGCCAAAAGATACAGCTGAAAAACCTTGTGAGGCAGAAGCCCAGGTGTGTGCCCAGATTTTAACAGAAATGTACAAAAAGAAAGGGTTAATGTCAAAATTTATTGGAGGTAAAATGGCCTTTTGAGGATTATTGAACTCTGATTTAAAAGAAGTTTAAAATGGAGCTTGGCTTGAAAGATACATGTACATTTACATAAGGTACACAATTTGTGTGTACACAGATACTGATTAAATACTCAAATATGACAAATAAAAGGGTTAATATCTGCATGGAATAAAAAAGCTTTTTAATGGCAAAATTGAAAGTTCATATGTGGATGAAGCAGATACTGGTGAAGGTCCACCTGGGGGGGCCATTTAGGTTTTAGTGGGCGTGACTCGAAGTTGGGAGACCATGCCCATCTACCCCACTTTTGGTCCCTTATTCTCCCTCCTGCACAAACGTCCCAAAACTTTTATTGCTGGCTATTGATGTCTGGCATGCAAAGATTGGAAAACAGTTGTAATTTGTTTGGGACCTTTAAGGAGGCTGGAACTAGGACCCAATTTCCATGTGTCAGAAATGGCATCGCTTATGACTTCAGGTGGCACTAGCGTCAACCTACATGGAGGTCCCAGGATTTTTTTCACTTCAAGTTGCAGTTTACCAACTCTAGTTTAAAGAATAATTGATAAAAACTTGGGACCTCCGAGTAGGTTGAAATTTGGAGCAGTCAAATTTGTTACCGCTCAAAACGGCACAGAAAAGTGGGCATGGCCTGCTCAGCAGGGGATGGGTTCATTACCACAGTTATGACTGATTTCCCTATTCCCAACCCCAAACTCAATAACTATGAAGTATGAAGAGATTTGGAGACGGTGAGTTGACACCCTTGGTCCGATCTTAGAAAAAGGCACTCTTAACACCCTGAGCTGCACCGCCACTGGTCCAGAAGCATCTTTTTGACATTAAGTCCCTTAAAGGTTGAGTAGAGTAGCCACCGTTGGAATTGACCTAATGCTGCATCACCATAATTTCACAATGTTATGAAGGATAGTCTGGGACAAAACAGTCCACTGAAGGTTCAGCGCTGTGTCCAATGATCTTTTAGGGCTGCTTATAAGCTGCATCATTGTATAAAATATCAAACTTTATGATAAAGAAATAAATCCCTGCACAACACAATACAGCTTTCAGTCAGAGGATCCAGCCCATTCTCATCCCGATGCACCATACAGTGGTGCTGTCCAACCAAGCGTCGATATAAGATGGAAAGAGAAGCTTTTGGTGTTCTTATCTGATGCCATTGTAAAAACAAACCCTACCACCAAACCCCTTACCCAAACCCACACCGTAATCCCAAAACATCAAATAAGAATGCAAAAAGCCTCTCTTTTTGTCGCATATCGATGCTTAATCAGAAAGCGTCTCTATATGACCAGTCGGGATGTGAATATGTTGGAAAATCACTCCCAGTCTGATGAAAAGTTCAGACTTATTCACATTACTCATATAATGTACAATGTTGAAGAAAACACAATACAGAGTGAGCCAATTCATCTGAGATCTAATCAAATTGTGTCCAGCAAGTACATTTTCCATTAATTTGCAATGATCATAGCTTCAAGTCCTATGATGAATTGGGAAACTTTTTTTTTTTTCAATATTTTCATAATAAGGATCAAGACTTTTCAGTTCTCTTGCAATGGCCCTTAAAATATGTACTGGAAATGCAACAAGAGCAAATCACATGTGGGGGGACTGGCGTTTGGTGCGTTGTGGCGGGAGGATACATGCGATGCTGGCCGGGGTGTGCAGCGTAGGAAATGGATTGACATTTTTCGAAAATGCTGAAAGTGTAACCCCCCCGTGTATGGGTAGTAGGTTTGTGAAAATGTTGACTATCGTGAACGATCCCTAAAGTAATTGCCATTTTATAATGTTTTCATTCCTTTTCATGACACTTAATACATGTTTAGGGACTTAAAACACCAAGAGATTAAATGCTTCAGGTGTAATTTTGTCCCATTCTTTCCACAAACAAGTTTTGAGGTGAGCAACAGTATGGCGTCTTTTCGCATTTTCCGTTTCAAAATGTGCCACAAGTTCTCTATTAGGGACAAGTCAGGACTGCTAGTGGGCCAATCCAGCACCTACACCCTCTTTTCACATAACCATGCCTTTGTAACAAATGCAGAAAGTGGTTTTGCGTTGTCTTGATGAAATATGCATGGGTGTCCCCATAAAAGATGTTGTATTGAAGGCAGCTTGTGCTCCTGCAAAATCTCAGTACTTTTCAGCAATAAAGGTGTCTTCACAGAAGTACAAGTTACACTTACCAAGGGCACTGATAGAACCCCATACCATGACAGTGCATGCCTTTCAGACTCGTTGCTGGTAACAGTCTGGATGGTCCTTTTACATTTTGTTTCAGAGCACACGGCATCCACAATACATGTTTGCACTGTGGGATGGTCCATTGCAGATGCCTCCATGCCTGGATAAGTCAACGGCGCTTCTGGATACTAACATAAGGCTTCCTTTTTGCATAGTAAAATTTTGATGCAATTGTTGATGTAACTAAATATGTTAGTACTTCACAAATAATTGCTGGCACACATACTACTACTCGATCTTCTCCAGCTGCATGGCTGAAGCTAAACAGAAGTGGGTTTGGTTAGTACTTGGATGGGAGACCACCTGGGAAAACTAAGCTGCGGCTGGAAGTGTTGTTGGTTGGTGGTGATCTTCCCTCTGGTAAAATAATCCTAAATGCCCCAGTGCAGCGATGGGTACACTGTACTGAAGGAGACGCCGTCTTTCAAATGAGACGGTAAACTGAGGTCCTGACTCAGTGTGTTTATTAAAGATCCCATGACACTCTTCAACAAGATCTCTTCCTCAATGTCCTGGCTAAACTCCAAACCTGGCTCTTTCAACCTGCCACCTTATCATCCCCTGATCTGTTTGGCTATGCAATTTGTCCTTTCTCTCTCTCCACTTCAAACTAATGTGTGGTGAGCGTTCTGGCGTAAAATAACTGCCATCGCATCATCCAGGTGGGTACTGCACAGTGGTCGTGGAGAGATGAGATTACCCCCAAATGACTGTAAAGCACTATGAGTGTCTATGAGAAGGCCAATATAAATGCAACGTTCATTCATTCATTCATTCAATTACTTTTGCCGAACTAATCTTGAGCCCAGGTGGTAATACCACTTGCAGATAGATGGCAGTTCTGAATGCAGCGCTGTCTGAGGGAGCAGAGATCACATATATTCTGTTTAGGCTTACATTCTTGCTCTTTATGCAAAGATTTTCTCATGCATTTGCAGGCGAATTGGTGGTCCTAGGGCCATCCTTGCTCCTGAAGGATTAAGCCTTTCCTGAATTTTGCCTTTGCACCAAATCATAATTACAATCACCTACTGGCATCAGCTCTTTCAAATTGCATCGTTTTTTTATTAAAGCTCATTATAAGTCCAAAATTGCCCCTATCACAAATTTTTTGAAAAGCTTTACAGACCTGAACAGCAGCAATAGAGGTTGATTTATAAATAATATGGAGTTGATGATACAAAACATTACATATCTTGTCTTCGTACTGTCTGCAATTAAATACAAATCAAACCAAACTGAGAAATCACTGTAGTCTGTTTTTATGTGAATTTTTCATTCCATCCGAACCTTTTCTGAGTTGGGGTTGTATATTGAAAACAGCACGACAATATACAATTTGATGTTCTAAAGTGATTTAAATTGCTTATTGAAATTACATAATGAGATGATCACAACAGAGTCCAAAAAAGGAGACACCTGCGATTAGTGGCCACTGCGTAACATCACCATGGACCCTAATTATATACTGCACAGCAAAATTGGGCATGTCTGACTTCATTCCAGTAATTTTGTGACAGGAAGTGACGTTGTCGAAAGGGTCGGTCTACAAAACACTGTCTCAATACACTCTCTCTTTATAATAACATTTCACATAAGAACACTGAGCCTGAAAAATGCCCGAAAATCAAGAACATATTCAGAACATCTTGAAGCTGAGAACAATTATTGAAGTAATAAATTTGTATCAAGATTCTTCACTATACTGAAAAGTAATGTTAGTGAGAGAGCTTTATCAGTAGCTTAAAATGCTAATTACGCAAAAATCTTAAAGCTATATTTTCACAAATTTGAACATAAGGCTTGATTTGCACTTATCGACGTCAACAATACATTTTGCACTTGACTCACCTAGACTCTGTGTCCCTGGGACTAAGAGGTGTTCAAAATTTTCCACCCCATCCACTTGCACTGAAAAAGCTACAGACTCGCAAAAATATACAAACCCCAACTCCAATGAAATTGGGACGTTGTGTAAAACGTGAATAAAAACAGAATACAATGATTTGCAAATCCTTTTCAACCTATATTCAATTGAGTACACTACAAAGACAAGATATTCAATGTTCAAACTGATAAACTTTACTCTTTTCTTGGAAATATTCACTCATGTCGAATTTGATGCCTGCAACACCTTCCAAAAAAGCTGGGACAGGGGAACAAAGACTGGGAAATTTGAGAAATGCTCAAAAAAACCTGTTTGGAACATTCCACAGGTGAACAGGTTAATTGGAAATAGGTGAGTGTCATGAGTAGGTATAAAAGGAGCATCCCCGAAAGGCTCAGTCGTTCACAAGCAAGGATGGGGGGAGGTTCACCACTTTGTGAACAACTGCGTGAGCAAATAGTCCAACAGTGTAAGAACAACATTTCTCAGCATGCAATTGTGAGGAATTTAGGGATTTCATCATCCACAGTCCACAATGTCATTAAAAAATTCAGATAATCCGGAGAAATCTCTACACATAAGCGACAAGGCTCAAAACCAACATTGAATGCCCGTGACCATCGGTCCCTCAGGAGGCACAGCATTAAAAACCAACATCATTCTGTGAAGAATATTACCATGTGGGCTCAGGAACACTTCAGAAAACCATTGTCAGTTAACACAGTTCGTCGCTACATCTACAAGCGCAAGTTAAAACTCTACCATGCGAAGTGAAAGCCATATATCAACAATACCCAGAAACGCTGCCATCTTCTCTGGGCCCATGCTCATTTGAGATGGACTGACGCAAAGTGGAAAAGTGTGCTGTGGTCTGACAAGTCCACATTTTAAATTGTTTTTGGAAATCAAGGACGTTGTGTCCTCCGGGCTAAAGAGGAAAAGGAATATTCAGATTGTTATCAGTGTAAAGTTCAAAAGCTAGCATTTGTGATGGTATGGGGATGTGTTAATGCCCATGGCATGGGTAACGTGCACATCTGTGAAGGCACCATTAATGTTGAAAGGTACATACAGGTTTTGGAGCAAAATATGCTGCCATCCAAGCGACGTCTTTTTCAGGGACATCCCTGCTTATTTCAGCAAGATAATGCCAAGCCATAGTCTGCACATGTTACAACAGCGTGGCTTCGTAGTAGAAGAGAGCGGGTAAGAGGCTGGCCTGCCTGCAGTCTAGACCTGTCTCCCCTTGAAAATGTGTGGCTCATTATGAGGCGCAAAATAGGGCAATGGAGACCCTGGACTGTTGAGCGACTGAAGTCGTACATCAAGCAAGAATGGGAAAGAATTCCACCTACAAAGCTTCTACAATTAGTGTCCTCAGTTCCTAAACACTCAATGAGTGTTGTTAAAAGGAAAGGTGATGCAACACAGTGGTAAACATGCCCCTGTCCAAGCTATTTTGGAATGTGTTGCAGGCATCAAATTCAAAATGAGTGAATATTTCCAAAAAAAAAAAAAAAAACGATAAAGTTTATCAGTTTGGACATGAAATATCTTGTCTTTGTAGTGTACTCAATTGAATATAGGTTGAAAAGGATTTGCAAATCATTGTATTCTGTTTTTATTCACGTTTTACACAGCGTCCCAATTTCATTCGAATTGGGGTTACTGAACAAAACATTTCAAATCCGAAGTTCCCGACAAACCATGATATTGACGCACTCAACAATAAAAGGGTTTGTTTCTGTCAATTATTTTGGTGCTTGGTTTTTGTGTAATTACAGTTTTTTTTTTACTGTTTTAAATATGTGCAGATCTGGTCCTTTGGACAGGAAGTCATTTGACCTCAATCATGACCTCAATGCACCACAAGATGTTCTCCCATTGGTCCGATCACCTTGCGGTGGCGGGTCTGTACTGGAGTAAACAAACTCAGCAGTTCCAGGGTGGGATTATGTTGCCACAGTTTGCTCGCACAACTTTGAGCAGCACTGCAAAATAAAAAGGGCAAAACCACAAGAACACTTTTTGGTAAAAACTGGTAAAAAGGACCTTTCTGATGAAAAAATTATAAAACAAACACCTAGTTTTGGATAGGTATTTTGAAGTATACAAATCAAATATTCTGCAATATTTGGAGGCACAATGCAAGTGAATGTGGAGGTACACACCTTTTCGTCACAGAGGCAAGAAATCTCGATGAGTCATTTGGTGAGTCCATAAGATGTACTATGTACCCAGCAAGGACCATACCTTGAGGCATCATGGTCTGTGTCTTAACCTGTTGTATAGTGTGTTTTAATGGTCTATGTACTGTGCCTCGTAGCATACAGTGGGCCAGACGGGATAGCCTTTATTGCCCTTGTGCATCAACAGCCTCGGGCGCCCAACACCTAGTTTCCAGTTCATGGGTTGTCCTTCCTTGGACCACTGTCAGTAGGCACGCATCACTACTGACTCAACTTTTGCGCAGATTTAGACGCCTGCGTCCGTAAATTCCAAAATTTAATTGTTAAATAATTCTGTACTTGAATTTCCAAATGTTTTGCTTCCAGGAATAATTTTCCATAGTCTCTGTGACACAAATACTGAGTTATAAAGCCTTAAATAGGCTCATGCACAAGAGGAAAAATTGGCATTATTTGTATTCTGCGCGAAGGGGTTAAAGCAGCCCAAAAGCTGTGCTGCTTTGGAGATGCTCCGGCCCAGTCGTCTGGCCATAACACTTTGGCCCTTGTTAAAGGCACTCATATCCCATTATTCCCACATCCAACACGTCAAAAAATATGAGAACCGACTTATTGTCAAAGGTCTGTTGGCAGACCTTGGCATGTGCTACTGTTATAAGATATGAGGGGGTATCAAAAAGTTTTAATTATCCCCAAGAAGTTATTGAGCAATCAGGATGAAATTTTGATTGTGACATCAGTGATCCTTATTTAGTTAATGGACCAAGAACTATCTACTTCACTTTATTCAATCTTGTGCTAGTTGATCCTAAACACGAATAACCTCAAGTATGGAGAAGATTGAGGCGCGCAGTGTAATTAAGCTTTTGCACTTGAAGGGTTGCACTGCCCGACAGATTCACGATGAGATGCAATCTTTTTATGGTGATGATAGCCCATCTTATGACACTGTTGCGAGATGGAAAAGGGATTTCCATGAGGTCATTCTAGAGGTGGAGGGTTGGTTTTCCACGAAATCAGGGGACTTCTATTCAGGCGGTCTGTGCAAGGTCAAGAAACGGTGGGAGAAATGAGTAACTCTGGATGGTGACTATGCAGAGAAGTCTTCAGGATAAGAAAGCAAAATAAAGTTTCTACCCTGAATATGTCTCGGTGATAATTAGAACTTTTTGATACCCCCTCGTAATCATTGTCATTTGGTTCACTGTGAATGGCTTTAATTTTTTTGGCTCATGGGTGTAGAGTTGTGTAATGGTCAATATCTTAACTTGCAGCACAGGGCACCATAATGGTCAATATCTTAACCTGCAATATAGTGCATTATATTGTTCTATGTCTTAACCTACACCATAGTGCGTTGTAATTGCCCACATATAACTCTACAGCTTAGTGCGGCGTAATAGTCTATATCTTAACATGCAGCATAAAGTGGTGTAATGGTTTATATGTCAACCTGCAGCATAATATAGTGTAATAGTCTGTATCTTAACCAGTCGCACAGCACGGTGTAATGGTGCGCATGCGAAATCTGCACCATAGTGTGGTGTAATAGTCTTGATCTTAACCTGCATCATAGTGCACTGTAACGGCCACATAGCTGAGCTTGCAGCATCAGGGTTTTCAGCTTGAATATCAGGTGAGGTACAGCTGTTGTACCCTTGAGCTTACAAGTGCTTACAATTGCTTTACTAAATTTGCTGGGGTATAAATAGACTGCATTAAATGTACACAGAATCTAAGCTGCACAAGCAGATCTGGAAATGGGTGAGACATTTCTATGATAACTTCAAATTATTGCTTGAACAAATGTGTTGAATGCATGATATACTGATATATTTAAATGTATCCACTACTACAAATGCTAATCGATAATGCGATGATATCTGTTAGTCACAGCGTTGTGTCATATGAAAATTGGCACTCAGCTTTCTATGTTTTTGTAGCAGTTTGCGTAGTCATTTGGCAGCCTTATGGTCACAGTGTAAGTTTAATTAAATAACATTTATCACTAAATTTGTTCTGAAGATGGGGGATTGATGTACTTCACTGCAGGTACTCTTAGCCTCCCCATTCATTCACATGAAGGCCAGTCTCGACAGTTTTGTGCTGCTGGAATGAAAAGTAAAAATGATTTATTTTGTTCCCTCCACAGCAAATCAAATTGTCTGTCTTAACACATTCCTGCAGGCTTATGAGAAGAAAAATAACAAAATAAAATTGCCAAGGCTATTAGCATGAATAATGGAATCTTAGACAGAGGACATAACTTTAATAGATATACTGTATTTGTAGTATATATTGTTTCATAAAAGAAGATGATGATTTGTCAATTTATGCATGCTTTGAACAGTTGCTCATGACAAATGACATTTAATTAGTGTAGTCAAAACAGACTTGAAGAAACCAGACAAAGGAAAAAATGGTGAAAAACACAAAAGAGTTCACATTACCACAGAACACTGTGAGTGTGACGTCTCCACGTAGTCATGTCACGAGAATGAAGTAACACAAAAAGGCAAATATTCTCGAAACCACAGACAGGGCACAATGGCTCATTGAGACACAATCAGTGTGTGCAGCAAAATTCCATGGCTGTAGACAAATAATATCTCGCACCAAGGGAAAAAATCTCTGCCCCTTCTGCCAGAGACACGTTGGACTTAGTTACACCCAACCTTCTCTGTCATCATGGCTGTTTTGTGGCTAAATTTCTCAGGTCATTTTGGTCCCGTAATGTTGGGATAATACCATTCTCACACCGACAGAAAAAAGGAATGATGCCAGCATCGACTCAAAATTTAAAAACAGGACAAAACTGCTGTCACCTGAGGAAAGTAGCTTGACACTCGTAGTTTCACAACATGCTGTAGGCAGCACAGTATCAGAAACAGCTCCGGCAGAAGCATTTGTGCCGTAAGCATTTCTAATCACTGCTGATTGAGCCAGCAGCAATATTAAGCATTTAAAACCCAAGTCACTACATTTTATCATCAGTGCCAAAATTCTGTTTGCATGTCTTTATTTAGAACAAGGATTCACACTCATTTCCATATTTCTGAGGTGACATATTATGGTGATGCTCTACCATATTGCTAATTCTCAGCCCTGAATGTAACTTATGCAGTTATTTTCACCTCCGTAGCCAAATGCAAATTGGAGCATGAGAGTAGGACCACAGAAGATGAATATGAATATTTTGCCTTGCAAATGAGAGTTTATTCCAACAATACACAGAGCCACATACATGAATTGCAAAATACAGTGAGGAATACCAAAATTATGTACAACAGTATATGCCAAGGCAAAAGCAGCCACAGTATTTGCTGTTCTGCATTAGACATCCTGAATCTGGATGTGGCACTGCAGAATGAGACACTGTGAGGCAGCTACACACAGCCCTGCTGCAGTATAGAGGTGGGTATGGAGCCAGGGATTTGACAAGGCAGCAGAATCAAAATGATTTATCTTTTTCCTCTGGCTTCTCTGTTTTTTTACATTACACTCTCATTACAAACAGCAGACTTCCAACTCCAATTATGCAAATAGGATCACCTGAGCCCCAGGAATGAACTCAGAGGAGAAAGATAAAAGCAGCACAGACAAACTCCTGCTGTAATTGCAAATTACATTCTATTTGGGACTTTTTAGTGTATTCTTCTTGAGCTGGTATAACCAACCAACAACCAACATCTAAGGGAATTCTGATGTCCTATCTCTGAGCAAACACAAAGAATTCAATTTCCACCTTCTCTGATAATGAATTTAAGAAAAAAAAAAGGAAATATAGGTAACCCACTCTCCAGAATCTAACTATTTATTTTGTTTCTAACTCTCAAGATTGCTTGCACAGCCCTGACTGATAAAGAGGCCAACAAATAGTCTCAACGAAAGCCACGATTGCAAGAACACAGAAAAGGATACTCTACTCTGATCCCTCAATATCAGTTAAGGGCACAATCTAAGGCTATGGTACAATCAGAGTGAAACATAGAGGGACTGCAACACTGTATAGTAGAATCAATATGGTGTGTGGCCACAGAAACACAGCCACGAGTAAGGGGTGCGAGGCACAGCTGTACTGTACTAGCACTCAGCATTGAGAAATGCAGAACTATATTAGGGCTGCTTCACAGTCTTTTGAGCATTTGTTCAGATGTCAAATTTTACTTCCGAGGCCCATGAAGTGGGAATAAAAGTGCATAACCTTTCCATGAGCAATCGCTCCCACCATAACCAGAAGCAGTGCAGCAAGACAACCGTTCACCAGAGATTAGGCTGTTGTCTGTAGGTGAGAGGCTGCTGCGCGGCCCATACCTTCAATGCTTTCTTGGGCCAGCACACAACGGGAACTCCAGCAAGGGCTACCTCTGCCTCATCTTCTCCATGTTCTTTCAAGGCAACCTGTGGAAAGATAAACAGTTCAATGGCCATGCAGCAGAAATGCAAACTCTTATAGTCAAAGGAAACAAAGGAAACAATACCTTTTCTGAGGCAGTTTCAGCTCCAAACAGCTGCCGGTTTTCAACAATGCTCCATTCCCAATATAACCACCCAGCCTCTCTGTAAAGTCTACAGCCTGTATCCTCACTGACAAGGTTGACAAGGTGGGAAGAGTTCTAGTGTGTTATAAATCTCTCTTAGCTCTTTCCAATGCTTGGAGTGCCAAGAGCTGCAGTGGTGAGCTACTGCATAATGAGGGGATATCAAGACTTCCGGGCATCCGCTCAGAATTACCATGTGAGTCTAACTATGAAACAGCCAATGTCACTCTATCCTCTGTCACTCAAATGGATAATGATAAACCTGTGGCATTATGGGAACTGGACACCATTGCTATGAGGTCCTTACTAGTTTCAATGGCAAACAAAATGTGTTTAACTCCTGCTGGACAAGGGGGTGGGAGGTGGTAGCCACAGGGCGTCCATGGTTTTATTATGTTTCTGTACAATGCTTATACTGAACAGACAAAAGATTTAAACAGTTATGAAGCTTATATAGACCCTTTTTTTTATTTGCAAATTTTTTTATTTGCAAATTGACAGCTCAAGCAAGAGCAGGATCCTACTTAGCATAGGTTCATTTTGTTACACGGCAGTACAACTAGAAGATACTCCTGGCAACATTTCACGTCATCCCAGACAGTCTACATCTTATGATAGTTGCATTTTTAAATCTTCAAACCATTTTCTGCATCTTAAAAGATACTAATCCATAAATAGAGATTTCTGAGCATTCCAGTGCAAGGAAATTATCTGAGGATGGTTCCTATGAAACTAGAATATGAGACAATCTATGATGCATATTAATGGACAAAGAGAAGAACATTGTGTATTCTCCAAACAGATGAATAATTTGCCAGTGAGTTTGGGGGGTTATGGCAGACGCCAGCTCATTTGTCACAGGGAAACATTTGTCCTCTGGGACTACTGTAGCAGTTGTTTGTAATTAAAGTTATGAGCACCCGCGGCAGGGATTACCATGCAAGTCATATTGTTCCAGTAGAAATATAAACTTTGCCTGGGCCCATCATGAATTCCCAGCATGCTCCTAGACTGTTTACATGTAATTTCATTCATGCACTGAGTGTATCAATGGAATCTGAGCATTACTGGCCCAAGAGATGCAGACCCACAGTACAGCAGAGCCACAGTAGGGTGCTTTGGCTCATTACCTGTACCAAGCGAGGCCTCTCCTCAACTGCTGGGCATGGAACTCCAGCACTCTTACAAGATTAATGTAGTGTTATACAGCAGGACTGTTGGCAAGCTGTTAAGAGGCGGAATAAATGCTTTTGAGTGAGAATTGCTCCTTCAGGGGGCCTAGCTTGTAAAAAAGCCAGAAGTTGATGATTGAGTGAGTGAGATAGAGGAAAGCCAAGGGGCTTTAACCCAAACCTTCATGTCTTCCAGCAGGGCCTGGGGGTCCTCCATGCCTTCCGGAATGTTCTTATTTTCCGGGAGAGAGTCCAGCTTCTCCACCAAAGCTTTAAGACCCTTGAGCTCCAGCTCTGTCAGGTGTGCCCACTTTCCAGCAGGGTCCGATGCTGGTGAGCCAGATGGTGTCTTGGGGCAGTCTGAAAGGGGAACTGCAGGAGTGGGCCTGCCAACGTGGGCTTGCCTGAGGGAGCGAAGGTCTGTAGTGGAGGCCGCATTACTGACGGCGGAGCAGGGGACGTCAGGGGAGGCCTCTTCTTCTCGCTCGCGCCATATGCGCCCGTCACATGAGTCTTCCTCCATGTCCTGTTTCAGGTGAGAAAAGCTGTTTGTGTTCAGCATCCTCCCAGCATCTGGGGAGAACATCAGGAACATCAGTAAAGACACTCTCATGAAGGCTTCAGACAGAAATCATGCTTATCAACAAATTAAAATTTCACTGCACATACAGTATTGTGCAGTGATGATTATACACTTAACAAAATGATAAGGTAAAATCAGAAAGCAAGTTCTATTCAAGTATTTATTTCATTTGATATTGGATCATATAGATGAAAATAAGTAAACAGATATCATTATAAAGAAAAACAAAAATAATGTCTTTTTGGGAGGAAAAAGTCAATATCTAGTGTGGCCACCCTTTGCTTTGAACACAGCATTCAAACTTTCAGGCATAGTTTTCACATATCTTTTTATTAGCTCACTTGCTAAACCATTACATATAATTTGAAGTTCATTCCAAAGACATTCTTTCGATTTTACAATAGATTTGCTCAATCGGATTGAGGTCTGAATTTTGAGCAGGCCAATTCAGAACTTTTACGTCACCAGATGTCTCTTTCCAACTGAGATCATTCTTGCACAACTTAGAAGTGTGTTTAGGGTCATTATTTTGTTGAAAATAAAATCCCCGACTAATCAGTCTCTTTGCAGATGGCAATGTGTGCCTCACAAGGATGCAGTGATACTGCTTTTGATCCATGACTTTGTGAATTTTTCCATTCAAGCCGACTGAAACCCAAACTAAATATTACTACCTCCGTGTTTTACCGAAGGGGTTGAACAGTCATTTTTGAAATATTCTCTGACTCTAAGGCGTACATAAGTCCTGCGTTTGGATGAGAAAATTTTGAATTTTGATTCATCGGTCCCAAGGACTTTTTCCCAGTCCATTGGTGTCCAATCCTTAAATTTCTCGGTAAACCCAAGTCTTTTTGTGATGTTGCCAGATTTCGGCAGTAACATGACGAATCAGATTTTTTTCACACAAGCATCTGGATATAGTAAATCTTGATACTTTCATCTTTTCACTTCTGGCGGTATTAATATCATCACGGAGTTGTCGTGCTGTCAACCTCCGATTTTTTTACTTGTCATACACAGATAATGAACATCAGAGGCTCTTAACTTCCGTTTTGCACCACAATACTGCTAGTTTTCAGCGAATCGGTCTTTTTGAAATGGTTGATGGTGTTTCTTACAGTGCCATGGCAGCATTTAATGTCTTCAGCATGATGTGCGGCCGCAATGTGGCTACAAACAGGGGTTGTACAGAGCTCCTTCCGTCATGCCATCGTGTTGAACACTGTGATACTGCTCAAAGTGTATGTCACCTAATATACTGGAACAACTGACCATCAGAGGTAATTTTGCAGAATAATGTTGCCTCAAACCAGTTTGAACAAACCTTTTAGCATCAACAATCATGGAATGAGCCTTCAAACAAGCATTCAGGCTATGCAAAATTTGTGACACCTTTCAATTGTTAAAAAAAAAATTTATGTTTTGAGTGTCTTTGTTTATTACCCATATTTTTACCTCAATAAACCTGTGGGAATGATTTTTTTTGTTCTCATTCCATACAACAGTTTTTTTGAATACATGGTCCCCCAGAAATGATAGAGAAGTAATATATTAGGACCCCTTTCAGACAAAATTGGTGGTTTATAATCATCACTGCACACTACTGTGCTTAACCAGTCCATGCTAAAATCTTCCAGAGTGGACTAATTCCCCTCACTATCCAATATCTGAAGGACATATTAAGATTACTGCGTGCTTATTCATGGTATTATTATAGGTCAATATGTATAAAGCAACGTGGTTAATAAACTGATCCAGAAGATGCATGTGTGTCACATCCAATGTACTAAATATGATGTAATGCAGGGGAGGGGAACCCTGCTCCTGGAGAGGCATAGGTTTTTTAGATGTCTCTTTCCTCTAATATACCTGATTCAAAAGACTGCCTCCTTATCAAGCACTTGCTAAACTAATCAGGGGTAGTCCTACGTTCAATTGGCCAAACTATCATTACGTTACCTAACAGATAATTTTGAGGGAACTGTCAGCAGAGAACTCCGGGCAACAGAAGCTCTGAGGAGGTGGTGTGCAGCTAATATTCAACATGGTGGCAGATAAGCAGCTTTTTCAGAGCAGCTTGTGCCAAGGAATTTTCAGTGACCTTGGCTTCATTTTCCTACCATGTTGTCTGTTAATTACTAATGAAAATGGTATCTTCAATATAGTATATTTGGCTGACTGCTAACAAAAACTACATGTTCAATAGAGTATATTAGGCTTACAATAATGTTTGGTAATGTTAGTGTGTTGTTGAACGCACTCCAGGTCTGTTAAAGCAGAGGGACATCTAAAACATGCTGAGCTCTGGCTCTCCAGGATCAAAGTTCTCTCCTCTGATGTAATCGCTATAAAACAATTTCCAAATAAAAATGGCAAATCAAACAAATTCAATTAATTACAGGACACAAAGTCACAAACCTCAATAAATAGTACATATTTTAATGGGGAGAGATGATGTTGTTCTTCAGGAATGAAAAAAATAATAAACCCCACTACAACCTGTTCTAGCATTTTAAGTAAACAGTGGTCAGATGTGCCAGTGAGTTTTTAATGAACCATTGGATTCGCTTCCACTCACGTAATTACAGCGGAACATTAAAATCAAGGGATGGGGAAAAGCCCTTGTCCTGTTTAGGAACTCTTGAAAGCAGCAGCGGAGGCATTACTGCATTACTTGGCATGCTGAGGGGCACCTATTAGACATTTCCATTGTTTAAGTTCGCTTACCAATTAACATTGAGTCCTTCCAGAACTCCTTCCTGTGATGAGAGTGTTTAGTCAAGCAGCACAAGTATTTCTCCAGGACATACCAGCACATCTCATTTTAGAATGGATATGCCAATTTGTCAGGAACCTGAAACAAACAGTGTTTTCTTTTTAACTATATTCATGTTTGCATAATCGTGGTCGAATAACAGTGTACTGATGTATGAAATGTATCTAAAATTGTATGATGAGGTAAACAAACAGTCCAGCACAAACACCATTTTTGGTTTTAGAGGCCCCATGGCAGTAATAAACCATCTGCGGTCCTCCAGTGCCAGGGTGATTAGAGGATGAATCTGCAGCACCAGGAGACGCTGGAGTCAGCAGCTCTGAGGACTCCTGTACCTCCCGTAAAAAACCAGAGCATAACTCAGCTTCAGAGCGCTGCTTTCAAGAGGAGCTGCCGTGATCATGTAGCCAGTGTGGCCAAACAATGACATTAAATTAATAGCATTTAAAATCAACACACAGACCTGAAAGCAAACATTTTAAAATGTCAATTATCCAGACAGCAGTTTCATTATTTGAAGGTCTAAGTCTTAAACAGCTCTTAAGACTGAACACTTTCTGAGAGCACATAACTGGAGTACAGGTGCTTTCTTTCAAGGATAATGCTATTTAGCCCAATATCTGCTTGAAACATGCATGAGATACTAGAAAATGCAACAAACATCCATCCAATTATTAAAATAAAACAGCAGCAGACATTAGGTGCATAGATTCAAAGGCACTTAGCAATAAAACCTGAATAATATTCTCAAACACTGAGGCAGTTTTTTTTAAATCAGAATACAGCATTGAAAATTTGCTCAGAAATATAGAAAATGTATGATAGGATAGAACACAACCTAATTCTGCTAAAATTAAACATCACTTTCATTCTTAATTTTACTTATTTTTATTTTCAACAAATTGTTGTAAGGGCCTTTTCAATGCACACTCTGAGTGTACTGGAAAATGGCAAAAGGTGAACTGGATCCAAGTGCAAAGATGAACTTGGTTTATTATGCCTTTGCTGCTCAGCAGCAAAGGTAAAAGGCGAGTACAAATAAACAAGGGAACAAAGTCCCAAAACATACATACAAAAGTTGCTGAGTATTACATAAGTCAGCTGTATTAGTTTAGTCAGTGTATTAGGTTTAACAATAGAATTGTGATCAAGCTAGAGTAATGTATAATCACAAGACAATGGCATACGATAGGCTTACAAGACTTTTCACTGACTAAGTGTGAAGCTCTGTGTTATTTAGGCACTCTAATGATATTGGTGCAATGGGAAACAGATGCGGGTGGTTAAGGTGGAGCGTGGAATGCAGGCCGCTGCTTAGCAGTCTGGTAATTGGGAGCGCTGGAGATGTGGCATGACAATTGTATCCAAATACAATACACATTTTTTATAGGCTGAGTGTGCCACTTGTTTCAAAAACAATTCTGGTGCAAAACAATGCAAAAACAATTCCATGGTATAAGAATTTTGGAAATGCTATAGCACGCAAATATTCATGGTACATATTTTATAACAAAAGTAAACAGTTGTTTCACATTGCAGCGCGAGTGTGTCCATAAATGCAGTAGTGTCAATATTCCAGTCTATTAAGGTCAGACTCCCTATGCCAGCCCAAGCAATTTAGAAGAGAGAGAAAGAAATGTAATGGTAAGGTCACGCACCACACTAGAACTTAAAATCTCAATGTCGTTCATCTGATCACTGCGTTCTCAACATTCTCAGACTCCTAAAACTTCAGTGTTTGTTTAACCACATTATCTTGGGGAAATTGATTGTGCCTTTAGTCTTTAATCAAACATAAATAACTACATCAAGGTAATTGAAAAGTTTGGATTTAGGGAGATCCGTAGACACTAAGCATGAAAATATAGCTTACTGGGAAAGTTTTTTTGTATTTCCTAAAAGTTGCTGTCGCTTTTGGTTAAGTAGTTGCCACAGTTGAATTGACAACAGAGTAATAACAACTCAATTTGCGACTAACGTTTGACTTTTAACCCTATCTAGACTGGGCTTTTTGGGGCTTCCTGGGGCCCTACAATCATTTTGGTATTATTATGATCTTTTATTGTGTCATTATGACATCATGTTTTGATTTTTATTACCCAGAATGCTTTGCTTATTTTATCCCATAGTGCACCAGCTCCGAAAGGCCACAAAATACTCGAAATTCTACTTATGTTTCGTGAAAATAGGTTTTCATTTACTCAGAATGTTTTTCTTAGAAGTTCAGGTCAGAAAGAAATGAAAGTAAACTTATAAAGGATTACAGGTTTGCATAAGCAAAACTTGCTCTGTTCTTATCGTCAACTTCTTTGTGTTTAGTATATTGATTTCAATATAGAGCCTAAAGACCACCTTAATAATGGAAAAAACATCTATTTGTTGGGAGTAGAAGCTTTCATCATAGGAAAATAAAAGGAATCGATGAAATTTGAGGGAATATGTACCTCAGTCAAAGATATAGTCCGCCATCTTGGATTTTGGCCCTTTAAATTCAATGACGTCATCAAATTAGCATAAATTAATTCTACTTAACAAAGCTGACATTAAAGTACGTAAGATATTGTAAACATAATGGAATAAGTATATGTTAAAAAGAAAATCTGGAAACTACATTGATGAAGCCGAAATCGGCAATTTTTTGTCAGATATACCTGTTAGAAAACCATTGCCATGAAAATGGCGAAGATGATGGACTTGACTTATTGGTACAAAATTGTTCCCAGACAAGTTTTAGGAAAAGTCACAAAGTTTGGTGGTCCTAGCTCAAGCCGTTCAAAAATTATACGACGTGAAAATTGGTGCGGGCATAAAAAGCCCCGCCCGGTCTAGATAGGGTTAAGAGATGTTTTTTCAATATTTAAAAATACAGAATGGAGTTTATACACACCATGTAGTGCAGCGGCGGCCTTAAGCATCTGGGTACCTGTTTCAAAAGCCAATGTGGAGCCCTAAAAAACATAAATGCGAAAAAACAAAGAGTGAAGATTCAAGTTTGTTTGCATCAATAATGGCTTATTTTTGGACTTCAGCTAAAATTCCTGAATTCAATATGTACACTTTCAGCATCATGGACGGCTGTACATACAAAAAATTCAATCAATTCCCTTAGGCCAGACCAATTTATTGTTTTGGATGGCAGGCCACCAAAATTCGGAGGTGATCCGATGAATGGTTCTCAAGAAAATTGAAAGACATATATAGGCTTCAAAGCGCATTACTTCCCCAAACCCATTCCCATTTACGTTTCCTAATTAGCAAATGTGTGGTAATTTGTTCAGTTGCGAGGATCAATCAATAAAATTACTGTCCATTTCCCCTTGACTAGGATGGTTATTCATTGCAAAGTTATGAAGCATTTTCCTATTTCACATTAATGGTGACATAAAACGTCAATGACTTTCAAAGCTTCTGAATTCCTGTAGCTCACAAAACGGTATACATATTGTTTTTCTGTGTCAGTGTCTGGCGCCTTGATCTGGTTTCATTTGAAATATAACTTATTTCCATTTGTTTCATAATATTTTTATCACTGTCCTGGTGTCTTTTTTGTCCTCTTTTGTTCGCTTCATCATTTTGTTGCATGACAGCTTACACCTACGCCTATCCTGTGAAATTTTGACTTTTCTGGTTGAAACTTGATGTTTATTTCAGATGATTTAATAAAAAAAAATGGCACTAAAAATATATGTATGCGTAAATGTGACACATTTTTTAAAAACTGAAATGTGCAGCTCAGCTCAACAGCCTACACTGTTATGAACTGACTGAATTTAACAGTTAAAATAACGCATTGTTTCCTGGTTATTTTAACTCTAGTGGAATCCTGCGCACATTTAACAGTGGTTTACACTAACATACACGGAACTCTTCTGTAAACTAATGGTAAAATTACAGTTAAAATACCTGGCAAAAAAGGTGCCAGTTAAATTAACTGACAAAAAAGGTGCAAGTTTTTAACAGAGTAGGTGTGTTACAAACTGCGGACTTCTTTGTGTACTTAATGCGTCACTGAATTTGAAATTAAATATGAACGGTGCGAAGAGCCCTTATTCTTTTTTGCTTCTTAGGGGTTGGGGTTACTGGATTGCTCTACAAAATAATCTTACTGTTATAAACTGGCACCTTTTTTGCCAGTTATTTTAACTGTAATTTTACAATAAGTTTACAACAGAGTTGTATGTTAACTGTAAACTGCAGTTAAATGTGCGCAGGACTCTACTTACAGTCAAAATAACAAGGAAACAATGCATTAATTTAACTGTTAAATTCAGTCAATTTATAACAGTGCTCTAGGGTAATGATACAGTAAAATTTGGATGTAATTCAAACTTCTACATCCCACCAATATAATTTAATGTCGCTTGAGTGGATTAGATTTAGAAGCACTAGATGACTTGTATTGCCAGATCTAAATTCAAATTTGCATTGTAGCTACAAGCATTACAGAACGCTGGGTGACACAGTATCCCTCCGCTTTATAGTGAACAAGGCTGCCTTTGCCATTGCCATGAGTTTGATAATGTGTACAAAACCATGGATAGTATTTCGACCTTGTTCACCATATTAATGTGTTCATTCAATTGAGTTGCCTTCTGAAAGAAAGAGCATGTTTTTTTTTTTCGCCCTAAGTACATTTAGCTAACGTAATGTTAAAACGCGGCACATTGTGTAATGTTAATGTTATGCACTGATAAGTCCGAGGCGCTAGCAACACTGGCTAAGGTGACCACTGCATTTCCGAAATTCCCAGAGTATAAGCAACCATAGCTCTTTGGCAACCATCAATTGCAGACGATGAATAATTAATACACTTCTTAGTCAGCTCAGTCTTCATGCAACTAATATATAACAGAGAACACCAGGGACTCCAGCCACTCGAAGTCTGTGGCCAGCTCTCCTGTGATCTGGAAAAACCTACTACATATGTCACTTTTGGGAGAAACTGAGTTTGAACCTCATTTGCAGTAATTAAGAGTGGTGAGAATCTTAAAACACTAGCTATTAGAGTTATTTGAACTGTCAAAATCAAGTTTTTATCATTTTTTTCGGTTGGGAAAAGTCCAGAATCGAAAGGTTTTTGTTCAGTTGCAAGAATACTTGCCACTGATAAATTCACTAGGTTTTTCCAGATCACAGGAGAGCTACATTATGCTAGCTAGGTAGCCAAGTTGCCAACTCTGATTTCGGCCATTCAGTAAAAACTTTCGGAGGTCCGAAATCACTTTCCTTTGCGAGCGCAGATCTGCGTCGCTCCTGATCGGCCCGTTTTAACTAATGCGTACCAAATAATTAGAAAATTAATGTATTAGTGCAAGGAATATAATCAACGTTAGTCATGTAAGAATTCCAACAATTTGAACCTGAAGAAAAGGGGCCCGGATAGGCTCTTTTCACTTTCTGTAACTATCGTATTTCATTTACAGAGCCGTGTTTTCTCCTCATTCACCGCAGCTCCTAGAAGGAGCCCCTATTAGGGGGCTTTCGAGGCACCGGCCGGGGATGCGCTATAATGGCTTAATGGGGTTTTTATGAGTCATTGCTAAATGTGCTAATTTGAGTGGCCGTCAAGGATCCCAAACTTTTGCCTTTTATGGGGGCCCCAAATATTTGCCCAGTTTGCCTCTCCTAACGGTGCATCTCAGCATATTTTTTTTCAGCCACGGTTTAGGATGTTAACTCTTGCCTAGGGCCCCCTGAATAGCGGGGCCCTTTTCAAATGAAACGGTTGAAACATAGGTAATGCCGCCTATGATGCAGAGAGATGCAGTGATTATGGACCACTCTTAAATTCAATGCATACCGCGCATTTCAATGTCAAATCAAGGCTTGACTAGCAAGACAAGGAGTGGCCATGTCGAGGGGTTTTCTGATCGCAATACACGTTTCCAATGGTTTTATTAACCGAGGCATTAGCGGTGACCTGATCAGGTCATGACTAAGAATACAAGATTCTGTTTATCACATAACTAAATTAGATAATTTAATACAAAATAAATGTAATTCCCGTAAGCCCCTGAATAGCAATTCCCAATACATGTTACCACTGAGCTAACGCCATCACTCTGCTAACTTACACTGTGGTCAAGCTATCACTCTTGCATTTGAACTTGCAATGGTTTGTATTGATCACTTGTACATGATAAGCTGGGCCATGGAAGACGTACTATCAATAGTTTGCTGTGTGTAAAAAATCTGGGACACATGCCGAATCACGGTTTTGAACAAACTAATGTTACATAATGGTTATGGAAAGGTACAGTGAGCAGGCTAGCTTAGTAACGTTAACTCAACTGTAGGAGTGGCACTTAACTAGCCTGCTACAGTGCTAAGCCATACCGATTTAACCGACGTGACTCTCAGTATTCAGTTTAGCTAAATATTAACAGCATGACTTATCATGGAATTTTTTTTTTTTTCCAAGCTCCCAGACAATTAAATTTCTACAAATGTGATATGTACCTAGGGTAATAATCAAAGTGAGCATTGGTCATGAGTTGGGCTGTGGAAAAAGTACTACAGTTATATGATAAAGAAAAATCTGGAACAAATGCCAAAAATCAGTCTTCTTCCACAGGTGAAAGTTTTGACTGTGGGAGAACTCCGCCTCCATATTGGAAAGCAAGTACCTTTGATTGACAGCCCCCTGGTTTAATGGTGTCGAGCATTTACCAAATGGAAAGGCCACGATTGGAAGAACAGGCAGCCAGAAACAGAACTCTGATCCAATGGAAATCAAAATCATCAGATCGACAGGGCTATCGGCCAATGGATTGGGGAGGCACCAGGGGGGCCAATCATATTTCGGGAGGGGGGGTGCCACCTCGTGCCCCATTTTAGGACCGCCCCCGAGTACACATAAAAAATAATTCACAAATCAGCGCTTTCAGTTTTAATTCTTATTTAGCACACCGTATCAACTTCTAATGATTTGGGTTTCTAATTAAACTTGCAATCCCTTTTAACCAAACGTGTTATGATTTGTTTTCAGCAACATTTCTGTGTTGATATACTGCCACATCTTTTTTGTTTTTCCTGGTGAGACATTTTTAGGGCATTACTTGTTTACAATATGCCGTCGGTGAAAGAGCACAGCATTGCATTCCAGAAATTGTTTTTTATTTCAGAGTAAACACAAAGGTTAACAGTTTAGAAGAATGTCTACATTTTCCTTAAGCAAGTGATATTAGTCATAATTGTGATTAGCACCTTCATACCCCTTTAATAAAATCACAAACAAATCACTGTGCACAAATTTGAATAAGCATATAAAATTCTGTCGCTAAATGTAAAATTGAATGAAAATTGATTGTTTAAAAATGTTTAATGAGAATGGTAAACAAGTGAACAGATTACCCAATGATCTCCACATTTCATTGTTTTTTCACGCCAAAAACCCATTAAGAAAATTCAGTATTTACATGAGTCAATGTTTTTGATATGAGGTAATATCTTCTATTATTAAATGCAAACTTTGCCCTTGGAATTTCTTTCAACAAAATAGATTGAGCAGCAACACATTGTATACCTTAGATTGATCAAAGTTGAAACCTTTTTTCGTTATAACAACAAAGCAGATTCAAGGCATTTTTTTCTTACAGACAGTCATGCATTTCTGAAGGCTTGCATGTCATGTTAATCCGGAATATGTCGCGCTGCACTGCACTGCTTCTTGATTTATCAGAACAATTTGCACCTATCTTGTTTCATTTTATAAACTTTGTTAGAAAATGAAAATAACAAATACAAACAAATTAATACAATTTTTTAGGCCGCTATCCTAAATTTCAAGATTCCTTTCACTTCCCATTATTCACAGCTTTCATTGTGCCATTTGAGGCTGTTTATACGACTTAAAACCACTTATATTTTGCGAAAGTATGTGACAAACACAAGCGCAAAGTGTTTAAATATTTTGAGTAGTAGGCTACATTGTTCTCAGTGGTAACAGGAACAAAACCTTGCAGCTTGTTTCTGTACCTTGGAAAATCACAGTATATATGATTAATTATTCAAACATACTGTCGGTGCAATACACCTATACTAAAAGCAAAATAAATGCAGGAATACACCTTAATGGGTCGTATAGACAATGAAACTCGTGAGCACTCATACACAGACAAATTTGGTAAATTTACAAGTGCAATTAGGTCTCCCTTCAAAGTAGAGTATCTGTCTCAGGTCTGTGAAAAATGCAATAAGCCACCACATAATGAAAATGCACAGAAGTCTACAAAAGAGAAGCATGGATAAGTAGGCAATCACAGATTCATAGGACGTATAAATATATGCATGTCATTCTCAATATAAACAAGCATCTGCGCATGCAGTGCTTTGAGTCTGTCGAATCATTAGCATTCCCTGCCAGTATCCCAATTCTGAATTAATGCAAATGATTGTACTTTCATTTGCCTTCTCTCTCACTCTCTCTCTCTCCCCATTTATCTCCAGAATATTAAAATGGGGGAAACTGTGCTCCAAGGCATGACAAACAGATGCACATATGCAAAGAAATATGAGAAACAGAAATGTATCCTCATTAGAACCACTGACAGAATACTGAAATCCCCCTCACCCAATGAGTAAACACAAGGCCGCACTGACAGCACCACACTGATATGTAAAATAAGCTCATTTTCAACTGAAAAGATGCGTGCATTGAGCAATCTGACAGTATCAGAAAATGTACAGTAGTTTTTTGATCAGTGAAACAAGCATACTGAATTATAAATTATCCATGCATTAAGGACATGGAAAATTGCATAACCACTTCAAGCTAGGTATGCGTCACTATGCTTTATAGAGGTTATCTCAATTTAAAAGTAGTTCTTGATCAGTTAAGCATTTTGTAATGGACAATTCAATAGATAAAACTCCCGCACACTGTCCATTCCGCATGCAATTATTTATTCACAACGTTTCGGTCAAAAGACCTTCGTCAGAATTTCAACTGACGAAGGACTGTTGACCGGAACGTTGTGAATAAATAATTGCATGCGGAATGGACAGTGTACGGGTGTTTTATCTACTTTTCTGATCTGCGACCCTTTTTGGGCTTTCTCCTACGCACCTGCCCCAAAAAAGAGGTGTGCGAAAGCCTTCCTTTTTTAATGGACAATTCAATAAAATTCAATACAAAAATATCAAACAATATCTACAGTAACTCTTATGATTGGCACAGTTGAGATATATTTGCTTAATATTATATTCAGTGATAGTCAACTCCAGGAGTGTCAAACTGGACCGTAAAAGGGCCAAGGGGCTGTACGTTTTCAATCCAACCAAGCAGAAGCACACCTGATACAACTAATTTAGAACTAATCTCAGTCTGCACAGTTGGTTAGTTGTTTCAGGTGTGCTTCTGCTTGGTTGGAATGAAAAACTGCAGCCCCTTGGCCCTTTTACGGATCAGTTTGACACCCCTGGTCTACTCCATTGAGTGAGATGATCTAAATGCTATATATTCCGAACATATTGCCTTTTAAATGCATCAATCAGGAACACACGGTACTAAAGGACCAGGTATTCTACTATGACAGAAGGCACAGTCGTTTATACACTGGATTTTCAACTCTTTTCTTGGGTTGAAGATCTCTGACCAAAAGCTTGCTCGTTAAATAAGAATCTTTTGCACAGATTTGAGTGTGGGATGCCTCATTTTCATTTAACATTAAAAATGTCAATTATTAAGTTGAAGACTTCACAAATAATCGAATCTCACTGCAGTCTGACTTAAACTGTTACCAACTATTGACCATTTGATTTAGGAGTCAATCTAAAAAATAAGACTGCTATTTTCTTCAGCCAACAAATCCTGATGGTCTAAATGGATGCTCCAGCTCTAATAATCAATTTTACAAACCAAGTCTTAAAAAAAGAGCTCACAAAAAATATTCAGTCCTTAAAATTGCCTTTATGGGAACAGTATATTTTGGCTGCAAGCTATTTGTTTTTCAAAGTAAACAATTGCTTCGTATTGCATCCAGTATCAGCAGTATGAGGAACTTGCCCATAGTATTCTAACACACAATCATTGCAACTATTATTGATTTTTGCATTTCTGGAACTCCAGATCTGAACATATGAATGACTCATTTGAACACAAGTGTGCAATTAAAAAAAGAACCATGCCCTGAAGCACTATAAGAACAATAGGACTGAACACGTTTTCAAATATCGGTCTGAGTCCCGCATTCTTTCCTCACTGTGGGAAGGTTAATACTTGACTCACTCAATATCTCGCCTGTGGATGTACAGAGAAGTATTGATCTTTCACCTGCAGTGTAATCATCTCTGGCCCGCCTGGGTTGCCTTTCTACATGACCATTGCATACACTACCACCGCTGATACTGCACTGCCCGTTCTCAGTGATGTTAATATGCAATCATAAAAGCAAAAAAAAAAAGCAGGTCCCTTCTCAACCTTGGCCAGCACAGGGCATGGATGTAATCATTTTCCTCAATCAGAGAGGCAGTGTTTTTACATTACAAAATAGGTCTTCTGGGTTTTTCTCATTTTCTGTGAAAATTACTAAAATGTCTCCGGAATATATTGGATATCGGGGGGGTCACAAAATGCAGTATACGTCTATGTTATATCTGATATTTGCTATAAATTCCCCATGGCCACACACGAAAAACAAATCTAATTCTTGCTGAGTATTGGAAAATATTAATTGAGCATTTCGATGTAGACGTGTTTTGTTTGGTCATTTACAAGTTCAATTATTATTTTTTTTTTATATATAAATATCTTTGCGTAGGCTATGATATTAAACAGCCCGCTGAAGTTAAATTGCCCATGCATACATAAATATGCCAAAATTATATGAAGTAAAATGCATAATATCTATGACTGTCTTAAAATAATTGTTTATTCTGTGACAGGTTCCCTGAATAGCCGAAGTCATAAATGAAATTGCAAGTCCAAACAGCCAGTGTGTCAGCCAATCAGGAAAGGTTTTCCGACTTTCCTCTGAAAACTATATTTATCTCATCATCCATCACTGATCGGTGGGTTGGGCCTGTCTTTCTGTGACATTAATTGATCGATACTTGCACTCTCTCTCCTTTTGCGCCCGAAGCACAGTGTATAGGCTGACCTTTGTGAAGGAGACCGAGGGGAATATGAGACATATTCTTTCTCTGAATCACAGTAGTGGATCTGCCATATTTGCTGAGGCAGCAGTCCACTGTGCTACAAAGCAACACATGCAGGGAACAGATTCTTCCTGATGGCCTCCCTAGCAGCCTGATGTTGGCTTGACACAGATGAATGGGTATGTAGGAATGGAAAGAAAGGGCATTGGGGTGGAAAGCTGTCTCTCTTCAGGTTCATTCCAAATGCAGGTAAAGAGAAGAGACAAATAAGTGGCAGGGGTTTCAGAATTTACAGACTCGCACACCTTGGAGTGCAGTGATATTTCGCACACTCTAACAGAGGTAAATTATCACTTTGTTCATCACCCCAGAATGCAGTGTAATATCTTTGCTGTGCCCCTGAGGTAAATGGGAAAGCAATTTACTGAACCCAAATTTATTTTTTGAGGCTGGTTTCTATATTGCTTGGTAGACTTTCACCTCTGTGAAAGACTTAAGCTAATTTCATGTTCTAGAGCCAAATTTTTCTGCATGTGCTACATCTAATCATATGCACACAGACCAGTTACTAAATCTATTCCTATTCTCCTCTAGTCGCAAGGACCGACTGGTATTTTTCTGACACGGCTACAAGCAACTTTGCGAAGAAGTGAATATTGAGGACGTAGTTATGTTTCTGGGGGCATTTTCCATGTAAATTAGATGGCACCAGTGGAAGTATCATTCAAATAAGGTTGCGCAAGGCAATCTTTGAATCTTTCTGATTCATAAAGCAGTCCACATATACAATTTGCCAGAATCAAGTCTAATCTGCAGAACAACCTATTAGTAATTTCACCAGAATAAGCCAACAAACAGAATAATGTGTCCGTATTTAAAGGTAATAATATGAATAAAGTATCATAATTGCATCATGTTTCATTGTGTCATCAAATTTTATTACTTTTATTTATATATATGTATATATATATATATATATATATATATATATATATATATATATATTTGGCATTGATAATAATTTAACTGTGGAACGAGTATGCCATTTCTCACAGCCAGCCTTACCCTACTGCAGACTAATACAAGGGCATAGTTGACTAATATTTAGGACATGTCAGTTGCGACATAAAGTGATACTCAATAATAATGATTGCTGGAGTTTATTTGATTCAACCCATTCAGTTTGCAACAGTAATTTTAAGCATACGGAATGTGTGCTGTAGTCTACATTTTCATCGACTGACTGACAGTAAAATACATAATTGCATTGAGGCAGAGACACATTTACGTTCAATGTAGTAAACTTTACTGACAAGGAGCACCGGAGACATGCTTCATTGAAGGTCATGGATATCTGTCATCCAAGCGATCCAATTGCCTTCCCCATTGCAGTGAAAAAAACAATTGCCCTTGCCTTATATGCCAATTTTTAATTCATTCTGTTACGACAAAGTGATTTTTTTTAGCTTCCAGATTTGAGCTTTGGATTCAAGTTACACTGGATGTCCAATAAAGAGCAAGGCCATGACATATTACCAGTATGTCAAAGATGCTCAAGCGTCATACTACCATTGGCAAATTTTAAAGCGCTCAGCTATAGCCTCTCAGTGACTGCAATCAATGGTAATATCCCTCCAACACCCAGGTGATTGTGATAACTTGGAGGTCATATGACTTTGTCATACAGGACATAATTCCAGTCATATGCTGGCTAATACACTGTACAGCTACTACTATATAGAGAGGCATGAGGTATCCAGAATACACTGGAGCAGTAGGCAGTATGTAGTAGATAAAGAAAGAAGAGTGCAAGGCATCCTACTTCACTGAAGCTGAAGCAAGCAAACAATAAGTATGTGATTTCCAACATGGCCATTGTTCCCTCAGTGAACACCCTGTATGCCTTTAAGATTTTTTTTCAAAAAACAAAAATGCTCTTAAGTTTTGCACCTTAACAAAGTAAGAAAAGTTAATTGCGTGTATGCCTCGTCTTGAGTAAACAAAATGCATTTGGGAATGAGGCTGCAATGGTCCTTGCGTGTATGACCTATAAAACGGGGCCCCTAGTGTTACTGAAAATCTTTTACAACTCTTTGGCGGCTCTTCTGTAAGTATGCAGGTAACTCTTTTTAATCCTTATCTCAACATCCTCTAACAAATATTATCACCACAAGCCATCCCTTATTAATGCATTCTGGCTTTCATTTTTTATTTTTCACTTTACTTCTTATTCACAAATCATTATTCTTTTATGTTTCAACAAATGTCAGCCATTACTCCTCAACCTCAGTCCTCGTAGCTTTGGTTCTCACAGTCAAACCAGCCAGATTGGTCCAAAATCATAAACACCATAATAATACTGCATGCTAAAGATGGAATACAGGCTAATCCGACCACTTTTTAATCCATCCCACTGAAGGCCTAATAATTGTCATACACCCACTGAAAGATGGGTAATAATTTTTTTTGGTAAAAAGCAAATTATTACTTTTGGTAATTCCACCATCAGCCACGATGAAAAGCATTCACCCTGGGCCAGTATAGATCAGAGGAGCAGAAGGGGCAGCAGAATGGGCCTCAGTATGACTGCTGATGTCAAGGAGTGACTGGTCACTATGTCCAACTCATCAGACAGATTCATAAAAAGGAGTCAATACCAGGGGTTCTGCTTACCCAGTCCAAAGGATGACTAAATAAAATGCCCAAAACCTGGCTATTGGGGCTTCTGGAGGTTTGAGTGTTTATTGTGTGATTTACTGGAGGGGAGGTTGGTTGAACGATCAGTCTCTAGATCTGAGTGGGCTGATGGGGTAGCTCCGAAATGCAAACATATTTTTTGTGCCAGTGTGTTACAATGGCCACGCCGCAGCCTGCCGGCTCTCCCCCTTCAGAGATCACAGAGGTACTGAGCACAAATACCTGATTCAAGAAAAAGTACAGATTCTCATAGAAGAAACACTCTGATAAACATACTCTGGCACCATTTCCAATCCTTGTAGTACCTTTCCCAATGGCAGATAAAAATAAAGCTTCCGGTAAACTCACCTATTCTCTTTCGTGGATGCGATGGAGAGGTCAGCTTGTCCAATTAAATCAAAGTGGAAGTTAGGGGACTGTCTCCTTCATTCCTCAGATTATATCTGTGAGAGCAGAGGGAAGGGGTAAAAGAAAGTCACCAAAGCAACAGTGTAACTCAGGTGAAAGACGCCGCATTTCTGTAAATGGCTCATTGTTAGGTTCCTTCATCACAACAGACATGCTTTAAAAGCACCACCATCAATGAAAAACAGCAAATGATGTGTTTATTCTGTGAGAATACTTCGTTGAATTTTAGACAGCAACAATACTAAAAACATGCAGAACTGACAAAATAACGCATAAAAACATGTACTGTAGATTACTCCAGTCAAAGGACCAATGCAGAGATTCATTGTTGTTTCTGGTTCCTTGCACTAGGACAAAATCAATACAGAAAGTGTCTATCCTCTTGCAGTGGTGCAGGCTGTGTTGACTCTGCTCCAATTTATCAGACAGTATAACAGTACAATTTAAGGCAGGACACGGACAAGGAGGAAAACGGAACAAACCACAAACCGTGCATCATCTTGTGAAAACATCATTTATATATCTGGTGGAAGGGGCACCCAGACCCATTCTAATCAGGACCTCGCTCTTGCAGCAGATTTAGCTGAGCATAAGCCACTATGTCCCGAATGCAGCCCAGAGAAAAAGTAAACTAAATCACCATCCAGCATTCATTCATAGTGAGGTGCTTCTCCATTTATTCAAATTAACTGTGCTAATGTTTAAAAGTTGATGAGGCATCAATTACTGCATTATTCAGAATAGATCTGGCTCAGCAGGGCACCATTTCAACTGAGATCAACCAGCAAGAGGGTGCTGTGCTAAAACTTTTGTGGTAGCAAGATCCTCTCTTCTAACTGCTGGAGTCCCTGCTTAAACAAGTTGAATACTGTCACATGCCCATGTGCAGGGCATGACTGGAGATATACAGAATTAGGAGATGGAGCAGAAAACTGACAGACAAAAGCTATAATTTATGGGATTGAGACAAAGACACTCTATTTCACTCAGTGAACTCAGTCTGGGAGGCCTGGTAATCGTTGTTCAACAACAGAAGCCAAGTCATTCAAACAGTAAAATCATATAGTGCAGTGTTAGTAAATCTAGAACTTGATTCTCATGATATTGCTTGATATAGCATACAAATCATAATCAAACATGAACTGTAGTTGCCAAAAACACAATGAATTACAAAGAAAAAAATTGTTTTTCCCCCCAGGGGAATCTAGCATGATATGACAAAAAACAAACTGAATATAAAGAAATGAAAAATGTAGAAACTGATTTCAAACCTCCAGTTTTCCTGCTCAGTCAGTGAGCCTTTTTAAATCGATATATTAATGCACTGAACTCAACTCTTGTCCTTCGATAAGTGACCTCGTTTCTCAGAGATACTAAACTAGTCATTTGTTTTTTACGAAGTATTACGCTCATTCCGCCAAGACCTAATGGGTAAAGCCCCACAAAAATTCAATTGAAGAAAACTGGAAGTTATATTTGGCTCTATAAAAACTCAATCCGCTGTCACTTTTAGCCTCACTCATCTGGCAGGCTGGCTGTCGACAGTGTCCCTCAGATGCTGGAACAGCCACCACCGGCAGAGAGCAGCCTGCTGTAGTCTGCATGCTGCTTACTGCCCCTCGTCCTCTCAGTAAATAAGCTGGGGAGGACAGGCACAGATGCTGGGGGGAGGGACAGAGCCATGCTGTGACCTTGACTCCAGCATCAGTGGAAGCGATAGGCAGTCTTAGTGGCTCCTGAGTTTTCATGAGACCAACTACCCGCCCCCCCTTCCCATTCTAACCCTGGACAAACCTACAGTGAAATCTTCGCCAGCAGATACAGGGCAGACAGCAAGTATACTAACACCACCCTGTTGTGCCCAATTTGAAAAACCAGGACATCAGTGTTTACAATATAAACAAACTGAAAATTGACAGCCATCACTGTTCAAACTGCTGAATGTGAGTTAGCGGGAACCAGGGGAAAAGCTCTGCAGCTCACTTCAGGTACACCTGAACATGTCCCCATCTGCTCCCAGCAATAGTGCACCCATTCCTTAGACACCCAGCCACACACACTGCCAGCTTGCTCAAAGCAGGCTGCATGTCTGTCAATCACCGGGAACCAACAACCTGAGATGTCACAGAAAACAACAGCCAATGCAAAATAAGGACAGAAAAGGGCAATAGATTAGCCACTTAATGTGTAAAAAGTAGGGCCCGCGGCAGTGCCATGCCTCTCACTGAAACAATTAAACTAATTACCCACCTGGCAGCTTCTGTCCCCCCTCCTGCTCACCATATCTCGGCCCATGGCTCAGATGCCGGCCAGGTGAGATCCACCGCGCTTCCCTGTTCCTCCTTCCTCTCTCTTTCTTGAGAGCTTCATTGTGACAGGAGCGAGAGAGAGAGAAGTGCTCCGGTGTGCAGGCTTGTGCAATCTTCTCCCAGCTCCTGATAGGCTGAGGGAGACCGACCAAGTCCCTGCCTTAGCCTGTGAAGCGCCGCGCTCCATCACGGAGGAGCCCGCTGCCTAGCAACCAGCTGGAGCAGTCAAAAGAGGCAGACGGCTGTAATACGCATTGCTGTTTCCAGCGCCGCGCGAGGTAGTGAGAATAGGATGGAGCTTCACTCTTTACACAGTACACACCCCATTACTTTCCTTTCAAAAGGAACCAGTGAGACCTCTCTGAACTTCAGTATGAAGTTATTTTCACTTCCACCCTTCGGTAAATTAAAAACATGGCAACACTGGGAAAATACCTGGTTTGAAAACAAAACCCAACAGTTTGCTTTTATTTGGTGGATAAATAAATTTCCTGGCTTTTTTTTTTTTTAAGATAAATTCTAATTTTACAATTGACTGTAGTAGCATGCATATAAAATTAAAATTTCTGGGGGGAACGAAAACAAACTAAAGTTCTAACCAGCCCATGTTCTGCTCTGAAATAACAATGACAACATTCAGTTGGATAAGACAAACATGCACAATGTCAGTGGCTTTATGTAATTCATTTTAATTGCCTTCACCACAGATTGAAACTTGGGCGCCTTATAAACCAGGCCACTTTATTATGTTTGCCCATCTAACCTATCAAGAGAGCCTTGTAAGGAGTTAAATTAACCAATAGTGTATTTAAAAGGTATTTACAATGTTTTTTTTTGTTTGTTTGTTTTTTTTTTTTGTGTGTGTGTGTGTGTGTGTGCTGTGTGCAGTAGACAGGGAAATTCATGCACTACGATTTGGGTATTGAAATTCAAAACATTATTCTACAGAGGAAATATTTGTGGTTAACTGTATCAACATTCTTTTGGAGTCTATGGCCAAGAGTGTGGAAAAAAATGTAATGTTAGTTTCATAACATATACTGCATGCCAATTCAAGACAATCAGCTAAAAAACAAATCAAAATTGTGAATAAAGTTAGATTCCTAATTGCCATGTCTGTAGTTTGTCATTTGTGTATTAATATCTGTGTTCTTGGTACGATGACCAACCCCAATCATAACAATGCTTTATTGCCGCATATTGTTTATAAAGTTACATTGGCAAGCATTCCCTCTGGTAGCTGATGCATTTATTTTCTTATGCATTCCTGAATATGAATGTTTTTATCAGATGAATCTCACGCGGACTTAATTTCAAACTAACCCTTCTTTTCAAGTTTACTTATCCAGGAGAAATGTTAACTTTTCTATCCCTAGGTTCCTTTTTACAGGTTATTATTTCATGGGAGTGAGCTGTACTCCTTCAAACAACCATGCAGTGTAAAGACAGAAATAGAAGCATCATTTCTCTCTTCCCTTCTTTCTCTTTTTGAGAGCCAAATCTATTTTAATCTTTTAAACTCATTACCAGTGCAGGGCTGCCTGTGGCACGCAGCCAGGATGAAACATTAATAAAGACGTCAGGTTCAATTCCACGACCATCACTTCATCCATTTTACCTTCATCTCATCCAGATTGTTTCACCTTTTTAAATGATTTTAAGGCAAACCTGCACTATATTGCTCACAGCAGGCTCATTTCAGATGATAAAACCAAAGGAACTCAGCCCTCAATTTAACATCCAGGGATGCAGGAATATTGTCTTTCTTCTGTATTTCAGTCTAGTTTGTGCAGTATGTGGTTTCAGTTTCTCCACAATGGATTTCAAGGATGATCAATCCCTGGGCAAACTGGAAAATTTGTGTCCATGGGACACAGATGTCCCCGCATCTGGGAAACTTGATAAAATCAATCTAAGTTCAAACACCTGAAAAACTGTCAAAATTTTGAAAAATTCTGAAACAAAGTGTGAGATGCACACCTTTTGGGTCCCAAAAAAAGCATGTGTATAAGCTCAATGAATTCTGTTGATAAGAAATGGATAGACTACATGCCCTACTACAGCAAATGGAGAGGAAAACTTCACTAAATTCAAACACCTTCAAAATCATCAATATTTTGAAAATTGAGAGACAATGTATGGGATGCGCACCAACAGTGCGCCGACAGAGCATATGTATTAGTTCAATGATTTCTATTGACCGGTTTTTAAGAAGTGGATAAACAATGCTCCCCATCAACCTGATCAACATCGTTTGGCCGGACAAGAATAACCCTGGGTAAAAATCGCTGGGTGAGGGTGACCCACAAAAAATCAGCTAGTCTGTGCATCCTCTACCCCCCAACATTTATTTTTACCAACCACTTCCAAAACACCAAGGTAGATCCAGCACCTACAGCTGTGCTGAGGGCTGTTTTCTGGGCTCCCTGAAAGACTGCTTCCCAAGATCACAATTTTGAATGAAATATGTGAGGACTCCAGATTTGGGCCCCCTCAAGCTGTGGACCCATGATGTCATCTACATACCTTTTACCCCAGTAGCATCAGTCCAGGTTGTCAGCAAATACTACACAAGTTCCTATTCAAGACTGATTTGGCTTCCATTATGTACAAGAACACAGGACCAGAACACATCGTGAATTTAAAACACTGTCTTCATCTGGCAACAACCCTTCTAATTTTCTCGTACAGAAATCGTCCCATCAATAAATTTTACAATGTTATATTTAAAGGAGGCAACCTTTATTTGGCAAATTCTAGGAACAAAAATTGCAACTCCAAATCTTCTATTATTCATTGGTCCAGAGCACTTGGCATCCATTTCTTCCAAAAAGACCAGACATACTGATTTGACTGAACAAAATACAAATTTCCACACTGTGATGATGGTCCATTGCGGATGCCTCCAAGCTCAGAAAATTTGACGGCGCTTCTAGACACTGTAAACATAAGGCTTCCTTTTTGCACAGTAAAGTTTTAACTGGCATTTGTACTGGTAACTACACATTGTAGTACTTATCAAAGGTTTGCCAAAGTAATCCTGAGCCCATGTGGTTCACTTACAGACAGATGACAGTTCCTGATGCAATGCAGTCTGACTGAAGATTGCGAGTATTCAGCGCCCTCGCTCTTTGTGCTCAGAAATTCCTCCAGGTTCCTTGAATATTTAAATTATATTATGCATCGTAAAGGTGAAACTTCCAAATCTGTTGTTATATTTCCTTGAAAAAAAAAAATTTATTTTATTAAAATTTTTGCACATTTGCAGGCAAATTGGCAATCCTCAGCCCATCGTTACTCCTGAAGAGCCGGACCTTTTCTGGCTACTGCTTTTCTTTCAAACCATGTCACAATCACCTGCTGACTTCGGCTGATTCTATACACATCATTGCGCAATTTTTTTTTCCCTCTCCAGTATTAGTTCAAAATTGCACTGTCCCACTTTTTTATTTATTTCTTTTTTTGAAAGCATTGCAGGCCTGAATGGCAGAAATGGTTGTATACTGCCCGTCAAAAAAAGTTGCCAGTTGGATTTAAATAAACAAATACTCAAGAGCCTATGATTGTATTATTATTGCAGTGATGAATACGTTTCAGCAGACAATAATTCTTTTAATCCTGACTGATTCAGTCCATAACTTCACATTTCTTAAACAACCATGTTGGAATACGTATCTTACGGTCGTTGAAAAGACGCCTCTTCATTTCAAGTGGGGCAAATTATTTGCCAACATCAAAAAAAAAAAAAAAAAAACAGCTAAGGAGATTGCCGTAATTAGTAGAATCGGCTCATGATCTGTCCAACAATTTATTAAAGCCTGGGAGGATAGGGGTGAACTGTCAACTTGGCGGAAGAAATGGGTTGTAGAAAAATCATGACTGATCCTGAGATCACTAAAATACTGAGTGAAGTCTCATCACAAAAAAAGAAAAAAAAATCAGCAGTAGCACTCATGGCAATGTTTAATTATGAAGGTAAGAGCATTTCCACATGTATGATGCAACAAGAACTTGGAGGATTAGGACTAAACAGCTGCATGGCCACAAGAAACCCACTTGTTTGTGAGGCGAATTGGGGACAAAAACAAGTTCATTTTGCAAGAAAGCATGAACATTAAACTGTGGGGCAATGGAAAAGGGTCACGTGACCTAATGGGTCCAGATTTCCCCTATTCCAGAGTGATGGGCACTTCAGGGTAAGAAAGGACACCCATGAAGCAATATACCTATTATGAATATTGCCCACTGTACAAGCCCCTAGAGGCACTGTTATAATCTGGGGTGGCTTCAATTGGTCAGGTCAAGGCTCTGCACTGTTCTGCAGCAATAAAATGAATGCAGCAGACTACCTGAATATACTGAATGACCAGTAACCTATCAACAGACTTTTTAATCCCTAATGGCACAGGCATATTCCAGGATGACAATGCCAAGATTCCTCAAGCTCAAATTCTGAAAGAGTGGTTCATTGAGCGTGAGGAATCATTTTCAAGCATGACTTGGCCACCTCAGAGTCTGGACCTTAACCAATTGAAAGTCTTCGGGATATGCTGAAGAACGCTTAACAGAGTGGTTTGACTCACCCATTGTCTGTACAATATCTCAGACAAAAATGAATGCAAATATGGCCAAAAATAAATGTTGTGACCTTCTATAAGATTGTCGAAGCAATATCACGATGAATGTACACCATGATCAAAATTAAAGGTGGCCAAACAAAATATTATACTGTGTGACTTTTTTTGGTCAGACTGAGTATATTTACAAATAAAATTTAGAAGACCAGATAAAACATTTAATAATTTGCCTTCATACAATCAAAAAATTTACAAGTCCCAGTAAATTTAGAAATCGCTGCTTTCTGTATCTGTGTGCATTCTTCATGCCGTGCCAACTTTTTTTCCAAGAAGGTGTTGTAAATGTAAAAGTGGGCTGTTGTCTCCATTCTAGCTCAGATTAAAAAAGAATAAGAGTATTGTGCGAACATTTACTGTAAATATTTTTTCACATTATTTTAGATTGTGAAAACCAAATCTCACTATTTAATCTTCCTGTCAATGTAAGAACACTGAACGACTAAAATGGAATACAGATGTTTTCCGGTTAATCATCATCAACAGTGAAACAATAATAATCTCAGTATATACCAGGGCCAGAGCTATTAGCAAAAACAACTCATTTTATGAGTTCTTTGACTATTCTGTGCAGAAATAACCACCTACCTGCAAACTGCAAGGTCAGCACAATGTGCACATCCAGCAGATGCTAGCCACTACAATTTCCACTAGGTGGCAGTTAGAACCCATAGAATTGATAGTCTATTTCAGCACCAGTTAAGTGTGCATTGTACTCTGCTCTCACCTGCTCCTCTACTGTCACTAATTTCAATGAGAGCCTTGGCATTCCATCAGTCAGCCGCGGGAAAATATATATGCACTCAATCTTAAGCTTTCAACATCGTTTTAACAAGAAGAATAATATTTTGGGGTTAATTCTAACCATTAATGAGACTCTTCAAGACACAGTTTGTATTCAGTCTGAGATTACAGGGCTCATTTTACTGTGGATGAGACCTGAAATATGATCTCAGCGTGTCATTGTTACTTCTTGCCACCAGAGGAAAGCAAAGGATTGACTGTGTTTTTCCTCTGGTTACTTGAGTGCTATAATCTTTATTTGCACCGGTGTCTTCTTCATTAAATTGCTCGGGGTCCCATGCTTTTTGCTCAGTTGTAGTGCATTCCTCTATGTCTTTGCTTGAATAAGGTGCAAGGGGTTCTTTATTGATTTTCTTGTGCTTTATTTTGGTCAAAGCAATCTCCACTGTTTTCCAGGTCTTGCATTTCTGATCTGGGCATTGGTCCACCTCTCTGTCCATTTCCCTGATCTGAGAGCTTATCCATTTTTAATGAAACAACCACAACAATATCAGTCAAAATAAAATGAAAATGCTGAGCAGAATGTAATCCCCTGCACATGAATGTAACATTTCAATGACTGGAACAATTGATAATACTGGCGTTAAAACAAGGTAAAAGAATCAATGGCCCCTCATTGTCTTAGTCAGGGGCCCCTGGTACTGGAAACACACTCCCTAAAAATGAGTTTATTTCATCCACAGTTGACACAGCCAAACTGTTGGTGCTCAATCAGCTTGAAGATGTCACTCTTGCAGAATTAAACAAAGAAATCAAATCATCAGATGACTGAAACCCACCCTCTGTAAGAGATTCTATAGCTATTGCTAAAACAGATCCAAATACTCACTGTGCTGTTAGCAACTGCAATGCCCCGCAAAATCTATTGAATGATACTCCTCTACAACAGGGGTCGGCAGGTAACGGGCTGCGGGCCAAGATTTTTCCTCGCCACTGGGTGGCGGGCCAGAGGCCAGGCTACGGCCTATTTAGACTCTGGGATAGGTGCCCCTAATGCCCACTCGCAAAAAACCAGGCCTACACCTTGAATGGTGAGTCTAATAAAAATTACTAATGACAATAAATAAACCATGTGGCCTGTGCACGAGCCCATCGGCAGTCTCTTTTGATAATTCAATAATCTTAATGGACTTAGCATCTCTTTCAATATTGAGTCATCTGCAATTGTGAAAAAGGCGATGATGGCAATGATAGGCACAGGTTAGGTATATTAGGCTACTAATTATAGTATATCTTGGGCTACTTTTATTTTAAAATACTTGGTTGACCGCCTCCTTACAATAATACAATGTTTGCTGTTTTGGTGGAAATAGCGTGCAGAGAGGCGTAAGTGAATTAAAACGATGTCTCTGTCAAAAGGTCTAAAGAGGAAAGTTGACAGCGAAAACAGAGCCTACAAAGAGAAATGGAGAGAAAAATTCGCGTTCATCTTACCCAGCTGTAGTAATGGAAAGCCCATGTGCCTCATATGCAAGGAAGTTATCGCGGTTTTGTATTATGTATAATGTCAGGTGGCATCACGAAACGAAGCATGGCTCCTTCAACGTTGCTTATCCGTTCCGGTCTGCGGCACGAAAACGCAAAATTGAAGCGCTGACAGATGGTTATACAAAGAGCAGCAGCATCCTAGTGCGAGGTCTAACATCCCGAGAAAAAGCCACAAGTGCGTCCTTAAAAGCGTCTTGGTTGCTTTTTTTTTTTCTCGTGCGTTTCGTTTCAGGAGCATCCGTGCTCACCACCTCTGCCGTTGCGCGACTGCCTGATCATCGTTTTATTTTATTTTAGGCCTACTTTGCGTAAAAGCCTTCTGGATTATGCCACAGTTACTGGCTTGTTAAATAAAACATAAACCTAGTTTCCTCTGTCGCTCTGACGCAAATAATTTGTTGCAGCACGACTGTTGGCCTGAAGTTCAGTTAAAGACAGCGCATCTTTTCATGGGCCGCCCCATTATGTCAAAAACGCAACTTTTCCTTTTTAGTTGAAGAAAGTGAAATAAAGACAACTAAGATTAAGAATGCAAATCTTGGCTCTGGTATTCTCTCGTTTGTGCTTAACATCAGGTGCCTGGTATCGCAGGAATAGCCTGCGTTTGAAAAAAAAAAACGCTTGGAGAGAGAAAAAAAAAAAAAACTGCGATCGGAATCATCTGGCGGGCCAATGAAAATCGTTCGCGGGCCAAAATTGGCCCACGGGCCGGCTGTTTCCGACCTATGCTCTACAAGAAGAGGTTTGAAGATTGTATTGCTAGATAATCATCTGGCAAAATAATAAAACTTAACAATTAAAAAAATCATTTGAAAACATATAGTGCTATTCAAAAGTTTGGAATCACGAAATAGGCCTATGGTGCATTTGCATGAAAGCTATTTATGCATTTTTGCAGCATTTTGCTTATCTGTAACACCATGCTTATCTGAGAAAGAAAAATCTATATCATACAAATGTATTTATGCTGATTTTATGTTTTATTTTCCCTGCTAAGATTCTCATTCGCTTTATGTTTTTTCAACTTCTTCCATGGAAGGATAAATACCATAAACTGATAAGCGATAAAATAAAGCCCTTGATATTGGTGAATGCAATCAACCATTTTATCTATGCATTTTCAACACACACACACACACAATGACCAAAGACAGACTGATGCAAAACAGAGCACCTCCTCAGAATTAAAAAAAAAGTCCAAATCTCTGTCTTCAAAACGTTAAAGTATGATCACAAAATGTACATTTTGAGTGTCCCCCTCTGAACATTCTGATGCTGATGCAATGATCACTCCCGTTAAAAAAGAATAGAGTTCTAGTATAAAAACTTCCAAAAAAAGTGTTACAAAAAAACATCCGGAGGAGTTCTCACTCTACTTTAACATGGGGTGAAGATGAACATACTTTCCATTAAGCAATACATGACACTGACCTTGAGGTGTACAGTTATGAGTGAACCAAAAGGGTTTTATATTTTTCTATGTGACCGCCCAGGTTAATTAAAGATTCATACACTCGGTGAGTGGCCACTTTATGAGGTAAACCTGAACACCTGCTAGCTGATGCATGATCTAATCAGCCTATTGTATGGCTCAATGCATAAAAGAATGCAAACATGATTAAGTTCAGTTATTGCTCAGAACACACATCAGAGGAGGACTTGAGATCTAAGTAGCTTTGCCCATGACATGATTATTTAGTATTCAAGAAAAAGTTGAACTCCTGGGATTTGCACACACCATCTCAAGAGCTTACATAACATGAAATGTTAGAGTTATATGGTAGGGTAAATATTTGACGTGAGCAACATGAATTGATGGTTCCAACTTGCCCTGTGTCAGTATTTCAGGCTGGTGGTAGTAGTGTAGTGGTGAGGGGGGAAAATTCTCTCCAAACATTTAAACCGTCCTATTATGTTCTGGGTCAATTTGACCCGACTTAATATTCAACGTCTCTAAAAACATGGTTGACATATTTTTTTTCTGCTAGTTTTTTTCCCCCCTAACTTTACGGGTAGACCACGAATTTCACTGAAAAAAATATTTCATATTCTGAACACATTTTGTAAGCATCTGTGTTGTTTGGGTCATTTTGACCCCAAGATCAATTATTACATAAAACCATAATTTTGATCTCGTTTTTGTAGTGTTGTTTGAGACTGAGGGCATGTTCAAATTAATTTCTCACTCATTTCACATTTGGTCTCATTCATTTTGCTATAATCATGTAAAATCGATGATTGATGTATAAGGGGAGGATGATGGAGTCGTGTTTTATTTACTTGGCTATTAAAATGGTCAGTAGAAAAGCATAAATGAGCTGAGAGGAGATTGCGTAAAACTTTCAGTTACAAACATCTTATGTAGTTTTACACTGCGGGAATCAAACTGACCTCAAACCAAAAATGGCTTATTAATCTGAATATAATAGGAGGGTAAACCCCTTAATACTAACCAAGCATCATTTAAATTCCACGGCCTACCTGAGTATTGTTGCTGAGCATTTGCGTCCCTTTATGGCCACAGTCTACCAATCTTCTAATGGCTATTTCCACGAGCATGACAGTGAGTTCACTTTACTGCAATGTATTCCACGGTCACCTGTTCTCAAACCGACGGAACACCTTTTGGATGTGGTGTTTCGCAGCATGAATGTGCAGGCGACAAATCTGTTGCAAATGCACAACGCTATCATGTCAACATGACCAGAATCTCGAGGGAATGTTTCCGGCGTCATGTGAATCTGTAGCTCAACCCCGTCATTTAGGCTTTACCCAGCATTAAAATGGTGTCTCTAATAAATTGGCGGTTAAGCAGAAAACTAGGATGTTTTTCCACTGCCTAAGTAAAATTAGAAATATACGTATAATTGGCGCGAGTCTGTTAAAAGGTAGTAGGCAAAATGTTATTACAATACGTTGTATTGCATATGGCAAATAATTCGGCCCCCTTCGAAATGAATTTGCGAATAGTTGCCACTGTGAGCGTTGCGCATGAGACGAACAACCGCGTTGATTTGTGGGTAACATAAAGTGCAGTTTCCCTAGAGTAGGGAACTGTGCCTGGAGTTTGGAAAGTTGTCAATAGTATATGTTTGTTTTTATTTTTATTCACTTTTCCATAACACAGGGAATCAGCTTAATTCTTTGGTCTAATGAGTCGCGTCCTTTCGTCGTTCTTTAGCGAGGCTTTCAAACGTAACTTGTTCTCGGCATACAAATCGGAAGATTTGCAGTCGAAGTTGACAGCTAGTTTCCCTGCACTTCAGCGAAATGAGTCTGAACGAACACTCGCTGCAGGCCCTGTCGTGGAGAAAGCTGTACTTGAGCAGAGCTAAGCTTAAGGCTTCGAGTCGGACATCAGCTCTTCTCTCGGGTTTTGCCATGGTGAGTAGTTTGTCTTCTGCAGCGGTGACATGACCATTAAGTTGCCAGTCCCAGCATTTTATTCGGTTTTCATGCGTGTTCCTTTTCTCCGTGCTGTAATTTGAACTCGCGTCAGAACTCTCATTAGTTAAGAACATACGCATTCATGGAAATTTTCTTTAAATATGGTTTTTGCACCCGCATTTGATCTGGCTAGCGGACATCCACTTATTCTGTGACATTATGACAGAGCGCTTAGAGTCTTTGCGTTTGAACTGGCATGAATAGGAAACAGCAAGGAAACGATGAATGCATCAAGAAAAGGCTTCTTGTTGCGAGTTATTGCATATAATCAAGTTTTATTAGATTCGTCAGTTGTCACTTGTTTTAAGTAGGCAGGGGAATCTTCAGATGACCACTTGCGCCACGAGGTCCGAGAATTGCAACATTGTTGCTATCAAACGAAAATTCTAAATATAATGGCACAAATCTACCTAAGGGTCCCTTCGGACAACTCGTGGATGTCATGAAGACCCGAATGTCCTCGTCTTGGCGACTTCGAACTCAACTGCGGTAGCATGCAAAATAATGTTTCTATATCGATCTTCTAAGACCGAGTGAGGGAGTAACTGATTTTCATATCTAACTCCCCTCCATAACTCGTTTGTACGCTTCGCCTATGTGCGAATTAAAACGAATGAGATCTTGTCATTGCTGTTAAGAACGCTTTTGGCTGCGCCGGTACGCGCTGTTTCATGCAAGCTCTGCGCTCTACATTACTATATATGATGAGAAAATAATTTTGCTGATTGGGGCCATTTACAAGAATGGTCCTAACCACTGCAAATTCACTAGATACTGTTCAATATAAATTGTCCATGAAGACCTTTCTTTGTTCGTTGAGTTCAAGGGCAAGGCCAGTTTTCAGTTCCAGGTGGAATACGATTCAAATTCTGAATGCTTCTGAAGTGTCTCAGCAAAACGTGGATTTTATTGCCGACATTTTTTAGTGCATATTTTACATGAAGAGTTATTAGTAACTGTGCATACTGTGTGCACCCTGGTAACATTTTATCCCCTTGTTAGTAATACTGCACTGTAAACCCTGACAAGTGCGGTGAACTCGGATGTTTTGTGAAAACCGATTACCTCAAAAAATTGAGTATGCCAGCTTAATGATCTTGTGTTCACGGCACTTAAAAACGTTAAAAAAAAAAAAAACTTTTCCTTATTTTCTGTTTCCTCCACACCACGCGTTAAAGTTGGCCTACACAATTTTATTGAGGTAATCGGTTTCTACAGTCCCAATTCCGAAATAGTTGGGACAAAGTGTAAATTGTGAATAAAATCAGAACGCAATGACTTTCAAATCACACCAGTCAGTATTTTATTCACAATAGAACAGAGATAACATAGCAAATGTTGAAACTGAGAAATTTTACAATTTTATCCACAAAATGAGCTCATTTCAAATTTGATGGCTGCTACAGGTCTCAAAAAAGTTGGGACAGGGGCCTGTTTACCATGGTGTAGCATCCCCTCTTCTCTTTAACAGGAATGGAGGCGTCTGGGCATTGAGGAGACAAGTTTCTTGAGTTTAGCCATTGGCGCTTGATCCCACTCTTGTTTAATACAGGCTTCCAGCTACTGGAGAGTTTTGGATCTCCTTTGACAGACTTTAGTTTTCAATTAATTATGCACCAAATGTTCTCAATCGGTGAAAGATCAGGACTGCAGGCAGGCCAGTTCAGCACACGGACTCTTCTACTATGAAGCCATGCTGTTGTAATAGCTGCAGTATGTGGTTTTGCATTGTCCTGCTGAAATACACAAGGCCTTCCCTGGAATAGATGTCATCTGGAGGGGAGCATATGTTGCTCTAAAACCTTCATATACCTTTCAGCATTCATGGTGCTTTTTAAAACATGCAAGTATCCCACACCATATGCACTAATGCATCCCCATATCATCTGAGATGCTGGCTTTTGAACTGAACGCTGATAACAGGAGAAGTGGTCTTTCTCCTCTTTAGCCCAGAGGACACGACGCCCATGATTTTCAACAAGAATGTCAAATTTGGACTCGTCTGACCACAGGACACTTTGTCACTTTGCTACAGTCCATTTTAAATGAGCCTTGGTCCACAGAACACGGCGACGCTTCTGGATAATGCTCAACAATGGCTTCCTTTTTGCATAATAGTTTTAGGTGGCATCTGTGGATCTGTGGATTGTGTTTACAGACAGTGGTTTCTTGAAGTATTCCTGGGCCGATTTAGTAATGTCAATGACAGAATCATGCCGGTGAGTGATGCAGCGGCGTCTGAGGGCCCAAAGATCACGGACATCCAGTAAAGGTCTTCAGCCTTGTCCCTTATGCACAGATTTTTCCAGTTTCTCTGAATCTTTTGATGATGTTATGCACTGTTGATGATGAGACCTTCAAAGCCTTTGCAATTTGACCTTGAGGAACATTGTTTTTAAAGTATTCCACAAATTTTTTTACGCAATCCTTCACGGGTTGGAGAGCCTCTGGCCATCTTTACTTCTGAGAGACTCAGCCTCTCTAAGACATCCCTTTTTTAGCCAATCATGTTATAGACCTGATGCCAGTTAATGTAATTACTTGCTAAATGTTCTTTCAGCGAATTCTCTTATATATTAATTGCTTTTTCAGCCCTTTTTTGCCTGTGTCCCTACTTTTTTGAGACATGTTGCTGCCAGAAAATTTGAAATGAGCTCATTTTGTGGATATAAATGTAAAATGTCTTGGTTTCCACATTTGAAATCTTACTGTGTTCTATTGTAAATAACATATTGGCTCATGTGATCTGAAAGTCATTGCATTTTGATTTTACTCACAATTTACACTTCGTCCCAACTATTTCGGAATTGGGGTTGTACAGAACACTTGAGTTCACCACGCTATCAGGGTTTACAGTGTGTATTTCGATTGTTGCATTTGTTTTATAACCTTTTTAGGTTCATTTGATTGAAATGTTGGCACATTTTTTTGGTGCACTATTAGCCTAGCTGCTTTAAATGTTTCCACTGGCATGCTCATAAGGAAATGTGCTTGGTAACAGCACCACTGTATTACACTGGTTATGCATGCACACGCTAATGTTCTCAGTCGACCGTCAGAGTGTATACGCAAACATACTCTCAACCGCACTCCCCACATGGGTGGGTGTTGGGGGTTTCTGCAGTGGTCCATCTGTGACGATCATCTCTCAATGCATTTATTGTTAAAAAAAAAAAAAAGTCTATTATTGACCAACTTGACATTTTGTGGTGGCTGTGCCAATATTGATGTTTTTGGCGCATCAACTGCATGGTATACTGTGTTGCAAATCACTGGTTGACAATAAATTATGTTCTGTGAGGCGACTTATTTTTTCACGTTTTAAAGCTACCTACTTAATCTCTTCTGCTGGTATACTTGTTTCCTCACGGTGGTCCATTGAAAGCCACCATAGCTTTGGAGATGTTTTCTTCTCTTCTCCAGGTGGCGATGGTGGAGGTGCAGCTGGAACCTGAACATGAGTATCCTCCAGGGCTCCTGATCGCCTTCAGCGCCTGCACCACCATCCTGGTGGCCGTGCATCTCTTCGCGCTGATGATCAGCACCTGCATCCTGCCCAACATTGAGGCCGTCAGTAATGTGCACAACCTCAACTCCGTTAAGGAGTCCCCTCACGAGCGTATGCACCGCCACATTGAGCTGGCCTGGGCCTTCTCCACAGTCATTGGAACGCTGCTTTTTCTGGCAGAGGTGGTTCTTCTCTGCTGGGTTAAGTTCCTGCCCCTCAAGCGGTTGGCCAGCCTGAATAATGGTACCACCACCATCAGTTCCGGGCAGGCAGCTGCCATCGCCTCCACCACCATCATGGTGCCCTTCGGCCTGGTCTTCATTGTCTTTGCAGTGCACTTTTACCGCTCACTCGTCAGCCACAAAACAGACCGTCAGTTCCAGGAACTGGCAGAGCTGTCTAACATAACCAGACTCCAGAACCAGCTGGACCACAGGGCAGAAACATCAGCTCTGCAGTCTCCCCCCTCTCAATTTCCATAATGACTTGTCATCATGGAAAAATAATTCATTTGTTTGAGCCATTTTTTGACTACTGTAAAGATTTTTTTTTTTTTTCAAAGCACGGACATAATAAGAAATTTTTATTTTAATGGGCCATTTTTACAAATATTATGGTTTCTGCTGCTGATTCAAGGACTTTTTCCATATTTACGTTTGCCTTCTAAAGCAGGTGTGACTGAATCAGCTTATGTATTGCTGCCTGATGCGTAAATGACCCAGTTAAAACAAGCCTGAATAATTTGATTTTTATGCTATAACCCCTTTTCTTCGACTCTGAATGTTTGCAAGTTCTAATGCAAGGGCAAATGGTTACATTAAAGGCCTTAAGTATAAATGTTTTTCATATACTTGTGCTCCAATTTTGAAGGTTTTTTATAGTTCAAAATGTAGTTGGTTCTTGAAAGTGGCGTTTGATTCTCCTCTCATTCGAGCAGAAATCCTGTAAAATAAGGTATCAGACTTCGCTGGTTGAGTCAATGGTTGCAATTTTTTGTTAGTGTTGACTTCCCACCCCCATCTCCCTCCAAATTAATTGAATTGTGAATCAATTTATAATTTATTTATCTTATCAACCAAAAATAAGGTTAATTGGATGGGAAGTAACCAAGTCCTGTGAACCATTTCAGTGTCCCACCAAGTTTGGAAGTTATTCATTTACGTGCAAGTTCTGTTATTTAAGTTGAAATATCTGGGGAAAGTTCTGAGAAGAGTGTTTATCTATGTTTAGTTTGTCACTGTTGAAATACTGTTTGTAAATGTCTGAGTGAAATATTTACATGCTTTGACAATCTACCGCTACATGGTTTTGTGTGCCAACATTTGCCTGTGCTAATGTATTTGCCTGTGTGCACATAACAAGATGCAAACTGAAAATTTGTGGACACATGATAAATCTGAAAATAAACCTAAAATTTGTTATGACTTTGAGTTAAAAACTGAAATTCTGCTGTACTTTTTTGGGAAGAATTTTAGAATTACCTCACTATATCTAGGTTTCAAAAAGAGTCCAGTCTAGTCTCTAGCTTTTATTCTGTTCATGTCACAGCAAGGAATGTAGTGATCCAATCAGCCAATCTTGCGACTGCAGTGCAGTGCATTGGATCATGCAGATACTGGTCAAGAGCCTAAGTCAATATTCATGGCATAAATCAGAGTGGGGAAAAATGTGATCCCAATGGCTTTGTGTGGTTTGGCTGAGGAGCATTCCGTGGTATTCATCTTGTTACGTACAGGGCATTTAGAGAATTAATTCCATTGCAGCTACTAATGTGTTGGTCCTCTGAATTTGTTTGAATGGCTGTATTTGAAGTACTCTGGGAGTACTTCAGGTGATATTAAAATGAATGTCATCAACGGTAATTAATGCGTTTAATTACTTAAAAGAAAAACTGTTATGGAAAGGATAGATTGCGACATGGTTTTTTTTATAAAGTGGTAAAATCAAAAGTTCTCTTCATTTAGGTGATGTTCTTCAAATTCAGCCATCCATTGATGTACCCTTAAAACAAAGGAATATAATTCAGCAATTTTCAAAAAAAAAATATTAGAACAGATTAATTGACCGGGGTGTCAGTGTGCATTACGGACATGACAGGGCAAAATGTTATGGACAGGACACTTGTATCACTATATAAATATCAGATAATTACCACTAAAACTTGTATTGATCAATATTATGGATACATTTGCTTTGTGAGAGAGATTGCTACATATCTTTTAATAAGAAATATCATTTTAATTTAAAATGTCAAGACTTGCTGCCTCATATTTAAAAGCATGTACAAAATTGCTATACAACGTACAACCCCAATTCCGAAATAGTTGGGACGAAGCATAAATTGCGAATAAAATCAAATGCAATCACTTTCAGATCACATGAGCCAATATGTTGTTTACAATAGAACATAGATAGCATTTCAAATGTTGAAACTGAGACATTTTACATTTTTATCCACAAAATGAGCTTATGTCAAATTTTCTGGCTGCAACTGGTCTCAAAAAAGTTGGGACACAGGCAAAAAAGGGCTGAAAATGCAATTAATATATTAGAGAATCCGCTGAAAGAACATTTAGCAAGTAATTAAGTTAACTGGCATCAGGTGTGTAACATGATTGGCTATAAAAGGGATGTCTTCGAGAGGCTGAGTCTCTCAGAAGTAAAGATAGCCAGAGGCTCTCCAACCAGTGAAGGCTTGCATAAAAAAAAAAAACTGTGGAATACTATAAAAACAATGTTCCTCAACGTCAAATTGCAAAGGCTTTGAAGGTGTCATCATCAACAGTGAATAACATCATCAAAAGATTCAGAGAAACTGGAAAAATTTCTGTGCGTTAGGGACAAGGCCGAAGACCTTTACTGGATGCCCGTGATCTTCGGGCCCTCAGACGCCACTGCATCACTCACCGGCATGATTCTGTCATTGACATTACTAAATGGGCCCAGGCATACTTCAAGAAACCACTGTCTGTAAACACAGTCCATCGTGCCATCCACAGATGCCACCTAAAACTCCATCATACAAAAAGGAAGCCATTGTTCAGCATGATCCAGAAGCGCCGCCGTGTTCTGTGGGCCAAGGCTCATTTAAAATGGACTGTAGCAAAGTGGCAAAGTGTCCTGTGGTCAGACGAGTCCAAATTTGACATTCTTGTTGGAAATCATGGGCCTCGTGTCCTCCGGGCTAAAGAGGAGAAAGGCCACCCCTCCTGTTATCAGCGTTCAGTTCAAAAGCCAGCATCTCTGATAGTATGGGGATGCCTTAATGCATATGGTGTGGGACACCTGCATGTTTTAAAAAGCACCATGAATGCTGAAAGGTATATGAAGGTTTTAGCGCAACATATGCTCCCCTCCAGACGACATCTATTCCAGGGAAGGCCTTGTGTATTTCAGCAGGACAATGCAAAACCACATATTACAGCAGCATGGCTTCGTAGTAGAAGAGTCTGCGTGCTGAACTGGCCTGCCTGCAGTCCTAATCTTTCACCAATTGAGAACATTTGGCACATAATTAAATGAAAAGTCCGTCAAAGGGGACCCAAAACTTTCCAGCAGCTGGAAGCTTGTATTAAACGAGTAGGATCAAATTCCAATGGCTAAACTCAAGAAACTTGTCTCCTCAATGCCCAGATGCCTCCACTCTGTGTTAAAAAGAAGAGGGGATGCTACAACATGGTAAACAGGCCCCTGCAATACTCATCTGTTGCCAACAATACTCATCTGTTAATGGCGACAGAGCAAAAGTCTTCTCAAACTGGTTTCATGAACATGACAATGAGTGCAGTATGCTGCAAGTAGCCTGCCCAGTCAACAGATCTGAAACCAGAATTTCAATGGAATGTTTCCAACAACTTGTGTGATCCATGCCATGAAGAATTGGGGCTGTACAGAGAGCACTGGGACGCCCTTCCTAGTTTGGCACTGATGCGCTTAATGAAGTGCTCAGTGAGTGTGCTCATGTAAATCAATTCTTTGGTCTTTGTTCTTTTCAAATCTGACACATTACAGATCTTAAGCAATTGAGGATGACTCAACTTTTTGTTTTATTTCCAGACTCAAAGAAATATGACGTAGAGTCATGGCAGTCGAGAGCTGAGAATTCAATGTTGTTGTCACAATCATATCAACAAACTCATCCAGCCAACATTGTCTTAACTTCCATCTGGAAACTGGCCAGCATTCCGTTATTTTAGCACTTACGAAAATTGCTTGTTTCCCTCTCCTGGCTGAGCTAGCACTTAGACTATATGGCCAAGAGTGTACGGGCACTTTTTTGAAACCTCACTGACATAAAAGAAGGTGCATTTTTATTCATAATATCTGACATTTCAATTGAATTTGGAATGAATATACAACCCCAATTCTGAAATAGTTGGGACAAAGTGTAAATTGTGAATAAAATCAAAATGCAATGACTTTCAGATCACATGAGCCAATGTTATTTACAATAGAACATAGATAACATTTCAAATGTTGAAACTGAGACATTTTACATTTTTATCCACAAAATGAGCTTATTTCTAATTTTCTGGCTGCAACAGGTCTCAAAAAAGTTGGGACACAGGCATAAAAGGCCTGAAAAAAGCAATTAATGTATAAGAGAATCAGCTGAAAGAACATTTAGCAAGTGATTAAGTTAACTAGCATCAGGTGTGTAATATGATTGGCTATAAAAAGGATGTCTTAGAGAGGCTGAGTCTCTCAGAAGTAAAGATGGCCAGAGGCTCTCCAACCTGCGAAGGCTTGCTTAAAAAAATTGTGGAATACTTTAAAAACAATGTTCCTCTAGGTCAAATTGCGAAGGCTTTGAAGGTCTCATCCTCGACAGTGCATAACATCATCAAAAGATTCAGAGAAACTGGAAAAATCTCTGTGCGTAAGCATAGACTGTATAAAAAGATGGACGAAGCAACGGTGACGTCACCCATTGGTTTCAGCATACCATTTAGGAAGTCTCGATTTTGGCAATTTGAACAGCAGCATTTTGTCATTTTGAAACCGGATGTGATTCCTATTGGACGAGAGCGTGAATTGAAGATCCAGGGAGGACCGTGGCTCTGGATCTGACCATATCAGACGAGGACCAGAGGATAGCCACGCCCCTAAAGCATATTCTGACTTTATCCTTTATTCTAGTCTACTAAGGACCATAATTTACAAAAATGAACATCATGATATATCGAAGGAGACTTGAAACTTGCGATAGATACATTAATGATGTGGAAAATCATTATTGAAATAATAAATCAGGTGGCAAAGTAGGGTAATTTTCTCATAGACTTCAATAGCATCGAACTTCTTTCTGCAACCACCGACATCGCCATCTGCCGGCCATTAAATATAATGCAAATTTTTGAGATTTCCACATCGGCCTCACTTTTCAGACCTGGGTGCTGTGTCCATCTTTTTATACAGTCTGTGCGTAAGGGACAAGGCCAAAGACCTTTGCTGGATGCCCGTGATCTTCCGGCCCTCAGACGCCACTGCATCACTCACCGGCATGATTCTGTCATTGACATAACTAAATGGGCCCAGGAATACTTCAAGAAACCACTGTCTGTAAACACAGTCTGCCGTGCCATCCACAGATGCCACCTAAAGCTCTTATCATGCAAAAAGGAAGCCATTGTTGAGCATGATCCAACAAAGTTAAAATGGACAGTAGCAAAGTGGCAAAGTATCCTGTGATTAGACAAGTCCAAATTTGACATTCTTGTTGGAAATCATGGGCGTCGTGTCCTCCGGGCTAAAGAGGAGAAAGACCACCCCTCCTCTTATCAGCATTCAGTTCAAAAGCCAGCATCTCTGATGGTATGGGGATGCATTAGTGCATATGGTGTGGGACCCTTGTATGTTTTAAAAAGCACCATGAATGCTGAAAGGTATGTAAAGGTTTTAGAGCAACATATGCTCCCCTCCAGACGACATCTATTCCAGGGAAGGCCTTGTGTATTTCAGCAGGACAATGCAAAACCACATACTGCAGCTATTACAACAGCATCGCTTTGTAGTAGAAGAGTCCGTGTGCTGAACTGGCCTGCCTGCAGTCCTGATCTTTCACCGATTGAGAACATTTGGCGCATAATTAAACGAAAAGTCCGTCAAAGGAGATGCAAAACTCTCCAGCAGCTGGAAGCCTGTATTACACAAGAGTGGGATCAAATTCCAATGGCTAAACTCAAGAAACTTGTCTCCTCAATGCCCAGACGCCTCCACTCTGTGTTAAAAAGAAGAGGAGATGCTACACCATGGTAAACAGACCCTGTCCCAACTTTTGAGACCTGTAGCTGCCATCAAACTTGAAATGAGCTCATTTTGTGGATAAAATTGTAACATTTCTCAGTTTCAACATTTGCTATGTTATCTCTGGTCTATAGTGAACAAAATACTGGCTGGTGTGATTTGAAAGTGATTGCATTTTGATTTTATTCACAATTTACACTTTATCCCAACTATTTCGGAATTGGGGTTGTACACTATGGGCTGATAAGACAGACTTTCAGCTTTTTTCTTTCAGGGTACCCTGCTGAGGGAATCTGACAGGATCCTTCAAGATCCGGAAGGATCTGGTTGCAGGATCTTTGAGGACCCTAGCAAAATCCTTGCGGATCATCAAGTATCCTGGGAAAATCCATGGGGATCCTGGCAAAATCCTTAGGGATCCTGGGAAAACACATGATTTATTTATGCTTTATTTCACCAGGGAAGTCCCGTTGAGATCGAAATCTCTTTTTCAAGGGAGCCATGGGGCTCTGGGTGGAGAGGGAGAGGACAAATTGGGTAGCTCCTTAGATCAGGGAATGATTAAGTGGCAGGTTTGGAATTTAGCCATGACACCAGGGAACCTCTTACTCTTGTCAAAGCGTGTCTTATAGACCAGCAGCCAAGAGCAGTTTGGTCAAACGAACTTAGTACCAATTGCGGAGTACAGGATCACGTAGAGAATGATAGAGCATATGAAGAACTGGACGTCTACTGGGGACCCCCTGCTGCGTTTGGCCCCTGGGGACCCCCAAAAGAGGAAAAAAAAATCAGCTCGATCAAACATAGATAGGTACCACACACAATGTATTTCAGGGTAATTTACACATCTCACTGGGTAAAAAATGGTTCATACCAGACATAATCTTTGCTGCATTAGGCCCGCCAAACACTCAAAAAAGGCCCAATTCTGGCTGGATCAAACATTATTGGTACCACTTGAAACAAAGTTTATATACTTTGACACATCTCAGAGACTACAGAATGGTCAATACCAGACAAATTACCCGCTGCATTATGCCCGCCAGACACGCCCAAAAGTTGACCGCACCCTCTGCTCTGGCAAAATTGATGTAGATAAAACATGAAAGGTACTGAATGAAACTACTTTTGAATGAAAGGTAACATTCTACAAAGAACAAAGTGACCCTTGCCAGACATACTGCCTGCTGCATTAGGCCTGCCAGACACCCAAAAAGGGCCTAAAAATTTTGGCTAGATAAAACATGAAAGGTAATGCATGAAACTAGTCAAAAATGAATGTTATCATTCCATTGATATATTATTCCCCTTGCCAGACATTCTACCCACTGCATGAGGCCAGCCAGACACCAAAAAGGAAAAAACTTTGGTTGGATAACATATAGTTGTACCATACAAAACATTACTACATGAAACTACTTTTACATGATATTTAGTACTTTCAACAGAATATCAGATATATATATATATATATATATATATATATATATATACGTAACTTGTAATGTTCTGGAGATTTTGGTGGGCTTTTAAGTTGAAATTGTCTCATAATAACTGATGAAACCAATAATTTTGTAAACAACTGGTGTCTGATTAGATTCCTAGTATACATTGTGAGATGTGTCGTGCAGACCTGACGCATGACAAAACAGCTGCATGGACCATATCTTATATTCTGTTTAAATATGTAACCAGGTTATCGCCATATAGCTTGCCATAACAATCCAGAAGGGAAACTAATAGCTCCACATTTTGTTATGTATATTTCACATTAATATTAGACTTTATTGTATGACATGAGGATTCGCTCTCTCCTGATTGGTCGAGGCGAGCTCCGCCGGTCACTGTAAACAGTCATATTCACCGCGTGAAAGAGCGTGAAAGGTGAATATAACAATCCAGCTAAAAATAGATTAGGCTTCCCAGCAGGAGCTCCTGACAGTGTCTGTATTTCGTGTCGCTTCGCCCCTGTGAGGAGCTTTACGTTAGAGTTGTCGCCCTTATATTTTCAAGTAGGGTGATATAATAAAACGGTTACTGACTTCAGTTATTGGTGAATCCAATGATTTATCCAACGCGGACAAGTGATATTCACCGAGGCGAAAATCACTTGTCCAAGGTGGATAAATCATTGGATTCACCTCAACTGAAGTCAATAATTGTATAACAATAACTGATAACGACAACAACTATTGATATTGCATAGTGCAATATGTACCGGATTCTACTATACCATTTCATTTACAAGTGTATTGCCAACTTAGGTGCTCGTATGAATGTAACTGTAGTTATCAGGTTAGTGCTAGCAGTCTGACACCTTGGCATTCAATGTACAAAGTACAACCTCAATTCCAGAAGAACTGGGACAATGAGTAAAATGTAAGTAAATACAGCAAGCATTAAGCAGTACTTTGAAGAACCTTTTGACCTGCAATCAGATGAAAAATGTACGAAGACAAAATAATGTTTTAATTCATAAGCAGATAAAATCATCCTTAAACAGATGATTCACCCTCAAAAACCCTCCATTGTTGTTGAATTAAAACAATTCTGCAAAAGAAGAGTAGGCCAAAATGTATGTAAAAGATTCATTGCCAGTTATTGCAAATGTTTGATTGCTTTTGTTTCCATATAAGGTGGTGCAATGATTTTTCCTCATGGTTAATATTGGTCTTTAACTTTTTACCTTCAATAAATGAACTGGTTGTTCAAAAGCTGCTGTTGTATTTACTCACATTGTCTTTGCCCTACAGTAAAATTAGTTGGATGATCTGAGACATTTAAATGTGACAAATAAGTAGAACTAGAGGAAATCGGAAAGGGGACAAATACAGCTTTCTCTTGGGAGGCGTAGTAGATTCTAATTAATTTAATTATGGTGTCTTTTTTGTTCACTGACGCAGGTCTCCTCAAGTACTTGTAAGTGGATGTGATTATGTCTACTTCTGAAGCATGCTGGTCCTTAATGAGGCGCCATCTGCAGGTTTAAAGGTCAAGTGCATCCAGTTTTGATATTGGGCTTCATCTTATAAGCACAGATTTCACTCCATTTTCTCTGATTTCTCAGTCCTTTCATTATATAATGGACCGTTGATGGTGAAATTACTGTCTACTTTTTGTGAAATCACACAGAAACATTCTTAAGCCATTTGACTCGTGGTTCACAGAGCTTTTGACAAAATCGCAAAAGTCAAAAACCATTTTGCTGGTTAACGAACGTGCCTTTTAAGACTGCTCATTTTTCTCCCAGTCATAAATGAATCACTCGTCACATAGTCACCTGTTTACCTGAAGAATATTCCAATCAGGTGTTTTTTGAAGATTCCACGACTTTTCCACTCCTCTGCCCCAATTGTTTTGGAACATTTTGCAGGCATAAAATTTGGAAGCCATGAATATTGACAAATATCAAGACAGTTGCTTGAAGGGGATACTTTGAATATTTATTTTTTGCTGTTTTTAACGATATGAAGGTAAAGATAATTTATAAATCACTTAATTCTGTTCTTATTTGCATTTTATATTCTTTTCCAGCTCTTGAGGAATGAGATTTTAATCAATATTCTCACTCCTCTATTTACCAGCCAAGCAGAGGGACTACTTGAAAAGCATTAGATTCGCTCGTTAAAATTGGTGTTTGATAAGTAATCTAGTCATTCCTGGAGAGCAGCTCTCAAATAAGCCATTTGAAAAGGTTCAGAAAACAGAGGTCCTCCTAAACATTTTGCTGCATTCTCTCAGATTACCTTAAAAGCATAAATCTTCAGCTAGGAGGTAGAGCCATTTATGCCACTTTTCCATCACACAGTTTTAGCACTACTCGCCTCTACTTGACTCGACTCAGCACGGTTTCGGTCGTTTTCCATTACAATTGAGTACCACCTCAACGTGGGTGGGGTCATCATAGCAAGCATCACTCCTTGGCCAATCGGTGGCCTGCAGTCTGTTGATGTCACATTTTCGGCTTGACTCAGCTCGCTTGGAACCCTGGCCGAGTAGGTACTAAAAAAGTACCTGGTACCAGGTACTATCACCTAATGGAAAACCCTAAAAACCGAGTAGATTTGAGTCGAGTAGAGCCGAGTAGGTGCTAGTGGAAAAGCCCTAATAGCGAAATCAGCTGATTTCAGGAGTGATTTCAGGATGCTGATGTCTCAGCCAAAGATTTTCCACAAGTCCTCACCACCACTAAGGTGATGCTACTGAAGGCATGTGTGTCAGTTTTAGAGATGAGAACCTAAGAGCACAGTAAAAAATGCTTTGGCATTGATTCCCAAGTTAACAAAAGGAAACAGGTGGTACATACAGAAAATTCCTGTTTAGGTAGTTCAGTCTGCTAAAAAGCAGTCTCTTTCCATTTATGTATTTAGGTCTCCCAATGATTCACTGTCTTTCAGACAATTCCGGGCTTCCATTAGAACTGAATGTGCATCCTCCAGGTAAACCTTGGGAAGAAGAAAGTCCATTAATCCAAGATTCTCAGTGAGAAATCGAATATGTTCATTTAAACGGTGCCATGACAACAGAGTAGGTTTTCCATCCAAAGTGAATATAATTGAGTTTTGAAAACAGCAACACAGAAGTCTGTAATCAATATTAATTTGTGTGATGATACAGTGCTGTGAAAAAGTATATGTCCCCTTCAGGATTTCTTCTATTTTTGCTTATTTCTCATATTTTAATTTTACAGAAACTCCAATCAATTTTAAAATAAGACAAAGAAAATATGAGTAAACATAAATGCAGCTTTTAAATGATCATTTCTTTATTGAAGGTTAAAAGCTATTTTAAAACAATATCACCCATGGGAAAGAATAATTGCCCCCCTGAACCGAATAACTGGTTGTGCCCCCCTTGGGCAGCAACAAATGCAATCAAACGTTTGCAATAACTGGCAATGAGTCTTTTACATCGCTGAGGAGAAATTTTGGCCCAATTTTCTTTGCAGAATTGTTTTAATTCAGCTACATTGGAGACTTTTTAAGCATGAACTGTAGGGTGCCACAGCATGCCACAACATCAGAATCAAATTCAAGTCAGGATATTGATAAACTGCTCCAAAACCTTCATTTTGTTCCCTCTTGAGCCATTCAGAGGTGGACTTCCTTGTGTGCTTCAGATCACCGCATGACCCAACTGCACTTGAGCTTTAGGTCACCAAATAAAGGCCAGACATTCTCCTCCCTACAGGATTTTCTTGTAGAGAGCAGAATTTATCGTTCATCAATTATGGCATGTCGCCCAGGTTCTGAAGCAGCAAAGCGACCCCAAACCATCACACTAATACCACTCAGTCTGATTGTAGGTATGATGTTCTTATTCTGTAATGTTGTGTTAGCATTATGCCAGACGTAATGGGTCATGTGTTGCTTTTTGCTTACTTCACATTGCCACACGTTCTATTTAAGTGATGATTAGACTCAAAAGGGCTAGCAGTAATTATCCCGAGGTGTGTCCAGTAAAATTGAGCCCAATTACCAATTAGATGTGTTTAATTGGTCGAATTAGTAACTAGGAGGTAAGAATTTTTTGTATAGGAGGAGGTGTTAGGTAGGTTTTTCCTTCAATAAATTAAATAATCATTGAAAAACTGTATTTTGTGTTTGTTTACTTGAGTTATCTTTGTCTCATATCAAAATAAGTTTGTTGATCTGAAAAATTTGTGGCACGACTATGCTAAAATAGAAGAAATCAGGAAAAGGGCAAATACTTTTTTACAGAACCATTGGGAAATGCAGCAAAGATGGCCTGATGGTTTAAATGTCAGGGGTAATGATGTAATTAAGGCAAGAAGTTGGCACAAAAACCAAAAATAAATTTGGCTTTTGACACCTACCTCCAAGTGGCGTGCCAATTTGTCATGAAATGTTTACTTTATTCAAGAGTACTTTTAAGAGCTTGATTACGGTGCATTGCCTTGTACAGCCCTTCCACAGTACAGATCAAGGCGTAATGACAATAGTTCTAACTGTGAACTTTGTTTAGGCCATGGATAGTATATTTCTGTCCACAAAAAGCACAATAATCTAACTTCCTGACTTCCACTAAACATTTCCTGTTGTGCAAAGTGTGGAATAATACAAAACATCTTTTGCATTCTTATCATCTTATTATCATCAGTATTATTATCAAAACATCTTTTGTGTTATTTTTATCTTTTACTGCTTAAAACATCTTTTATGTCAATACCCCAAAGCTTATAAACCTATTTACCCAGAATGTGTGTCTGTGTGTGAGAGGAACTGTACAGAGGACCAAGGTCAAGAGTGGCACAGGAATTCACAGTTTCTGCCAAGAAAGAAAACGCCCTAAGCGCAGTCCAAAGTGGCATCAGGTATCCCGTAACCGCCTTTCAGTGACCTGTCCAAAGTAGACTGGACAATACTATGAAGAAAGGCGGGAGCTGATTAGACCACGGTTATAGACAGATCTACAGCCAATTGATGTACAGCTAAAGGACTGTGGATGATAAGAACTGATGCCCAGGCAATGCCCGGGCAGAGCGCTCTCCAAACTGTGGCTGAGAACATCCCTCTGTTACAGTTTGTAATTTTTACTCTTTGTCTGTTATAAATTTACTATATTTCAATCACAATCTGGTCAAGTATTTATTTCAATTGTCTTCCACCCTTAACGAACACCACCGGGTAACAAGAGGTAATTTCCCCACAAAAGAAAAGCCTGGATCACTCAATGTTTTTGAATGCACTTCACAGGCCTTACGTTATCAAGCAAGCTTTTAAAACCTATTTCCGTTGGTCTTCTATCAGAGTAGTACAAGGGATGAGGAAGCAGTTATCAGGCTGCAAGTACCTTTGGAATGGGGTAGGTTGTTGGGTTTGAGGCTTCTTGTCTGCCAGAGTCAACCAGTATTCCACACCTAGCAGCGTCCTGTGCCCATACTCCTTCGTAAAGCTGACCTTTGTCTGGAAAAAAGAACTTCCCCTGCCCGTGCTTCTTCCCATCCTTCCACGTGCCTTCATACCTGTGACCTCCAGCTTAAAGAAAAGAAAACCCTTTTTTCAGCTTTTAACCAATAAAAGTACACTGCCGCGACTATTCAAATATGTTCTTGGGTATCATTTGAAAAACGTTTTTTTACGACTAAATCAGCCCGAGAAGATCAGATTTATACATTCTGAGCTGTGCGCCATGTTCGTTGGAATCGGGGTAGCTTGCTGCGTCACCTGAACACCTGAGCTCTTGAGCGCATGGAGGTCATATATTAAATAAAACCAGTGGCGTAGCGAGAACTGAAAATTTGGTGGGGCACAGGACACCTCTTTAAAGTAATTATAGTCCAGACCTGTTCTCAATCATTTTCATAATTATCAATATTTTCACTCCAAGAGCACTCCACACTATAAGGTGTTGCTAATTCTCCCCGTTGACGACTATCATTCAAGTGGACACTAAATTTGGTGCATTTAAATCAGCGTCATTCAAAATTGCATACCTGTCAACTCTCACACATTTAACTTGAGTCTCACGCTTTTAAGTGGCATATCACGTTCTCACGCCGAAAGCTTCATTTCGGAAAACAAAATATATTTAATTGCCGAGTGCCACTTTTCAATATAGGGGAAGAGGAGGTAATATGGACCCCCTAAGGTTGCCATGAGCTGTAGCCTAGATAAAGGGCTCACCACAGCTCATAAGTGGTTGATCTATTAGACCCCTAGGCTTGCTACATATCTGCGTAATATGAGAAATGTATCTCTGTAGATGGCTCCACCATGGAGGGAATCATGAAATCCCTCACTGTGTCCATATTCCCCACCATGTGTCTAATATGGACCCTGACATTGAGGCAATAAGGACATGGGGTCCATATTGCTCCAAAAGGTGTCTGATACCAAACAATATTAATACCAAAGCAAGTACACTGAGGTATAGGGTAAAACTTTAGTTTGAAACCTTCATAATCTGTTTCATTCTCATGAGCCCACTACTTACATTGATTCCATTGAATCCAAGGAAATTCTGGAGGGTTAACATACCGTGGGGTGCAAAAATTTGGCATCCCTGGTTTACATGTCTGTTACAATGAATCTCCAAGTGATTGAAAGCAAACCTGAACACTAAATGCTACAAAGTTAAACATGACACATTTCATCACATTTTAGAGCAAGAATAATTTTTATTTTGAACTTTTTAATAAAATAATAAAGCAAGGAAAAAGGCCTTGTGCAAAAGTTTGGGAACCCTGTCAGCTAGTACTTTGTAACTCCTCCTCGGGCAGCTGCAACAGCTTGCAGACGCTTCCTGTAGCCAGCTAAGAGTATTTCAATTCTTGTCTTTGGAATTTTTCCCCATTCTTCCTGACAGAACACCTCTAGCTCAGAAATATTCATAGGCCTTCTTGCATGCACGGCATGTTTGAGGTCTCTCCACAGATTTTCAATATTATTCAAGTCTGGGTACTGTGATGGCCATTCCAAAACCTTCATCCGTCTTCCCTGAAGGTACTTCATGGTGGATTTTGAGGTATGCTTCGGGTCATTGTCTGTATGCTTCGAGTCATTGTCTTGCTGGAATACCCAACGTCTCTTCAACTTCAGTTTCTGGACTGAGCTTTGAACATTAGCCTCTAGAATGTCTTGATATTTGGTGGCATCCATTCTTCCTTCCACCTGCACAATATTGCCTGTGCCCTCAGCTGCTACACAACCCAAAAGCATAATGGATCCACCTCCATGCTTAACAGTTGGCAACGTGTTCTTCCCCACAAATGCTTCTCCCTTTTTTCTCCACACGTACCTTCTTTGGTTGTGGCCAAAAAGTTCAATTTTGGTTTTGTCAGTCCAAAGCACATTGTTCCAATAGGCTTGAGGTTTCTCAAGGTTCTCTTTTGCATAGTTCAGACGCTTAATTTTGCATTGAGGTCGTAGGAAAGGCTTCTTTCTTGCAACTCTGCCATGTAGGTCTTTGTTGTTTAAGGTACGCTGTATTGTTGTCCTGTGAACAACTAGACTTCTGTCTGCTACTCTTTTTTGCAGCTCTTTTGCAGTGATGTGTGGGTTCTTCTGAGCATTTCTCACCAGATCTCGGGCCATTCTATCTGAAATTTTTCTTGGTCTTCCAGATCTTGCCTTGACTTCAATTGTTCCATTTACAACCCCAATTCTGAAATAGTTGGGACGAAGTGTAAATTGTGAATAAAATCAAAATGCAATGACTTTCAGATCACATGAGCCAATATGTTATTTACAATGGAACATAGATAACATTTCAAAAGTTGAAACGGAGACATTTTACATTTTTATCCACAAAATGAGCTTATTTCTAATTTTCTGGCTGCAACAGGTCTCAAAAAAGTTGGGACACAGGCAAAAAAGGCCTGAAAAAGCTATTAATATATAAGAGAATCATCTGAAAGAACATTTAGCATGTAATTAAGTTAACTGGCATCAGGTGTGTAACATGATTGGCTATAAAAGGGATGTCTTAGAGAGGCTGAGTCTCTCAGAGGTAAAGATGGCCAGAGGCTCTCCAACCTGTGAAGGCTTCCGTAAAAAAATTGTGGAATACTTTAAAAACAATTTTCCTCAACGTCAAATTGCAAAGGCTTTGAAGGTCTCATCATCGACAGTGCATAACATCATCAAAAGATTCAAAGAAACTAGAAAAATCTCTGTGCGTAAGGGACAAGGCCGAAGACCTTTACTGGATGCCCGTGATCTTCGGGCCCTCAGACGCCACTGCATCACTCACCGGCATGATTCTGTCATTGACATTACTAAATGGGCCCAGGAATACTTCAAGAAACCACTGTCTGTAAACACAGTCCATCGTGCAATCCACAGATGCCACCTAAAACTTTATCATGCAAAAAGGAAGCCAGTGTTCAGCATGACCCAGAAGCGCCGCGGTGTTCTGTGGGCCAAGGCTCATTTAAAATGGACTATACCAAAGTGGCAAAATGTCCTGTGGTCAGACGAGTCCAAATTTGACATTCTTGTTGGAAATCATGGGCGTCGTGTCCTACGGGCAAAAGAGGAGAAAGACCAGCCCTCCTGTTATCAGCGTTCAGTTCAAAAGCCAGCATCTCTGATGGTATGGGAATTCATTAGTCCATAAGGTGTGGGGCACTTACATGTTTTAAAAAGCACCATGAATGCTGAAAGGTATATGAAGGTTTTAGAGCAACATATGCTCCCCTCCAGACGACATCTATTCCAGGGAAGGCTTTGTGTATTTCAGCAGGACAATGCAAAACCACATACTGCAGCTATTACAACAGCATGGCTTTGTAGTAGAAGGGTCCGTGTGCTGAACTGGCCTACCTGCAGTCCTGATCTTTCACCAATTGAGAACATTTGGAGCATAATTAAATGAAAGTCCGTCAAAGGAGACCCAATACTCTCCAGCAGCTGAAAGCCTGTATTAAACGAGAGTGGGATCAAATTCCAGTGGCTAAACTCAAGAAACTTGTCTCCTCAATGCCCAGACGCCTCCACTCTGTGTTATAAAGAAGAGGGGATGCTACACCATGATAAATAGGCCCCTGTCCCAACTTTCTTGAGACCTGTAGCAGCCATCAAATTTGAAATGAGCTCATTTTGTGGATAAAATTGTAAACTTGTTCAGTTTCAACATTTGCTATGTTATCTCTGTTTTATTGTGAATAAAATACTGGCTGGTGTGATTTGAAAGTAATTGCGTTTTGATTTTATTCACAATTTACACTTTGTCCTAACTATTTCGGAATTGGGGTTGTATTTTCCATTTTCTTACAATGTTTTTGACAGTAGAAATGGGTAGTTTGAAATGTTGCGAGAGTTTTTTGTAGCCCTCTCCTTGTTGGTGGAAGTGAATTATCTTGATTTTGACATCCTTGGACAATTGTTTAGAGGAACACATGGTTTTTAACACCAGACACAACAGCCACCACAGTCGGATACTTTAGAAGGCATGGAGTTACTTCAGAATATATATAGTTCAACCCTTGGATTATATTCACCTAACTCATTGAAGCCCTAACGAGTAAGTCACCTGGGTCCGGGCCTTTGTAATCATCTTCTTAAAAGGTAACAAAGAATAATCATAAAGGGTTCCAAAACTTTTGCACAGGGCCCTTTTTCATTTCTTATCATTTAAAAACTCAGAAAACCTAAAATAAAAAGAAACCTTCCTTTTAAATTTGCAGAAAGGTGTCATGTTTAACTTTGCAGCATTTAGTGTTCAGGTTTGCTTACAATCACTTGGCAATTAGTTGTAACAGACATTCAAACCAGGGGTGCCCAAATTTTTGCTCCTCACTGTACAGTTCTTGGCAGTATATGCAGTAAAAATTGGCAAATGGATTCGCTGGTCCTTGGAGACGTTTTTGAGCAGGGTTCTTTGATTTGCTTTTAGCAGTTGAGTTCTTTGCGGTTTGTTGTTGGGGTTTATTGTTCAATTTTTTCCTGCAGCGTTTTTCCTTCTGCTGTTTTTGCTCCGTCATCAGACCTATATATGTTCTAACCATCGGCAAGAACAAAATAAAATAATTTTAAATGTTTTCTTTACTGCATTTATGTTCTGGAAAATTGTCATAAGCACATTACAGACCTAGATCTTAAGATCAGAAAACAAGGCAAGCTTATTGATCTCAATGTTTATGAATTCAATTTCCATACGGGCAAAGTTACAAATGTCTGGGGTATGCATTGATGGGTCCAGCTTACTTATTTTGCTGATTTTCCACTCGACAGATTGTGTGGGGAATATGGACCTGGGTCCGTATTAAATGAGAGCGGTGGGTCCATATTCCCTGAACCGTACTGTTCCATCATAACGGATCAATGCTCGAACACGGTATGCTTCGGTGGGGCAATCTCACACGTGGTCTGTAGAGGACAAATCTTTGTAGAGAATCTTACCAGCACCTGATTCAGAATACGACTTAATAGAAACGTCTGCATCATATAACACTTCACTACATTGTAAATTTCTAGACTGGAAACACTGTTGTGTTCATATTCCCTTGAATTGCATGCTTTCGCCTTCATCTGTTGTCTGTCACAACAGCGGCTGTGTGTGTTTGTGACGTCGCATCCAGAGTCCCGAAAGCCCGTTGCATCATGGGTAATGGTAGAGTGTCCATATTCCCCAAGGGTCCATATTACCCCAACTTATCCTACCCACGTTGTACCAAGAGTGAAATGCGACATTTCATTGGATCAGTCTTGGATCAGTCATTATTCAATCAATGCGTATTTAACAGATTACTACGCGTAATTGAAGTCCCTGTGCATGGACGTTTTTCAGTTTCGTGTACGTTTCAGTGGATTTCTCCTCTAGTAGCAAGGAAACCTATTATGACTCCGGAATTTTCACGCTTCTCTTTTCTCAAGGATCAGAAGCTATGAAATTGGATAAAGACGTTTCAAATGGTCTTTTATTTTAACAATTTAAACGATCATGAAACGCAAATTAAATTGCCTGATGTGCGGAAAAGGTAGCGTGGTAGTTTCAGTACAGTTTGTCATTCGTAAAGCATAGGCCTTTTTTTGAGTAAATTATTTTCCTGTACTGACTTTAGCCCATTATTTTGTCGCTGTTAGATTGCATGGGGGAGAGAAGCCGTGTCCTCAGTTGCCAATGGATTATTACAATAATTGGAAACTGTGCCAATAAAGGAAGTTGATTGCAAACTGGTACTAGTTGTCGTTATAAAGGGATATTCTGTGGGTACCACTATCTTACCAAGTCAGGCTTCACTAAGGGAAATCAGTGCAAACTTATGCCCACGGGTAGGTCTGAGTTTCCCATTTTGTTGGAGCAATCAACAGAAGCAGACGGAGGCATTACCACTGATTTTGTCGCTCAGGTTCTGATAATGACAGGCAATATCGGACGTTAATCATTCGACGTAAAATGAAGCTGCAGTATGAGTGATAATCAAGACTAATTTGTACACACTTTAGATAAATCAGCTGATTTCATGGTGGCAAGGCGTGTCAAAACATCCGGGACATTGCCACACGAACTATTTTTGGATTGGCCAAAATGGCGAAATTCATGAACTTGTGCTAATTAGTTGTATTTCAGAGGTTTGATTACTCGGTACATAAAAATCTGCAAAAAAAATTCTATGGAATAAGAACATGTACTTTTTTGGGTAAGAGATGAAAAAGGGGTTTCTTTTCCTTTAAGCAGACACATGCAAAACTTTACCAAAAAGAAATCTGATACGAATTCAAGATCCTTAAATGCGCAAATCATGCATCACAGTATTCAAGTTAAGAAAAGGGCGTTGCAATATAGTGCAACATCCTTTTGATGCCCCTAATAGTTGATGTACTTTTAATAAATCAAAAACCAGTGCATTTCAATCGGCCCTAGCCTCACAATGACTTGTGCAGAAGAACATCTCACAAAACAGAGGCACACTCAGAATAAACACTTACCAAGCCATAATATTCCCTGGCCATTACGTTTGTCTTCCAGCCACTCCCCTTCAAATACGTCTCCATTCTCATAATACATCCTGCCCCAACCACTCCTCTTGCCATTGCACCACTCGCCATCGTAATATACAGATTCGCTGCAGAAGTGAGTTCCATATCCCTGGGAGGATAAATATGTATTATCAACCTACAACCCCAGCAGAAATGATGGAATCACCATACTCACACAATGTTTATCCAGCTTTTTTTGCTTCATACCAAGTAGACAAATCGCAGATTTGACAAAATTTTTGTTGATTAGCTTAACGTGCAGGCTTCATGAGACACTTCTCAAACAAATTAGATTAAACTGGAGGCACTCCGAGAGTGCAAACCTCCGCCAAGGCAGCACAGCCGAAATATTGCAGAGTGAACATGACTTAAGAAATTTAAAGCATCTGCAACATTGGATTTCAAGATGGCTCCCATGGCGGCCATAATGTTTGATGCAGCTCGTCCCAAACTAATAGGTTCTGTCCCTGATGCGAGACCAATCAACCCACAAAATTTGAGTGACATCACTGGGAGCGAAGTTCAGTTATCGCATGTCATAGGATTTCAAGATGGCTATCATGGTGGCCAAATTGTTTGACCGATCGCCGTCAAAATCAGTGAAGTCCCATCCCTGATGTAACAGCAACCCACCCACAAAATTTCAGAGATATCTGGTCATTACTTTTGAGTTATCTTGTACACAAACAGACAGACAGACTAACCAACGCTGGCAAAAACATAACCTCCTTGGCTGAGGTAATTATTTTAACGAGTGTCATATTTTTTATATCAAGTAGAGGAAAAAATTATGAAATCACTCAATGTTGTGGAAAAACTATTGAATCATCCACAAAAAATCTGAGTAAGTACTTTGTTGCTCCTCCTTGGGCTTTTATGATGGCCTGAACCATTTGAGGCATGGATTTCACTCATGAAAAAAAATACTCTCCATCAATAAAGTAAAAGTAAAAAGTAAAAAAAGCCAGATGAGCAACCTCTGTGTGGTGGTTTCTTAGTTTTTGCCAGGAGTTGTATTACTCAAACCAGGGGAAAACGGCACAGCAATGTCCTGATAACTTTTATGCTACATTGCAGATATGCCTCTTACATCCTTCTTGTTGTTTTTCCATCCTCCTGAGTAAACCTTTGTATATTCTTCAGATCCAGGTCGTTTCACGCTGTATGTTCCAAAACCATTGCGTTTTCCGTTCTTCCATTCACCATCATAAATAGCTCCTGTCTTCTCGTAAACTTCGGTCCCCCTTCCTGTTTAAAGTACAAAATAGTACAGCCATGATTTCCCATCTGCGGATTCCAATTCAGTCCATCACTGAGTGGAATCTTTCACTCAGTTCGACAGTGTAGTTTACTGAGGCACTACTGAAGGAAAAAAAAAAGAGGCAGCGGCTATATTTACGGCGCCGTAAACGGTGATTCGGGGATCTCGAGGGATTATTTGTTTATCAACACTGCGGATGCGCGCGCAACTTGACTGCAGAAAGAGTGGCCCCTTTAAACTGTTTGACAGGTTGTCATGGTTATCTTGCAGTGCGATGTTAGCTAGCTAGCGATGTTGTCAGCGTACTACAACAGTTTATCACCGAGTGATAAAACAAGTTATGCTGCCAAATTAACATTAGTGAATGGGATACGTCTTAACGCGTTGACTGCCAACTACGAGATAACTCGTAATGGCGAGTCAGGGCCAGCGCTAGACCTGAAAATTCGGGGGAAATTATCCATCCCTTTATTGACAATAATTAGTCCTGGCTAATTCTAGATGGTTTTCCTATATTAACACGTTTTCCAATTCAAGAATAATCAAGTGGCAATTGAAGACACGGCTTCTCTCCCCCATGCGATCTGACAGCAAATAATGGGCTACATTCAGTACAGAAAAATAATTTAATTATAATTAGGTCTATGCAATGGCACTCAGCAACGGTATTTTTTTTTTCCAGCGAGAGCGGCATTTCAGAACTCTTCAATGAATGAAGGTAATTCTGGTGACAAGTAGCCTATAGCTCTCTTGCAATAGGTGTGGCCTAGCTGTGGCGAATACGAGGTCAAGCTTTGTACGCCATTGAGGTGGCCAAACAAAGCCCCAGGCTATTGACACTAAACACTGCACAAAGAGAAAAGTAGAGAAAATGCCGAGTAAGTGGGCCATCGTTGGCCAATAGTATCCAGCTGCAGCCCCGGAGCAGAAGCCCCTGACGTGACACAAGCCCCTGGCTTGACGGAAGTGAAATAATGGCTATTCACCGTTTTTATTCACTTAGCTAGCTATTTCGCTAGCCTAGCTAGTGATATTTATTGAATAGTCATGCTAGCTAGCTTGTTGAATAACAGTAAATGACGGTAAACTAACCATTTATTGTTTCTATCGGTTTAGCTATGTGCACAAGATGCAATTAGCTCAGAAGCTGGCTAGCTAGGTGGTTCGCTAGCGTAAATATCACTAACTAGGCTAGCGAAATAGCTAGCTAGCTAGTTTGCTAGCCTAGCTAGCGAGCTAGCTAAGTGAATAATGCTGCATTCGGTAACACTCGTAAACACGAGTCGTGTCGTGAATTAAGGTCGAAGGTACGAGGAAGGGTCATTCGGACAGTGAGGTCGTGAGGTCAAAAGAGCGGAATTTACCAGTCGTGTCTCGAAAACACGGCTCGTGGGACGCATTACCGAATGCAGCATTAAAACAGAGAATAGCCATTATTTCACTTCCGTCACGCCAGGGGCACTTCCGTCAAGCCAGGGCTTCTGCTCCGGGGCTGCAGCTGGATGCCACTCTCGTTGGCTGTTCCAACCGGTCTGACCGGAAGAGGGAGAAACGATTTTACCGTGTGCCCGGTATTATACAGAATCAGGGTGAAAAAACTTTGGAGTTGTCAACAACTCAACGAGCTAAATGGTTTTCCAGCATCTCCAGGGGGGTATACTACGAAGGCTTTATGACTAAGCCTGACTTTATGCTAAAGTCAGGCTTAAAATGTAAAAGCTCCTTTTACTTTAGTCCATGTTCCAGATTTGAAGAGGTTCCTGGTTTTACTAAGTGCTGAAGTCAGGCTTAATCACAAAGCCAGCTTCGTAGTATATCCCCCAGGGCCAACTTGGAGATACACAGGAAGGAAATCCTCGTTTGTAGTGACCACTTCGTCCGTGGTTAGTTTTTTGTGATTATATACTTGAGACGGTTTGTATTGGATTATAGTCGCAAACTGATAACAATAGGCCTATTTAAGAAAACTGTTGTTATGACCGCTCGGTCACTACCGCATGTGTGTTGGCATGTCGCGCTACTGGAAGCGCTCCTGGTTGACTTATTTGCAGTAATTTTGACTGGTGTGCTTGTGTTACTTTGGTTAGCAATCAAGGTGGTAGTTTCGTCTTAATGTTACCTGATCGTAGCTGCTGCAGTTGAAGCTAAGCGGAGAGGCGTTGTATCTGACTAAGTTGGGCTGATTAGGCTGCAATTAGTGAAACGATCATTTTGCTTATCCAGGGTCAGCCGGGAACTTTACCGTCGTGCGCCCTTACAGAAAAATGCTATTTGATTTACCACTGGATACCATTCACTTACCATTGAGAATTTTCGTAAGGGTGGGCTAGCTCTGATGCTAAAGCTGCGTCTGGTATAACAAACGATTTCTCTGCATTGTCGGTGGCGGAATTTTATCCCCTTTAAAAAATGTTTTGGCAAATTACAAGCTGAAAAAGGGGAAACTGGATTCGGAATTTTTCCCTGTACGAGTTACCGATTCGCGAGCTCCACATAAGCAATGCTTTCGACCGTTTGCGTGTTTCTGCTATGAGCACATTTAGTAACTTGCTGTCAGAATTGTTTCGTTTTGGAAGAAATGGTTATCAGGAGCTTATAGCAAAGTATCTTCCAGAAAAGTGGGTATATAACAGTACAGCTACAACCGCATGCATGCAAGGCGAGACAGTACAATACTGCGATTTAGGCTCAGCCGAACTGTCCTCTGCCTCCATTGCTGATGTGCTTGGCCACACTTATGGCGACGAAGGCCGTTGCTACTAGTTACAGAGGGCGTCCAGTGTTAGGTCACGTGACTATTGCAAGTCACCTATACGTGGTTTCCTCCGTTTACATTTTCCAATCGGACAGCTGTCTATTTTTTACAGCAAGTTGCGTGACCGTGCTGCAAGAACAGGTGTAGGTACTTGTCACTGAAATTACCTTCATTCGCAAAAGAGTTCTGAAATAATATAAATATGTATAAAGTCTAGGTCATTGTGAACAAGAAAAACAACTGCCTCCTGACCGCGAACTGCACCTGCATGGCTGGGTATGTAATTTAGAATAATATAACGTTACAAATTAATCTTAGCTTCCTTTGTACTTATTGTTAACATTTGCGTTTTTCCCCCCTCTCATATCACTATCTTTTTGAGCTGCTGTAATGATGAAATTTCCCCACTGTGGAATCAACAAAAGTTTATCTTATCTTTCCATTGCTATGTAACCTCGTCTTCAGTCACTGTCGTTATTGTAGTAAACATTTCACCACTGATTTGCTGCAATTATACATCTGTGCCTACGGGCATGTCTAGCTTTATCACCATTCAAACCAGTGAGTCTAACATATTATATTGCTCGAAATTAATACCAATGTTCTTTTTTCTCTCAGCTTGGGGTCATGCAGTAGGCATGCTGTAGCACTGATGCTCAAAGTCTGCAAAACTTGCGCGGACATGGTCGCGGCTCTTTCTGCTCTCTTTCTGCAGTCGGCATGCGCAGTAGAGCGGGGTGACGTATACAGTGACGTAGACAGACAATCCCTCTATATTTACGGCAAGTCGGCGTGCGCATGCGCGGAGGCGTCTCCGGGCAAATCCAAGATGACGGACTCGCGTTTGACAGGCGTCTCCGGACAAATCCAAGATGACGGACTCGTGTTTGACAGTTGTAAGGAGCAATATTAGCAATTTTGATCATTGAGCCACTGAATGTCAGTCAAGAAAATTTCGTGTTTAACTTCTTGTGCTAGTATATGTGGTAATCCATGTTGCTGATGACACACCGGGTTGCTAGGCACGCGCAGCATGCATTCGCGATATTAATATTCTAAAGCCCCGTCTCAGTAATAAAATCCCCCAAAACATATTGGCGCCTCCTTATTAAATCGTACTGGCAATTAAAAAGCCAGAAAAAAACGGAGATTGGATAAGGAATTCTGAGAGTATTAAAAACAAACACTGCGCCGTAGACCGCAGTTCAGCGTGCTGAGCCTAGAAGCTGCGAACACAAGTGAAGAAACCTCAGTGCGCATGCGCGCCGTAAATAATAGCCCCGAATCACCGTTTACTGCGCCGTAAATATAACCACTGCCAAACAAAAAAAAAGCGCCAGCGCTGAATTTGGAAGCGGAGAACTTCTGTGGTCTCCAGAATTATTGGCACCCAACTGAAAATGTACGAAAAAAGCAATAGAGAAAAAAGAGTAACATAGAAATAAACTCAAAATGCAAACAAGTAAGAAATACTGTAATTTATTAATGTTTCAAATAGACTATCCAAAACGATTTTTTCATAATTCCAACTGGCACATTGGCACATTCTGTAAAATGCAAATAAATCAACTACATTTCCGTCAACCAATATTAATTATAGGTCTAGTATTAATCAAAATTAAGCGCATATTATCAAATAATTTCTACTTAGGCAACATTACCATGCTTCTTGTCGTTCAGCCATTCTCCGGTATATTTAGCTCCATTGGCCAAATAAATTGCGTGCCTCTGGCCATTCCTCTGCGACTTCTGCTCCAGTAATTTGTTCAGGGATTTGTCGCCTGTCACTTTGAGGAAAGGCATGACAACCAAATCGTTGTTGAAAGTAAAAGACTATTTATTGTCAACGATAAGCAACACTGCTTCTGGCCATCCAAAAAGGGGCCAGTAGTGGCTTTCTAGCAAATGGTATTAGCAATAGGTAGTTAACTAACGTTTGCTAACGCGTTAATTTGCTGGTGGACTTGTAGCGACGTTGGTTGATCGTCTTCAGTAGAAACCTACGTTATTAATCAGAGCTTGTTGTTGCCCTATTCCATTCATAAACTGGAACTTATAAAGTGAATGAAAAAGCAAACCGAAAGTCGCTTCTCTGTGCAGCAAAGGCTCTCAGTTCTCAGCGTCAATTCGGAACTATAGCAACAGCCTTCCGAACGTCGTCTGAGGAGGGGCGGAGAAGGTTTGGCGCGAGTTTGAATTAGTTTCACAAATAGTGGTTTTCCCACTTTTTGCGCGGCTTTCGGTAGTTTGGTTCGCAAATGAACGGATTGGAAAATGGAGTTTGATGTGGCGGAGGGTGTAAAAAACAGAAGGGAAAAGGAAGTAAAAATTAAAACGAGGAGGGGATAGCCTGTTTGTTGCTGGAATGACGGAGGCTGTAGATGGTAGAAGTGCAAATGGTCTTTTCAATGATGCTCACGTTGTATGGAGATTTATGAGAGACGAAAGTGAGGATGGGAAAACAGTAATGGTAACACGAGGAGGCGTATAGATTGTGGAATGCCTAACTGGGTTACAGCGGGAGAAATTTATTAAAGATTAAAACGCACGACCTAAGTGCAGCCTGCTTTCCAGTGTAAGACCATAACGCGCACTGCACTCAAAACTCCTCGACCTCACCATTAAGACAAATAGCTTGGAATAATTATCACCCTTTTAACTTCTTGCAAAAACTGTGGTAATATATAAAAGTATTCAAGGTCATAGTGTAAAGGTCAAATGTGGAATACAAGCAGACGATGCGCAGGTCTATCCAAAGTACTTTATACACTCACTGGCCACTTCATTAGGTGCACCTAGCTAGTTCTGAGTTGGACCCCCTTCTGCCTTCAGAATTTCCTTAATTCTGCATGGCATTGATGCAACATGGTGCTGGAAACATTCCTCTGAGATTTTGGTCCACATTGATATGAGAGCATCACGCAGTTGCTGCAGATTTGTTGGCTGCACATGCTTGATGTGAATCTCCTGTTCTACCACATCCCAAAGGTGCTCTATTAGATTAAAATCTGGTGATTGTGGGGTGCATTTGAGTACAGTGAACTCGTCATGTTCAAGAAACCAGTTTGAGATAATTTGAGCTTTGTGACATAGCGTGTTAACCTGCTGGAAGTAGCCATCAAAAGATGGGTACACTGGTCAAAAAGGGATGGACTTGGTCAGCAGCAATACTCAAGTAGGCTGTGGCATTTAAGCGATGCTCAATTGGTACTAGGAGGCCTGAGTGTGTCAAGGAAATGTCCCCCACATCATTACAGCACCACCAACAGCCTGAACCGTTGACAAAAGGTAGGATGGATCCATGCTTTAATGTTGTTTACACCAAATTCTGACCCTACCATCCGAATGTCACAGCAAAAATAGAGACTCATCACCCCAGGCAACATTTTTCCAATCTTCTATTGTCCAATTTTTGTGAGCCCCTGCGAATCGTAGCCTCATTTTCCTGCTCTTGGCTGACAGGAGTGGCACCCTGTGTGGTCTTCTGCTGCTGTAGCCCATCTGCTTCAAGGTCTGATGTGTTGTGTGTTCAGAGATGCTCTTCTGCATAATGGTTACTTAAGTTACTGTGGCCTTTTTATCAGCTCGAATCGCATCAACAAGGTATTATCTGCCGCTCACTGGATATTTCTCTTTTTCGAACCATTTTATGTAAACCCCAGAGATGGCTGTGCATGAAAATCCCAGTAGATCAGTGGTTGCTGAAATAGTCAGAGTAGCCTGTCTGGCACCAACAACCATGCCACATTCAATGTCTTTTAAATCATCTTTCTTCCCCAATCTGATGCTCAGTTTGAACTTCAGCAGTTAGTCTTGACTGTGTCTACATTCCTGAATGCATTCAGTTGCTGCCAAGTGATTTGCTGATTAGATATTTGCGTTAGCGAGCAGTTGAACAGGTTTACTTAATGAAGTGGCTGGTGAGTGTATTTGGTCGGTTTCACAATGCTTGCGTTATTAATTGTTGAGAAACAGCCCGCACAAAATTTCCAAGGTCAAGTTCACTACACTTAGGTCAAAGGTCAAATCCCGATGAAAGTGAATCATTGCACAATTACAGCCCGATGTCTTTACATGTGATATGTATGAAGTGTTAAATATCTATAGGTACTGAGTTAGGGACTGAACGACACATAGACAAACGTACAGATGCCATCATGATGACGATACCCCATTGGCTGAGGAGTAAAAAAGAAGGCTTTAAGGGGGTTGTCAGTGGCATTCCGGTTTTGGTGGAGGAGTTTTTGTGGCAATTACAATGTGACTGAAAAACTACAGGGAAGAAGAGCTGGAAAGTTGGTCAATATTTTTGGAATTTATCTAAGACCTACCTGAAACTTGTATTTTCAGACTATATTAGTTATCTTGTGAGGGCGTACAAAAGGGCTCCACCTTGGTGTAATATGAGCCAGGAATATGGGCACGTGGCAGCAGTGCATAGGAGACAGATGCACAGGTGTGGAAGATGTGGGAAAGAGGAATCTGGGGAGGATGTCATGCCGTGCCCCCAACGGTCCGCGTCTCCGGAATTATGAGGAACCGGCCTGCTCACTCATTATCACTCATTGCTGCCATTTGTCTTTAATTATCCAGTTACTCATTGTAACCACATATAAGCTTTGACTCCGCACCATTTTGGTGCAAAGTTTTGTAAGGTTAGTGTCTCGCATAGGCTTTTGCCATAGCACTTTCACACATTGTATGTAAACCTCATTAAACAGCTGACTTTGTTAAATCAGCTCATTGTTTGAATTACTTTGGAAACCGCATTTCCTATTTTCTTCGTACTAGCCTTTGTAACCTTTGTGGCATTCGCTACAAAGGTAGATAAAGCCAAGCACTTCTTTGCATTTGGATCCTCCCTTCCTTTTTTTTTTTTTTTTTGCTATTTATCAGTGCACATACTCACGTGCACAGAAAAACCATTACGAAGGAGGAATGTGGCATGTCAAAAAAGCCAGTCGCGTGTTTTCATTGTGGGGGAAGTCGTGAAGTTGGTTCACATCGGGTAAAAGAACAAAAATGCAGAGAGAGGCAGAAGGGACTAGAATTCAGGGGGGAAAATTATGCAGAGGCAACCAGGAAAGAGAGAGGGTGGGAAAGGTAACTATTGGAAAAGAACACACCAAAGTTCAGGCAGTTGAAATGCCACATGATAGAGATATCATCAGAGTGGATATGGGAAGTGGATATTGCTTTTATTGCAGGGAGATTGAAAGTATAACAGAAAACTAAAATGGTGAGGCATGCAGTGAGTGAGTTTTTGGGTGTATTATATGTAAAAGGGGAAAGAGATACAAGGAATTTTAGAGGTATGGTTTGGTGGGGGTCAGGTGTCAGGGAGGTAAAATTTAACGGAGCAAAAGAGGGTTTAGGCATCCAAGTGCTAAGTGGAGAAAGAAGGAAGCAGTGGGCTGGAAGTCGATGCCCAGTTTTTTGTTTTTTTATTTTTTAAATATATAGACACTAGTCAGCTATGTCATCACAGGCTGTTTCATTGTGAAGGTACGTTCGAATACAGCAGAGAAATTCAGCCTCCATCTTGTCTGATTTCAGACGAAGTGTAAATGAGCTGTTAATTTCATCTGGTATTAGGAAAGATGAAGGTTGCATTTCTCCACTGTATTTGAAAGCCCCAACCCAATGGAACAGCCTGCAAAGATGTAGCAGCCTGAAAATTCAGCCTACATATAGGCTGCTGCCTACGCTTTGATAAAAGGCCAGTAGAGCATTATTTTAGAACACACCCAGAATGTGACGGTGATACACCACATGGTTTGTTATCAACATAAAACTCAGAAGAACATCATCTGTAACATGAATTAAGTGTATCACTTTTCTTCCATAGACTTTCTGGTGGAGAAGGGGATGTGTTCCAAAAGATCCAGAATAATGAAACACACTTTGAGTGATTGATTTTTGCAGATGATGGATTGGGTTTAATTACACTAGCTTAAGTTAACACAAAAAATGTATCATAAAATGAGGGCATGTACAAAGAGGTGAATGCGGACTCAAAGAAATGCAACAGTGACATCAAGAGGTAGACTAAAAAGCCAGCTGCTGAGATCTTTTCAAGGGTGTCCAACCCTAGTCCTGGAGAGCCACAGTGTATGCTGGTTTTTGCTCTCAACACCCTATTTATTCCCAGGAATACACGTTAGGTGAGTTAACCTTGTAATCAAGCATTGCTTGATGAATTAAGTTCAGAGTAACACTGATAAGCTGCAGACAATGTGGCTCTTAAAGACTGGGGTTGCGAACGCCTGGTCATTTTCAGTATGCACCTGGAAGTATGCACCTATTAGGCAAAACATTAAGACTACCTGCCTAAAATGCCGCTGGCTCTCATCAGGTCGCCAAAACTGCACCATGAAATTGATGTCCACATTAATTCCATGACCCAGGGTTTCCCCACAGAACATTTCCCAGCGCATCACACTCCCTCCACCAACTTGTCTTCTTCCCACAATGCATCCTGGTGCCATTTCTTCCCTACACTAATGGTGTACGTGTACCTGGCTGATGTAGGCCTACACAAAGTAAAGGAAAATAACACTCATCTGATGAGAGCCCAGTATTTCAAAAGCTTTAATTTAACTCAGTATTGAATCTCAAGGTTTGGTATTTCAAAGGCAGGATACATGGTCCTGATCCAACAAAATTGGGATAGGATTTTAGTAAAAATGTTTTTACCAGACGATGACCTGAACTGTCGAAATGTCACAATAAATTTTGGAGTAATAATATCAGTCAATATAATTCCTTTATTGGATATTGGTAATCCAATCTTACCTACAATCCAGATCAAATGTTGCTTTTTTGGTACATCAAAACTCAAAGATAGAGATTAGGAGAGTTTTGATGCTCAAAATCAGGATGATCCTGATACCACTGGAAGGGTGGATTCAGCAAGACACATGGCACATATTTAACCATTCGATTATTCAGTCCTTGTATAGCAAAGTAATGTAGATTGTGCCAAAAAAAAAATCCATTCTAAATTAACCAATCAATCAACAGAACAAAAAAAAAAAAAAAAAAATCTATTAAATAAAAATATCTGAGCTGTTGAAAAGTCCAATGCCTGAAAGTACAATGCCAGCATCTTTCAGTTTCTCTTTTAAAAGGCAATTTTAAAGTTTTTTCCCCCTCTGTTGAAATAAGCGGAGAAACCCGCTCCTCAGCTTAAGAGATCTATTTCCCTGCCCTCTCAGTTTCTTTCCTCAAAAGATCCCCATGGCTGTCTTGACTTTTAGGTTTTTTTTTTTTTTCCCCTAGAGGTAATTTTTGGGGCAGCTTTATCCCTAAAGCCTGATGGTCCTCTTGCTTGTGTTCGTCACTGACCCTGAGGTCTTCAGGCTCTGCTTCAACAGGATTTAGGACAACAAGCTGCTCTCCCAACTGAGAGCCATCTCTGAGTCAGGAATTTCAGTCTCAGGCCCTCACTGTCCAGGCTCATTACCACATGAGACTGATTGAATGCCATATGGAGCCTGGGATCTTTATCCACCAGTGATTTCTAGAATGACACTGGTGAACTCACCCCACTTAAAAGGTTTGTTGCCTGTTTAGGGTTTGAGACTCTCTGTGATCTTTTGTAGCCATTGTTTTAGATTCTTCTAGCTCACTTTTATCTGGTCCAGGGTTTTTCATTAACCTCTCCTTGTGTCATTTACAGTCTTAGTAATATCAGTCCAAATGTTGTGTTTCATCTTGGCTGTTACTGAGGAGCCAAGTTTAGCCATTACATTGACATGTGTCACTCTAACAAGTTATTGGAGATAGTGTCTGTGTCAAATCCACCATCAGCTTCGTAGTACTCAATATTTTCTGTTAGCCAATCTTGTCAACCAGTTAAGCAAATTACCAGTAAGTCCAGAAGAAACTATACAAATCAAGTTCAAGTTTTCTAAAATGGGGAAGATTCCAAATAAATTTTGTAAACCTTGCTCGCAAAAGTAGCCAATGCTTATGTTGCTGTTATGTATTATTATTATTATTATTATTATTATTATTATTAATTAATAAAAATATATATTTAATTGACGGGCTACTAGGGGAGAGACAGCATTGTTTGTTATGAAAAAGTGTGCATTTTATGGGGTTAAACTACTGATCAAACGATTGCCCTGTGGATATTGAATTTTTAGCTCATCTGGACGAAGTCCATGAGCTTATGTCATGGCCTGCTTGTCCGTCGTCATGCTTCATCGTCGTTGTCGTCGTCGTGTGTCGGCGTCTGTAAACATCTTCTTCTCCGAAACTACAGGGCCAATGAAGCTGAAACTTGGCATGCATGTTCCTACCCATGAGGACACCAAAGTTTGTTTGAGGCGTTCCGATCCAACTTAAAATATGGCGGCTTTGGCAGCCATATTGAAAATGCTATTTTGGCTCATTAGTCACTCATTTTTGGAGCGATTCAGCTGAAATTTTCTGTGTATGTGCCAAATAGCAAGACTGAACATATATATCACGGGTTTAGCTGTGCATCGCATTTTATGGCGGCTTTGGCAGCCATATTGAAAATGCTATTTTGGCTCATTAGTCACTCATTTCTGGAGCGATTCAGCTGAAATTTGCTATGTATGTGCCAAATAGCAAGACTGAACACAAATATTACAGCTTTAGCTGTGCATCGCATTTTATGGCGGCTTTGGCAGCCATATTGAAAATGCTATTTTGGCTCATTAGTCACTCACTTCTGAAGCGATTCAGTTGAAATTTGCTGTGTATGTGCCAAATAGCAAGACTGAACATATATATTACGGGTTTAGCTGTGCACCACATATTATGGTGGCTTTGGCAGCCATATTGAAAATGCTATTTTGGCTCATTAGTCACTCATTACTGGAGCGATTCCGCTGAAATTTGCTGTGTATGTGCCAAATAGTAAGACTGAACATATGTATTACGGGTTTAACTGTCCATCGCATTTTATGGTGGCTTTGGCAGCCATATTGAAAATGCTATTTTGGCTCATTAGTCACTCATTTCTTAAGCGATTCAGCTGAAATTTGCTGTGAATGTGCCAAGTAGCAAGACTGAACAAATATATTATGGGTTGAGCTGTGCATCGCATTTTATGGCGGCTTTGGCAGCCATATTGAAAATGCTATTTTGGCTCATTAGTCCCTCATTTCTGGAGCGATTCAGCTGAAATTTGCTGTGTATGTGCCAAATAACAAGACTCAACATATATGACTCTGGTTTCGCTGTGCATGGCATTTTGACCTTCATTTGACCTCTGTCATGGGCCCACGCCCCTTAATTTCAGAAATATCTTTAAAAATCTTCTTCTCTGAAACTGTGTTACTGATCGAGCTGAACCTTTGTATACACCTTTCTGTAGCTAGGTAGATTAAAGTTTGTTCGAGGTGTTCTGATTCGATTTCAAATATGGCAACAGCGGCAGCCATATTGAAATTTCCTTTGTAGATGCTAAGCAGCAAGGCTGAACACATGCTACAGGTTTGCTGTGCAATGCATTTTGACCTTCATTTCACCTCTTCATTTCACCATTGGGCCGCACCTTTTTATAGAAAATACCAATAAAAGCACTTTTATACTGATCATGCTGATAGTGTTCAACTGTATGAAAAGTATATTACTGCTACAGGAAAATATAGAGCTACCTAAACTAAAATTCCCTATGAAGCCAACTGCTGTGGGAAGCCTCAGGAAAGAATATCTTGTGGCACAGTGAAGCATTAATTGGTAAGTAAACTGTTGGATGCCTGTTGGAAATGATTACCACACATCACATCTGTCCTCTTTCTTTCGATCCTGGAGAGTGTATCAATCTAATAAATACACTTTTCCAAACATGTCACATTTTTTATTTTTTCCCAATGCATTGAAGGTTATTTTAAATAGATCTACAAACATGATCACTTACTCTTTTTAATTTAGAAATATGGATCTGGGAACAGAAAATATTTGCAAAATATTTCCGATTGAATTTTTTTGTTTCCAAAACATTTTTATCAATTAAAAATTGTGCCCAGCTTATAATGTACCCTGTAAGTTTTTATTTCAAAAATATTTTCATTACCATGTTAAACCATGTTTGTGTTTAATTTGCAACTGAAATAGTACCATTCAATGGTTGACTTAAAAGGACTGAAAAACTTTGGTGGAGTGAATGTCCAGGTGAGCTACAGTGCCGTGGCACTATTTTTAATCTTCATGGCATGCATAGATATTGCTTTCAGCGTGTGGCTTAAGAGGGATAACTGCTGTAAACATGAAATGCACTGATGACAAATTAATAGCTTGTTAAAATCCGTCGGCTGCAATTGGTCGCTACAAAAATCTCCATACACATTGCCCTGACCCAAAGTTGGGGACAATCAATGAGGAAAGACAATATAACCAAAAGGTCCCCACTGCTCCGTGGTGGTTTGGGTAAAACGTCATGAAGAGCATTTAAGGTTTTTTAAGTGGCGTCATTTTAGATGAAAATGTGCGCAGATTTTTTGGTTTTCATAGTTCATGGATCAGAGCGAACTCTGCAACGGTAGCTGCGTTTCTTTATGCATATTTTGTCTGGATTTGTTGACTGAGCACCACTGGCTCCATGCTGACATTTGCGTTTCAGATCGTGCGGTGCGCATGTACATGTGCTAGTAAGCGCAGAGGAGGGAGCGCGACAGGGGGGTTAGTGGAAGACTGTGCTGGAGTAGTTCGGCTGTGTAGCTCGCTAGCTACATCTGTGGGATACTGGCGGCGGCTCTGTGTGAATGACAGACAGAGCTCTATGAGATGTAAATATGTCCCTTCAAAGGTGCCAAACTGAATGGGAAGAAATTGACCAAGAATTTCAGCAGTTGCAGGCAGGTCACATTTTTACAATCAATCGTGCTGGACTGCTTTTGTCGGGGAAGTTCTGGACTTCTCCGGTTATCTGCTGTTTGTACTTTGTAGCCATTCTAGCTTCCTGTCTTAGTAGCTACATGTCAGCTAGAGGTAGCTAGCTAGTTAGCAATCAAACGTGGTAAAATTGATTAGTTAGTCCTAGTATGAGTGATTGCTTGCTTGCATTCTGTCACTGTCATGCGTGTCTTCGCAATGTTGCAGTATAGATTGAGTCGGCTTCATCGACCTCTGGTCTTAGCTCTGTATCCAACTGGCGACAATGCCTTTTGTTTCAAATTTGCTAAAGGCCTGCAGCTGAATTGCGACGACTGTGAAGTTCAAACTCGGTAGCTGTCTAGTCCACTTTAACTGCTGCGGTGAAATAGCCAATTTATCGACATTATTTCCTCATGGACGCTTGTTACTTGACTAAGAAGAATTGGTTTAAAGAGATTTATTTCAAACTGACATTGGGTAACATTCGCTGGCTGTCCAGATGAGTAGCTAGCTAGCTAGATCAATAACTTGGCGGTGTCTCTGTATGAGGCTAATCGAATGTTCACTTGGGTTGACTCGGGCTAAATCGGTGCCCATGGCGGCTTACGTATTGGGTGAAGACCGAAATTGACAAAAATGGCACGAAAGTCAAAATTTTCTCGTGTTCATTTCATCATTCGAAAGTGGTAGGGGCTTAAGCGATGAAATTTGTAATTGTTCACTTGGCTTGCTAGGCAGAAAGTGTTACTACATATAGCTAGTAGCTTAGGGAACCCTGCTCATGGAGAACCATAACGCATGTTTTAGATGCTTCTCGCCTGATTCAAATTGTTGCCTTGTTATCAAGCCCTTGACAAGCTACAGTTATTTGAAACAGGTGGCTCAGGTGTGTTAGAGCAGAGATCTAAGCATGCAGAGCTATGATGCTCCAGGGGCAAGGTTCCCTACGCCTGACATAATACGTCACTTGGCTACGTTGTTGCTACGTAGGCTGTACAAGTGTTGCTGCTCTTGGCCTTGGGTTAATATTGTACTCGGCTGCCGCGCTTAAAAATAATTGATTTTGGACACTTGCTTGATGCTCAGGGACCATTATGTTTTTCTCATCGTTAACATTCTAATTCTACAATGGCATCCCCAGCAGTGTGTTTTTATTCCATTGGCCATAATTTGAACACCGATAGATTTCATTTTCGTGAGATGAGAGGATGACCTTGAAATAAGCACAATTTGTTTTTGGATGTGAATTAAACTGAACACTGAGCCGCCTTGATTATGCATCCCAAATGAGGCACAACCATCGGAAGGTCCTTGTGTGACTTCCATATCTACTTCTGAGCAGTTGTTTTAATGTGGCCCTATGAGGAAATTCAGCAATGTGCTGCACAGCTGACGATGTCTACTTTGCGTGGTGTTCAATTCCTCTGTTTATTCTGTGTTGTAGGAAATGCACAAAACCTACAGGCAGAAGCTTGATGAACTTACCCAACTTCAGATGCAATGTAGCACATCCATCAGCAAACAAAAGAAGGGCCTACAAGACCTGAAGCTGAGCCTGCAGAGGTGTGTGGAGTCAGAGGAAACCAGCATCCTGCTGACATCTGAGCTGCTTCTCTTACCCAGTGGTCCCCAACATTGGTCCTGTGTACCCACAGTATCTGCTGGATTTTGATCCAACCACAATTGCAATTGTAGAACTTTTATAAGTTGCTAATTTGTCTCAGTTAGGTACTTTTCTTGTTTAAAGCAGTTATTTATCCTGTAGCCACATATTGACTAATATCCATGCATGTTATGAAGAATAAGAATTCGTATCCACATTGTGATGTTTTGGAAAGGCTTGTATAAGAGATGGAGAAAAAACTTTAGCCATTTAAATTAAAGAATTAGTAGGTTCCTGATTGCTGAGAAGTAAGTGACACATGGTCGCAAAAACTAACCATATAACCATTTCATTTGCCTCATGGCATAATTACCCAGGTCATATTTTAGCCAAATTGAGATATCAACTGCCTGTTCTTTTGTGTTGGGAAGATGATGCATTTTTTCCTTTTTTTTCAAGACCTTAAAGGAAAATCCATTCTCATAAATATTACAAAAAAAAAACAACAACAACAAAAAACTTAAAAAATGAGATGGGCAATTATGCCATGAGGCTAATGATTTATTATGCAAGCGGTGTCATGTAATTAAATGGAGGTAAGGTGTTTTGAATGAACTTGAACCACTTGTGTTCAGCAACCTAGTATGGAGCTCACTGATTTTTTTTTTTCTTCTCAGTTTCTAATTAGTCTGTTCAAAAATATTACCTGAAATTACTTGCAATACAGAAAATTAAGCACTATATGTAAAAGGGTATTTTATTTTTATGGCATGCATGGATATTTCTGTCATAATATGGCCTCGGAGTATAAATAATTGCTCTAAACAAGAAATGCACCTCATGAAGACAAATTAACAGCTTATTAAGATCCTACTGCTACAACTGTGGTTGAAACAAAAACCTGCATACACGCTGGGCCCCCAGGTTTGACATTTGGGACTGCCGCTCTAAGCTATAGAACATAGTTAGCCATTTGAACCATATATACTTGTATATTTTCTATGAAAGGAAAAAAAACCTTATCTATGTGTTTTTAACAGATGTGCAAAAGCAAGACATTCTAAGGAAACTGACCAAATTACGGATATTCAGGCACAGATCAAAGAAAAGCAAAATGTCTTTTTTGATATGGAGGCCTATTTGCCAAAGAAGAATGGGTGAGTTCATGTGCTTCACTCCCTTTAAGCTGGAAATCGCCAGCATTGCCTGGTGTCCTGAGTTGAGTGAAAGGCTTCTCAGACTGCTTGCTGTCATGACCTGTGTTCTATTGCTGCTCTGTTTCAGATTGTACTTAAGTTTGGTCCTCGGCAATGTGAATGTGACTCTACTCAGCACACAGGCAAAGTGAGTTTGATTTGTACCTTTAATGTATAATGCAGTGGTCTGATGTCTGTCGCGCTGCCCCTGGATGCTGCATTGTATTATACTCTATTTTAACCCTTAAAGTGCTAATCACTGCTGTAGTCACACAAGGCGCAAAAATATATGAAGTAAATTTCAGATTTCAGCCTTCAAAAGGCGAATAATTTTGTCAATTTTCAGTCGGTAAATTAGTTAGCCATGACCTACCGAAGGGTTCATGGGTACCTGTGAGTTCTGAAGGTCATTTGTCAACTAAATATGAATGATTAACTTTTGGAGGGATTGGGTGAGGAAAAATCAAGCATTTTAAGGGTTAACATTTGGTTGACACTGGCCTTTCCTGACACTGAATGTTGTAATACAATGCTTCCTATGGTGGTGTTATTAGATAAGGCATTGGTGCATGCAAGAAACTATGTTCTTCTCATCTTTTAAAAAAAAAAAAAAAAAAGTGTTATTGAAGATTTATCATGAATTTCTCCACAGATAATCATTTATTGAGAAAGTACTACAGAAATATGTATGTATTATTTTTCTGTATAGTGTTCTATTTAATACAAAGAAAAACAACAAACAGCTTGAGAGAGTCATTAACATAAGACATTCTGACACAGTTGATATGAAAGATCTAGAGGAGAAAACCAAAAAGGGTTTTAATTCTTCATCTTTACTTCTATGATGCTCTTTTCTCCCTTTACTGACAGATTTGCGTACAAAGATGAATACGAGAAGTTCAAGCTTTACATGACTATAATCCTGATGTTTGGTGCCATATCATGCTGGTTCCTGCTCAATTACAGGTGAGCGCCACCTGACTTTTGCTTAGTGGACCCTTGTCATTTTATTTTTAGTCAGTCATTCTTGACCAAAGTAGTGTTTGCTGTTTGATTTTCTGCATGTACGGTACACATGAAAGATACAAGTGAGGGCCAGTTGTGGAGTACTTTTGTTTGTGTGTGGGTTTGCCGTTCCAGAGTTACAGATGAAATCTTTAACTTTCTGCTGGTTTGGTACTACTGCACACTGACGATACGGGAGAGCATTCTGAGGAGCAATGGGTCCCGGTGAGTAGCGCCTGACTCGCACAGACATGTCTGCTTCTGCTGTGTTCAGGAGTAACTCTGGAATTTGGGTGAAAAGAAAATTGATATTACTTTGAATGCTACCATTTATTGTAGTTGTCCTTTGTAAAAACATTATTTTGTTCGTGGGGAATAGTGGTTTTGTAGAGTTAAGGGGATGTGAAAGTGCCATTAATTGAACTTTCTATGTAACAGATGGGCAATAATGGAGAAACTGGTCTGTCATTTCCTTTTAGGATAAAAGGCTGGTGGGTTTTGCACCACTACGTCACAACTTTTCTATCAGGTGTAATGCTGACATGGTGAGTTATGTATGTCATGAAGGTCCTTCCTTTACATTTAAGGCGATGAAATGTATATCAAATAACGCCACTCTTTCTTGAGGAAACTAGCCTGTGTGCTTTTGTGTGTAATGAGTGAACGATCAAAAGGACCGATTCATGGTGTTGGTCTGTTTTCTTTTGCCACTGGACAGGCCTGAAGGAGCGATGTATCGGAAGTTCCGAAACCAGTTTTTGGCCTTCTGTGTCTATCAAAGTAAGCCTCCAATGAAAAGTGGAAAGTCACTTCATTGTGTTTGCCAGTCAGAAGCAGTGAAGACTGGAGAACTGGCAATAGAGAGGGCACAGAACATTCCTTTAAACTAATGACTGGTCTTGACCCGTTTCCAATCATTAATTTAAATTAACATTATATGAACTCAAAAAAATACTCAACACTATCTGGTATAGACAATGCTCCTCATTAAGGTAAGACAATAAATAAAACGTGTCGTTTCGACGTGAAATTGCCTTTAACTCAAGGTTATTCAATTGTGGATAGTTGTTTTGTTGTTGTAATTTAATCAGTCATGAATCACAGGTTTGACAGCCTGTAGTATAGAATGTGCTAAAAGCCGATGGAGAAACGGAGTAGTTTATCTTTTTTGTAATATGAATAAATATTTTTCTGAGTTGAATTTACTGTTCAATCACCCAACATTGTTTTATGAAGGAAGCTATGTCTTTAACCGCAAATAGAATGTTCTTCTCATAGCAAACTTGTTGACCAAGGAAAATGATGGAATACAGGTCAAGATTACTTACTAGTCAGAAAGGAATTTTTGTGCCTCCTAATTTCAGCTGGGCAGCCGTTACTAGCAGGAAGCTATTGTATATGCTAACGTAGTTGGAGCTTGTGCTCTCATGGGTGCTTCAGGTTTTGGTTGAAGCTTGTGCTGTTCCATTTAAATAGCTCTTAATCTCAATCAACCCATCTCAATCAAGCTAGAATGCATAAATATTTGGAAAATGCTCACTATAACTTGTAAACATTTCTGTTTTTTAGGAGGACTAACTTGATTCCTTGCTTTGAAGGTTTTGTGCAGTTTCTTCAGTATTACTACCAGAGTGGCTGCCTGTATAGGTTACGTGCTTTAGGGGAAAGAAATCATCTCGACTTGACAGTGGGTAAGTTATTTTACTTCAACAAAATATATTGTAGAATGCCAGATGGTTTGTAACTCATTCAATGGCCTGTACGGGATTGCATTTAAATTTATTGCGTATCTTGATTGGGGACAAAGCAGTCCCACTGTGGCTGAGAATCTCTCCTTTACATCTATTCATGGATTACAGTTAGGCGCAGTGAGGCTACTTGGGGTTTATCTGCAATGCAAATAGGTTTCTAACACTTATGCATTCAACTCCAGTCAGGAAACTGCCTGTTGTTCCTGTTCACTCGCAGCACAGTCCCACATTAGAGGTAGAAGTTAGTCTGCAAACTGAATGCGCTGGTTTGGAAGCCTTATTGAGGCCGAGGATGGGAAAACCACTCTCTGAAAAAACAGAAAATGAAGTTGCCAGAGTAGCCATAGAAACTGGTAGTTTTTCCGAATTATTGGAGACCTTGCTTTTCAGTGAAGGTTAGGAAATATTGTTGTGAGCAAACAAGTTTTTTGTTGAAAAAGAGGTTGAAAATTCTGGCATTCTGCGACCACTAAGAGGAATTCCTCTTTATGCTGTGATGCTTGTAAGTGTAGTGGTTTAGGTGCTTGTTTAGCAGGGCTCTCTGTGTTTGGTGCTGAATTTACAGAGGGATTTCAGTCGTGGATGTGGAGAGGGCTCACCTTCCTCCTCCCCTTCCTCTTCTTTGGCCACGTAAGTACAGGCACTCTGATGTCAGAAGTCATATCAGGTAACCTTTGTGACTGCCAGTCTGTGGGTGGGGGTTGCCAGCAGTCAAAGTGCAGTGCAGCAACATTGAGAGAGTATCGACAGGGAGGAGCAGTCCAGCACAGAACTCTGAACAGTGGTGTGATTTCAGCTGCCCAGTGAGTGCATACAGCCAGGCTTCTGTACCACTACAGAGCAACACAAGTGGTCACCTTTAATCCCTGGAGCATTTCACCACACCACATGGTGGACCAGGGTGGAGAGCATGTCTCTGCTTTGTACTCACTGCCTTGCAGAAATGAGGGTTATTGCGAAAGCACCTTCTTTGATAGGCATATTAAATTAACTGGGTCATATTTACATCATATTCTGATTAAGGAGTGTGGAGTACGATCACTGCTCATAGCAGTAAGTCAGTCTGTCCAGAGGCGGTGTCCAGGGGTTCTTTTGCTCCATTTCTAATGAAGTGCTCTCAGGTTTTTTTTGTTTTTTTTGTTTTTTTTTTTGTGTTTTGCAGTTCTGGCAGTTGTATAATGCCGTGACGCTATTTGGGTTGTCCAGACATGACGACTGCAAGGAGTGGCAGGTGGGCATGGATCATCTCTCAATGTGTGAATCTACTCTTCTGTTTATCCCTACTTCATGATCCTTACATCACCAAGTATGGGCATCTGCACACCAGGTTCCTGTTGAGGCATGCATTCTGGTTATGTGCTTTTCTAGTTGCACATCTAGTTCACGTGTCTTGCCAGTTCAGCAGTATTCCTGCTTCATGGCTGCCAACAATATTGTGAACAGACGAGCATTGCCAGATTTACACTCATTGGCCACCTTATTAGGTATACTGTGCTAGTGCCAGGTTTGACCCGCTTTTGCCTTCAGAATTGCATTTAATTCTTTGTGGCATAGATTCAACAAGGTACTGGAAACATTCCTAAGAGATTTTGGTCCATATTGACATTATGGCATCATGCAATTGCTGCACATTTGTCAGCTGCATATCAGATCTCCCGTTCTACCACATCCCAAAGGTGCTCTATTGGATTGAGATCTGGTGACTGTGGGGGCTATTTGAGTACAGTGAACTCATTTTCATGTTCAAGAAACCAGTTTGAGATGATTTGAGCTTTGTGACATGGTGTGTTTTCCTGCTGGAAGTAGCCATCAAAAGATGGGTACACTGTGGTCATGAAGGGATGGAGGTGGGCAGTAATAATACTCAGGTAGACTGTAGCGTTTAAATGATGCTCAGTTGGTACTAAGGGGCCCAAAATGTGCCGAGAAAATATCCCCCACACCACTACAGCACCACCACCAGCTTGAAACGTTGATACAAGGTAGGATGGATCCATGGTTTCATGTGGTTTACGCCGAATTCTGACCCTACCATCCGAAAGTCACAGCAGAAATTGAGACTCATCACACTAGGCAACATTTTTCCAATCCTCTATTGTCCCTTTTTTGTGAGCCTGTGCGAATTGTAGCCTCGATTTCCTGTTCGTAGCTTACAGTAGTGGCACCCGGTGTGCTATTCTGCTGCTGTAGCTCATTTTCTTCAAGGTTTGACGTGTTATGCGTTCAGGGATGCTGTTCTGTGTATTTGGTTGTAATGAGTGGGTATTTGAGTTACTGTTGTCTTTTTATCAGCTCAAGCCAGTCTGGCCATTCTCCTCTGACCTCTGGCATTAACAAGGTATTTTTGCCCAGAGAACTGCCACTCGCTGAATATTTTCTCTTTTTGGACCATTCTCTGTAAACCCTAGAGATGATTTTGCATGAAAATCCCTGTAGATCAGCAGTTGCTGAAATATTCCGACTAGCCCGTCTGGCACCAACAACCATGCCACATTCAAAGTCACTTAAATAACCTTTCTTCCCCATTCTGATGCTCACTTTGAACTTCAGCAGATAGTCTTGAGCATGTCTACATGCCTAAATGCATTGCGTTGCTGCTGTGTGATTTGCTGATTAGATATTTGCATTAACGAGCTGATGAACTGGTATACCTAATGAAGTGGCCAGTGAGAGTATTTTGGTTGTGCTGACTGGGTCAAAACTTGAACGGGTTCAACCTTTTGGTTGGGTGTTACGGTTTTTGGAAAAAAATTCCTGGCAGTTTTCCTGTCAGTGCATAACAAATATGGGAAATGCATTTTTCACACAATCGAACTCTGCTGGGTCAAGATGCTTGCTCTGACTTTGTATTGTGATGTTTTAGTCTACTAAATCGATCCCCTCATGCTTTACAATAAGCGCTCATTTCCGGTCAGCTGGCTTGCGTTGTGTTAAACGTTAGCTAGGACTACGGATAGCGTATTTTGTGCGAGAAAGCCAAATTGAACCGCGCACTCTATCTGGAAATAATGCAAAGTGCGTATGCGTCAACTCGGGCTAATTTTTTGAGCGAAGGGCTTTCAGGCCAATGGAGACGGAAATTCGTACTATCGGGCTAATTTCCCTTACCGCAATATAGCAGGCTAGTTTAACTTGGTTCTGATGAAGACAAACGTATAGACTGGGTCTGAGACTGCCTAACTCGTGACATCTGTGTGATTCATTTTAGTCTCAATGTAGTTCAGCTTTGAGTCATTTCACTCACATTTGCAGGCGGAAATGAACGCAGTGCCGCTGTACAAGTTTGACCCAATTTGCCCTCAAGGTGGGACCTGAGGGAAACGCATGCATTGATATGCCTGCTGTGTAACACATATTTGTTCATCTCTGGTTGTTCAGTGCTCCAACCACACGGTATCAGCCTCCTGTCTTCATTGCCTTCCTCTTGCTTTCCGCCATGGTTTTTTGTGGTTCAGATCAATTGACCTCACAAGTAAATTACATGACACGTGTCCTTGCAAAAAATTAAAAGTCAAAATGACAGTATGTTTGAAAGCAAAAAAAAGGCTAGAAGTGTTTTAATGTCAGAATGCTTCTTTGCACATATCGAAGAACCAAATACCAGAAAAAAAATGTCATGTCATACACACTTTCAGTGGAATCAGGCAGGTGTTTACATGAAAACAGAAATTGAATTACTGAGTTCCATGTATTATCAGAATATTCCTTTGAACATAAACATACTCATCGTGTTCCTTAGTTTAACAGATCTAAAGTGGCTGTTGGTTAATTTACCTGTGTCTGCATTTGTATGACAGATGTGCATCCTCAGCTGTTCCGATGTTGTTAATTCATCTTCTTGGATGTTAATGATTCATTGCAATGGTTGGTGACTTTGAAACCTTGGTCAATAGTCGCAGACAGTGACAGTCTATACTTACTGCAACAAACAAATGCCATTCCTATGCCAAGGTTATAGGGGGATGAATCATGGAGCACTCATTAAAAACTTGCTGTCCAGGGCATTGTGGGTAATTGTGTTTTTTTTTTTTTTTTTTTTTTTTTCTTTTGGTAATGTGGGTATGTTTCAGGTGTTTATGCTGGCCTTGACATTTCTGGTGCTCTTCCTGGGAAACTTCCTCACGACATTGAAGGTTGTTCACCAGAAGGTCCAGAAGAAAAATGGGAATGTGCAGAAGAAAGAATAGAAAGGAAGACCGAGTTTAATGGCGACATCCTTGGTGTTCATGGAGCCCTGTGAAGAGAAGGGAGCCTCATGGCGGAGCTGTGTGGTTCTTTTGGACGGATGGTTCCAGAAAGGAGATAGCCTTTCTGTGTGGTGTTGGTGAAATCATTGGACTCCTCACTGTTTGATCAAGGCCACGCATAGTTTCCTTTGTGTCTGTTGGATGGCCTGTGTGGTCATGAATTTTTTTGTGCACATCCAGTGCCAGTGGGGAATAGTGCACCTGTGGAACCTCTGAAAACCCTGGTGGCCTGAAGTAGCTGGCATACGAACAGTTTTATGTCTTTTTTTTTTTTTTTTTTTTAATTTCGAGCCGATTTTGTTTCAGGTGCGTGAGCGAATTGTGTACGTGTGAGGGGGCCATGCTCGCTCAAACTTTATGCAATACAGGAATAGAATAAATTCAGAGATGCAATGTAAGACGTTAATGTACATAAAAATAGGAATATAATGTAATGTTGGGCATAGAGTAGATATGCTATCACAGCACTGCCCTTTGATCAAAGTGCATGCATCACATTGCAGACTAGTCTGACTGCACACTTGTGTCGAATTGTAAATTCTCTCTGTCCTTGACTTTGCTGTATTGGAAAATGCCGTACAGATTCTGCAACAGAATGTTCAGGAACCTCCTATTTTTAAACACCTTAAATTTGGTTTGCTAGATTTTTTTTTAACTTTAACTGTTTTTGGTGTAAAAGGAACAATAGTCTGGAAATCAGTACCTGCATGTGAGCAGTAATTTGTTGGCTCAACCTGCTGATCTCTCTCGATAATTGTGAACTGTTGGCAGTTCAGTGGTTGATGTTCCAATGCTGTGACAAAGTTCCCCATGGATCCTAAACCTGAACCAGATGGCAGTGAAACAAGGCATGATTGGACAGAGGAGTTTATAAGATATTAGCTGTAGTGGCAGTGTATTACAGAGATGCAAACTGCACAGTGGTCAGATTTGCCTGTTGCCTTGTTATTTTAGTGATTAAAAATGTTGACATTTTATGAAAATGAAGAAAAAAAAAGCTCAGTTTACAAACAGCTGCTGTATCAACTGTAACTGTCGAATGTCCTGTTCTCCCTGTCCATTTCACTGGGAAGCTATCCATGATGGGGGCAAAGCCTTGTACTCTGTATTCATCAGACTGCAATACTGCAGAAACTGCCGTTTGATTATAAGAAGCAAACCATAATTCATTGACCAAATAAACAGTGTAACTGCCTCAACATTCAAAAAAGGTGTTTTTTTTTTTTTTTTTCCCCACCCAGAGGTGCAGCAATGATGCACACTGCTCAGGTTTGTTCATTTACACCAGGATCTCTCTGCTGTCTGAGCCTTTGCTTACCCTGTGGAATGGCAGTGCACATGCACGATCATTGTCTTTATAGTCACAGCTGGGCTGGGATGAACATTTTGTGCAGTGGAGGAAGCATTTCTGTTTCTCAAGTGTACATCGCCATAAAATGATTAAAAGTGAAAATCTGAAATATTTTCTCTTGCGTTTTTAATATCTACGTCTCTTATGCAAAAGGAGGGAGGAGGTTTGTCTTGGAAGTGTAAGTTCAGACCATGGACTGTGGTTCAGACGAATTGAACGTGATACAATTTGTCGATGATGTGCGATGGCAGGATGTTACCACTTGGTGGTGCTCGTGTAATTATTTCCGCATATGAGTTTTTTTTTTTTTTTTCTCCTAAGTCCATGGCATGTAGCGACGCTAGAAATCATTAACTTTGCATTTTTCCTTGGAGAGAAATTTCAGTACGCTCTTCATTAGTGTCTATATCCTCATTGATTATAACCGCCTTTGGCACTCTGATGAATTTATCTTTTATAATATGGAGTGGTAGTAGTACACTATGTTCAATATGGGACAGTACTGTGTACCAAAAGAGCCCTTGTATTGCCAACCATGCCACTGAGCCCCCATTTTACTTCACTGGCGTGAATTTTCTTAAAATTTTGGAGTGAACCGTTGTCTTGTATAAAAAGGTGCCTGCTTTACATACTGTGCGAAGACATTGACCTTTAGTTTGCCAATAAAGTATATGATAAATTGGTACACCTATTAGTTGCTGTCTAATTTGACTTCGAGCAAGTACTGTTACATGCTGCTACCTGCAAAGTAGTAATACATCAACATTTCTTTTGTGAGGCTTGTGATCTTTGGCTTTCCAAGCAAAAAGCTTGCTGAATTTATTCAGGCTTTCACAGAATTTATGAAACACCAGCCTAATTAAACTTCATGTTTTGCATGAATTGTTTATGTCTTTTTAAACCTAATTGATGTTTACACAGTTCCATTGGTGGGTTTATTCAGGTTTCATCAAGCCTGTGCATGAAAGGGCGCGCTTAAGCTTCACGAATGGATTTTAAAAGCCACTGAAGAACTGACGCTGGACTGCCATCTCTGGGGCTGAGTTTTATGACGTAAACCCTTGCCACCATAGACCAAAAGCATTAGTATGAGCATCAAAATTCTTAGGAAAGACTAGGGTGAGGCACTGCGCGAGGGAATTCAGCACATTCAGAAATTCGAAGGCCTTGGTGCTGGCTAATTGTGGAAGAACGCTCTTTCAAGCCCCACAAAAACTAGACTGTACGACGGCATATAATTTATAGATCCAATTTATTTTTAAAAATCAGACTGCATTTATTAAACGTGCTGAATCAATGCAAGCAAACAGATGCCTTTTCCGGTATTCTACAGCCAAGGAAGTGACTAAATACATTTGTTTCAGAGCATCTGACTAACCAAATCAATCAATCCAGGCTGCTTTAGTTTGACGATAAATTGCGATTTCACGTGGACAAATTCCTTCTCTTGATAAATAAGACACAGTCAAATCACAAATTATGCCTCTTAGAATACAGTATTCATCATTTAGATGTGATAGTACAGTGTCATATATCAGCAACAATGTATTGAAGGGCTAGCAGCATACAGTTTCTCCACAGAGAAATTGAGTGGGGCCTGGTCCAGCCAGTGACCCACACAGGAGCTTCCAGTTGACATGTGCAGGTTTCAGGCACTTGGAGATCCTTATGGATACTTGGTAACATGTTATTCCTGGAGTGGCTCAATAAAATGCATGCCCAAGCATCGTTTTCACCAGGTGGTGGAAAAGTAAGACCATTTTGGCACAATTTTTATGCCTATAAAAATAACAGTTAAAATACTTCTTCATAAAAATAGCAATGTCCTTCGCTGAAGGAGACGAGAGCTTGTACAATCTTGTGCTCATTATCCGGATTAGTACTGTGTACTTTCACCTATTCATCCATGTCCAGCAAGTCCTGTTATCAAAGGAGGGTGCATGCTGGGCTCCTCTTGCGCGCTTGCTTGGCTTTCCGAATGCCGGCCAGTCCCCGTTTGGTTGCCTCTCTGAAAATGTCGTCCACGTTCTCCTTGTACTTTGCAGAACATTCCAGGTACAGCTCAGCATTGATCTGCTCCTTGGTTTGCTCCCCCTGCCCAGAGATAACCAGAGCACATGCCCAAACACACCTCATGTAATCAGAGAATGAACTACATATCTTCAGTAGTGTTTTGATGGCTCACAACACAGCTTCTAAGGATTAGGAGACTATAGGGTGCAGAATGCAGACTTGAAAAGAACAGCACTTAAATTGTGACATAAGAAGATTTATAGTAAATTTGAGACGGAAGAGAACAAAAGTAGTGTCCAACTTCAGATATGAGTGAAAAGCCCAAGTTTTAACCACTACAATGAGCACTACAACATAAATGCCTATATACACAAAATCTTGAAGCTAATCTGCTCTATAAGAGCCTGGGCCATGTACCCAGGTGTTTCTCTTTACCTGGATATACGTGATTGGGGACTGTCCCAGAGCCCTAAGCTTCCTGGCTCGCTCTTTGTCCTTGCGCAGATCTGTCTTACAGCCAATAAGAATTGTGGGAGTACCACGACAGAAATGGTTCACCTCTGGATACCACTAAGAGAGGATTCATATTTGTAATGCATGCAAGATTGGAAAATCAAAAATGACAGAATATCATGAACAATTATTTCAGACAAGGTCATAAATATCAAAGTATAAGTTCTTTTGGGAAAGATCATTAGGAACAAAAGTAAAAAAAGATGTTTTATCGAGACAGAATCTTGCCCATGTGAGGGTCAGATGTTCTATCCCATGATCCAATGTAATTCAACCAGGGTAAAGCCGCACACACAATCCACACCACTTTTTGCTGAAAGTTTTATGGTTTCCTGAACTAAGCAACAGAGCGTTCTGTGCTTAACACCCCTGTGAAGTGTGAATTATGTACCACTGAAGACTAAAACAGCTTGTTCCAGCCAGGGCCGTCTGCCAAGTTAAAGGCCAGATAGACCAGAGTGATGAGAAAAGCAGATCCTCGCCAGTGTTGTTTATGATGTGCAGTTTGTAACTTCCCAGGAGATCAGGAGGAATGAAACTCATGCAGTGAAAGGATACAATAGAAAAGGGATGAGCGTCTTGAGGGAGGCTTGACTAAAACAGTAATTAGCCAGTAGAAAACCCTTGACTGATGCAACATCTTATGAAAGGATTCGGATCCTTCCAGAATCCTTCCAGGAGTGCAATGATAATGAATAATCTTTTTACAAGGCTAGAAAATCTACTCTCATTGTGCTTATAGGTAAGCTGATTAAATGAGGCTGAATTTGGGGTACATCAATTGGCATTATACAAATGAATTGCACTCAATAAACGTGCCTCTGTTATTGCCTTATGTAAGTATACATATGCTTTCTTACACCCACACATGTTGTGTGAGGGAGGAAGATAAAAGGAAGAGCATGTTTTGAAACAGCTCTATGGAGAGATGTGGTTTGTGCATAAAATACTCTGATATGTATCACTTCCTCAGGGAAATAACATTTTGCTTATCATTTTTCGCTTAAAATCATTGAGATGTTGCCTTGTGGATAGCTTTCTTTTTGGGTAAGGAGTGCGGTTACATGGAATTTCATCTGTTCATTATAATAATAATTATAATAATAAATCATAGAATCTGTCGCTGTTGGCAGTCAGGTTTACAGAAAGCAAAAGCATGTTGAATGAGTGTACCTTAATTAAAACATTATCAAAGCTGGTGGGGTTGGTAACATCGTAGCAGATCAGCACAAGGTTTGCATTCTGGTAGGAGAGTGGTCTTAACCGATCATAGTCCTCTTGACCTGAAACATCAGTAAACATACCCATACAAACACAAAAGAAAAACAGTGACCTTCAGGTTCAGTTCCAGCATTTATATTACTTATCCATGACAAATTTAACCTGATGTACCCCTGAAAATTTCAAACATACTGAGTTTGAATAGAAGATCCCATTTTAAAGCATTTCTGAATTTATCATCTAATTAATTTTGTTTGTCGACTACAACTCCAATTACAAAGTTGGCACATCAAGGATGATGTGAATAATATGAAAAATTGATGATTTGAGAAATCCATTCACCCTCTCCCATATTGAAAACAGCACATTGTGTGACGCTTTCACTTGTGAATTATTTTTTTATTGAAAATATGTGCTTATTTCATATCAGATAACTGCAACAGACTTCAAAAAAGTTGGAGCAGGGGCAATTTGAGACAAATAATGTCATGACAGGGCGCAATAATGTTGTGTTGTGAAACAGGTGATGTTAAACAGATGCACTAATCCAGTTACAGTATAAAAGGTGCTGCAAAAAAGGCCTTGTCACTCAAGACAAAAGTGGGTTGAGATTTACCAATTTGCAAACAGATATGTGCCCAAAAGGCAATTTGGTTTGAATTTTGGCATTTCACCCTCTCCATTGCATAATATTATTAAAACTTGGAAGGAATCTTCTCAAAGATCAGTTGGTAATAGGCAAGGCCAAAAACCACTTTGGAATGTGCGTGATTTCCAATCCCACAGTACTGGAACAAACTTTCAGAAAATTTGAGATCTGCTCCTCTCTGTTCTTTAAAATGGAGTTTTAAAACTTTTCTGTATGACATTGCCTTTCCAAACATTAAATAATCTTTTAAATCTGCTGTAAGTTTGCCGTAATCTCTTTCTTTAATTTGTGTTATTTTGACAGTTTTGTTTTAAAGGTTTTATGTCTTTGTCTTCTTATATAAATTGAAGACAATTTATGTCTTTGTCTTCTTATGTAAATTGCCTCTGTCTGAATTGTCCTATACTGCCAGAATTCTGTTGTCTGTGTTGTAATTTTTCCAATCATCCATTTTCTGCTGCTTATCTGGGGCTGAGTCGCAGGAGTAACAGACAAAGCAGAGAAGCCGGGGCATCACTCTCCCCAGCTATTTCCTCCAACTCTGGCTGGGGGGCCCTGAGCCGTTCCCAGGCCAGCCAGGAAAAATAATCCCTCCAGCGTGTCCTTGGTCTGCCTCGGGGCCTCCAGTTGGACATGCCCCGAAAACCTCAACTGGGAGGCGTCCAGGAGGCATCCGTACCAGATGCCCGAACCACCTTAACTAACTCCTCTCAACGTGGAGGAGCAGCGGTTCTAATCTGAGCCTCTCCCGGATGTCCGAGCTCCTCACCTTATCCATAAGGATCAGTCCAGCCATCCTGCGGAGAAAGCTAATTTTTGGCCGCTTGTATTTGCGATCTTGTTCTTCCGGTCACTACCCAAAGCTTGTGACCATAGGTGACGGTTGGAACGTAGTTCAACCAGTAAATCGAGAGCTTTGCTTTGAAGCTCAGCTCCTTTTGCACACTGACGAACTGGTACAACGGCCGCTTCACTGCAAATGCTGCACCTATACGCTGGTCAATCTGATGCTCTGTCCTACCTTCATTTGTGAGTAAGACCCTGAGATACTTGAACTCCTCCACTTGGGGTAACAACTCAACCTTCACTCGGAGGGGACAATCCATCTTTTTCTAGCAGAGGACCATGGCCCCAGATTTAAAGGTGCTGATTCCCATTCTGACTGTTTCACACTCAGCTGAGAGCGCGTTGGAGGTCACAGCACAATGAAGCCAACAGGACCACATCATCTACATACAGCAGAGAAGCGACCCTGAGGCCACCAAACTGGACACCCTCCAAGCCTCTGTTGCGCCTTAATATCCTGTCCATGAAAATCATGAACAACGTAGGAGACAAGGCACGCCCTTGGCAAAGTCCAGCACCTACTGGAAATGATTGTGACTTGATGTTGAGAATGCGGACACAACTCTGGCTTTGGTTGTACGGGGGTCACATGGCTCGAACTCATGGCCGGATCCAGGGTGGTGCAGGGTTGGGCTACGCCCCCTCAGATTCTTGCCGCGCCCCCAGCTCCTCCTGACTTACGCGTCTCCACCCCCCCTCCCCTCACAAAATGAAAAGCGTATCTCCCCCTCAGCAATTTTCACTGCACCCCCAGTCTAAGCAGGCTGCATCCTGCCCTGCTCGAACTAACGGCTCCGGTGCCCCATACTCCTGCAGCAACCACCACAGGATACCTTGTGGGACATGGTCATCAGCCTTCTGCAATTCTACAAAACACATGTCTACTGGATGGACAAACTCCCATGACCCCTCCAGTATCCATGAAAGGGTAAAAAATTAGTCTGCTGTTCCATGGCCAGAACGGAATCCACAAAGGTCTCCCTTTTTAAAAATGTAAACCACCACCCCATTCTGCCAGTCTAAGGGCACTGTACTCAACATCTATGCAATGTTGAGCAGGTGTATCAACCATGACAGCCCAACGACATCCAGAGCCTTCAGCATCTCAGAACCAATCTCGTCTATCCCTAGTGACTTGCCACTGCAAAGTTTTTCGACTACTTCAGTGGCTTCCACCAGATAAGATGGGCAAAGACTCACCAGAGTCTTCCATCTCTGCCTCCTCAATGGAGGGTGTGTCTACTGAATTCAGAAGTTCCTCAAAGTGCTCCTTCCACCGCCAAACAATATCCCAGTTGAGGTCAGCAGTTCCCCACTCCTGCTGAAAATAGTCTCGGTGAATCCCTGCCTCCCCTTCCTGAGTCATCTGATGGTTTGCCAGAACCTCTTTGAGGTCACCCGAAACTCCTTCTCCATAGCCTCCCCAAACTCCTCCCAAGCTGGAGTTTTGCTTCCATGACCATTATGGCTGTAGACCATCCAGCCCATCAATACCGGTCTGTTGAGTCAGGTGTCCCCTGACCTCATTAAGCCCGAATGACCACCTTCTTAAGGTTTGACGGTCTCCCTCATCACTGGTGTCCACCAATGGGTCCTTGGGTTGCCGCTATAACTAGCACGAACAACATTCAGGCCATAGCTCAAGGCAGCCGCTTTCGCAATGGAGACTTTGAGTCCACTCGTACAAAACACAGCTTGGGTTCAGATCAGGGAGGTGTCCCTGTTCCTGGCAAGGTTCTCATATTGTCCAGGGAACCTGTCCTAGGGGTTTAACGAATCACATTGTAATTTTTGTCATGTTTTTTCCCCACATTTTTATTCATTTTGGTATTGATCTCTGTGTTTGTCTTTGTTTCTCATGGTACTGTTTACCTTTCTCTTCTGTGTATCATGTTTGCCATATTCATTAATTGAATTATTTTCTTATTTCCTTGTCTATCCCTTCCTTGCTTTCCTTAAGCCTTTCACTCAACTGTCACTCATTTGCTTCTTAGTCACTGTCCATTTATTCTCTACTCTTTCAGTGTTTCAGTGCGAGTTCTTCACTGTTGATTTTGATCCTTTGTTGCTTGAGCTTTTTCCTATCTGGCTGGTCCTTTTTTCAAACAAACTTTGGTTTATTTTTCATTTGCTGTCCGCAAATGAGCCTCGAGTTTTCCTGAAATGCACAAATAAACTTACCTTGCTTCAGATGTCTCTATCTTAAGACCTACAATTCGACTGTAATGGGTATCACGACATGGGCTCAGCACTACTTTTGCAATCCTTTGCCAGCTATCATCATTTTCTGCTTGATCCTCAGTTTTACAGGACAAAGCCAAAGCCTTACATCACACTGTCCAAAAGCACTGTGAACTTCTTTGTGCTCGATGTCATCGGAGATGGACAGTAGCGCAGTGGAAGTGTGTTTTGTGGTTTGCTGAGTCAAAATTTCAAGTGGCTTAAAAAAAAAAAAACAGCAGCTCTGTCGACAGAGATGATAAGGACTACTCAAGCCAGCATCCAAAAGCCAGCATGTATCATGAAATGGGAGCGTGTCAGTGCGCAAGGCATGGGTGATTTCAACATTATTGAGGGCACCATTAATGCAAGAGGACATGTACAAATTTTGAAGCAACATACACTGGTGTCTGTTCTAGGGTCATCCTCACATTTTCCTGCAAGACAATGCCAAACCACATTCTTTTCAGATTACTAATGCATGACTGCATTAGCAGAGAGTGCAGGTACTAGACTGGCCGGCCTGCAGTCCTGATCTCTCTTCGATTGAGAGTGTATGGTACATTATGAAGCAAATTACACGCAATAATGGCACTGTAAAATTGTACAGCTAATGACCAAGAAAATGGAGGAATGGGGTAAAATTTCACTCACTAGACTTGACCAACTGGTGTGCTCAGTGCCAATCGCTTAACAAGTGTGATTAATGACAGTGAGTAAGACAAGGTAATGTTACACTGTGGTAATCTGTCGACTATGCCTACTTTTTTGGACTCTCTTGGGTTTAAGGGTACCAGACTGTCATTATTTGCATGCTTTCATGTACGTTTACTTTAAAAGTGAATGGACTGGGCCGCCATTGCATTGGATGAATCATCCAAAGGAAATAGGACCAAGCATTCTCACACCACACTGCATGAGAGGAAACTCGAATGTGGCATTTCTCTCTACCTTACTCACAGTTGCAATAGCTTGCAGAATGTACTGACAGGCGTGTTGGTGACAAGGTATAGAAAAACCTCAACTTCCTGCCTCTTACTTGCAGTTCCTGCCAGTGAGGATGCCTCGTTGGAGCAAGATAAGCAGCAACATTGTGAATTACTCTGCAATTACACAGAACGCTTGTTCCCTTCTCAGAGTGATCCATGTCAACTGTTTCCTGAAACTCATTAAATGAATGTTCTTTCATATGAGTATTTGCAGGCAATTCATTCATTTGTTTTAAACTGGATACAGTGTTGATGAAGTGATCACCACCAGAATTGAATGTAATGAAGGTCTAGAACATTTTGATAATGATTTTGAAAGAAAAGGCATTTGAAAACCTAGTCTTATAAAGGCTATGGCTGTTTTCTGTATCAGCAAAGGGAGTTGGTAAAATACTTTGTTGGTAGTTCCCCATGAGGATTGTTGACTTTGTAGTGAAATTGCGAGCATAAAAGTACGTGATCGCAATGGCTTATCTGTCCTCAGCAAACACAGTGCTATTGTTCCTCTTAGAAACTGAAATCCCCACCTTCTTTTATGCCTATTGCCTAGTACACTAAAGAAATTTTAAGATGGTACACACAGATGTAATGGTTCATTGTTTCCTCTGTCAGCTAAGTTCTGAATTGTTTCCTATTGATAGTCTTTTGGAGAAGCAAATCTTTAACTAGCAAACATCACAATCAAAGTCTCTTTCCCACTCTACCTAAAAAAATGTGGAGACATCCTAAGTTAATTTGAATGTGTGCGTGTGAGTGTGTGTGTGTGTGTGTGTGTGTGCATTTGAGTGAGTGTGTGCGTGTGCATAGTCACTACTAACTGATGGGTGTACCTAGTGATAAAACAACACCTGGAATACAACCCTGCATTTTTATTATAGATTCTAATTCTAAATTAGCTGTCTACAAAGAAACTCTTATAAGCTTAGACCTCATGGCAATCTCTAGCACACCTTAGACAATAGCGATAACCCATCCTTTCAGAATACCAAAGAGGCTAAATCAATCCCAGGGGAAAAGATTATACTTTTTTCCATTTGGTTATACTAAATAACTTTTCATGAAGTATTATTTTTCTTCTGATTTGTTTTGTCTTTCAGCTGCGGGCGGGAACTTAACCACATCCTTTGTTGCCCTGACAGGAGCCTGTAGCCATAAAGAATGTGATGCTGCTCTGCCCTCAGAGCATTTCAATGACTGACTGATACAGACACCGTGGGGCCACCGCCTAACACCTCCCCACCACTGGACAC